>OY282589.1:35963885-36313385 GCA_958298965.1 Chrysolina haemoptera | reverse complement strand
ATTATCATGACATGAATTACAAATGAGGTAACAAAGCGAATTGATAATGAGATAACGACGTTTTGTCCACGGATCAATCATCCGTAGCTTTTTTCCGCTGGTGTATAATGAATGAGACTCATTTGGAATTCTGACCCCGTTGGTTTGAATGCTTTCTTTTTTTTATTTGCATATAACATGAAACATAACCATATGTTTGAAAAGCTGCAAGTATGATAAAATGTTATTCCCGCGAAATAAAGTTCCATCGAAACTCACACCATTAAATCTGTTCAGGACTTGGAAAGCTACTTGAAATCAAAAAGTTGATTTTACTTGACAGAACAATATAACCTAGAGCCGCCTCTGTAAATAAAACAGCTCTACGATTGAAGTATTTATTTATCCAAATTCAATGATGTATTATCACATATGACAATTTAATAACGTTTCGGATCTTTTTTGGACACCATACTTAGAATTTCAACGGAAAAAATCGACGAATAAAATAGTCGAGTATATCATGATATATAATTTTTTGAAAACTGATTCAGATCTGACCAACTCGAGAATGGTTAGAGATAGACGAATTCTGCCAACGCCAATCGAGTCAGAATAGCAGAATTAGTATTGAGAATTTGAACGGAGAAAAATCGACGGACAAAAAAAGTCGAGTATATATAATAGATAATTTTTTGAAAATTGATTCAGAGCTGACCAACTCGAGAACCGTTAGAGATAGACAAATTCTGCGAACGCCAATCGATTCAGAATGGCCGAATCAGTATAAATTGAGAATTTGAACGGAAAAAATCGACGGACTAAAAAGTCGAGTATATCATGATGTATGATTTTTTGAAAACTGATTCAGAGCTGACCAACTCGAGAACGGTTAGAGATAGACGAGTTCTGCAAACGGCCAAGAATGGCCAAATTAGTATATACTGAGAATTTGAATAAAAAAAAATCGACGGACTAAAAAGTCGAGTATATCATGATGTATGATTTTTTGAAAACTGATTCAGAGCTGACCAACTCGAGAACGGTTAGACATAGACGAGTTCAGCGAACGCCAATCAATTCAGAATGGCCAAATTAGTATATACTGAGAATTTGAATGAAAAAAATCGACGTACAAAAAAGTCGAGTACATCATGATAGATAATTTTTTGAAAACTGATTCAAAGCTGACCAACTTGAAAACGGTTGAAGATAGACATATTTTCCGAACACTAATCGATTTAGAATGGCCAAATTATTATACACTTAGAATTTAAACAAAAAAAAATCGAGTATATCGTGATAAATAATTTTTGAAACTTTTTTATTTTTCTTTTTTGGAATTTCAAATTTCAATTATTCACGTGCTGATTCCGAGAAAATATCGAAAACTCATTAGAAACATTTTTGACGCCAAAAAAAATATTTGAAAATTGATTCAGAACTGAACAACCTGGACGCCTGAAAAAATTATTCTGAACATGTGGTTTGTTTCTTCATGACATTGTGATTGTCCAACCGAAATATGAAACTGGCAGAGTTCCTTATGAAGAATTTTTGATTTATCGCTGGAGTGAAGACGGCCCTGGACGCCCGGAAAAATATTTGTGAACATGAGATTTGTTTTCTAATACCTTAGTGATTGTCTAATCGAAATATGAAACTGGCAGAGTTCCTTATAAGAAAGTTGTGATTTTTTGCTGGAGTGAAGCCGGCCCTGGACGCTCGGAAAAATTATTCCGAACATGTGGTTTGGTTTTTCATGCCATTGTGATTGTTCAACCGTAATTTGAAACTGACAGAGTTTCTTATAAGGAAGTTGTGACTTATTGCTTGAGCTAAGTCGTTCCAGAAAAACTGTGAATTCAATATAGCAGAGCTAGATCCCGGAAAAACACAATTTTTGCCTAATTTTGTCCCCCAATGTTATCCTGACAAAAAAAAATATTGCTGAACTTTATTGCCAAAGTAACTAGGCCTTTGTTTCTGAATGGAAAATAATGTAAAGAACCTTTGTCTTTGGTACTATTGATAGTACATTTAGCATTGCAGCACTGAGCAAATACGCATGGTAATGGGACTTCAGACTTCTGCAAACATTTTAAATTGACTTACTTTGAAACTATGAATACTAAAGAATATCACTAAACTCAATTTATTATCAAAAAATCGATCAATAATGAGAAAACAGTTGAAAAAGATACATTACCGCTTATAACAAGAAAGACCTGATCTACATGGTATCAGTTCAACCAAATAATTATAGATGTCGTACCCGTCGCGAAGACTGCGAATACACAGAGGATTTTGCATAACAGCTAGAGAAGGTGAGTGGTGAGTTGAAATTCTTTTATTTTTCGTTAGCTAACTTCATCATCCACTGCATAGTAATGACAAATTACTAGCTAGCATCGAGCGTTTCATAGTTTTTACAACCGCACAAACTTTAAGTGCAAACAAAGCCGTCAGACGGGCCATTATCGGTATTGAAGTATTCCACTGAACATCGTACATTATTACGTATCACCATGGAATATTAATGCAGAGTTTCCCATTACGAACTTTATAATTCCCATTATCAATGCTGAATATGGATCCTCCCCGTGCCATTAGTGCGTCTTCGATTGTTTTCATTATGACCTGTAACAGTATCAGATCCGAATGTAATTTATAGCGATCCGAAGGCGGTAGTATCTGGGATTGTGGATTCGAATTTCAACAAGTTGGGGATCGTTATGGTAACAATGATTTATCTGATGTATACATAGGTGAATAGATTCGGTGAAGGAATTGATTGAGTAAGTAATTCAGATAGTATAATAATCCAGTACGATTGGGTTTTGAGACGAAGATCGATTGTAGCACCACCAAACTTAGTATGCTTGTAGTTGGAACCATGATAAACACGAAAAAAATTTTTTTACCGAAATTCCAAGGGTGGAACATATTTTTTTTGTTTAAAAATAAATAAATAGATTTTGGCTGTAATCTTAGAAATTATATGATATATCGGAGAAACAACTCAATAAGGTGAAAACCAAATAAATTTTCCACAAAAATCATTCCTAGTAATTTCTCATGAAATGTGCTCGTTTTCTCAGAAAACATGACTGAACGCCTAGAAGTTTCAGGTTTACGCTTAGTCACCACTGAAAGTTCTGGCGGAGCCGAATATTTGATTGGTCATAACTCTGCTAAAGATGATCTGAGAAGGAAAAGGAAAAGTTCATATCGTTTCTGAAGACTCCTACCTTCTCATGCAAATATAATATGCGATTATTCGAGTACCTAAAATGTGTTTTGTCGCACTTATAATACACGTATAATTTAGTAAATATGGAATTATTTTACTGAAGCAGCAACCCATACCCTCTTTGGACTATATGCAACAATTTTAAAGTAGTGTGACAGGTCCCACTTATATATGCCAAAAAAAAACTTTGTTTTACTCCTGCCTCATATTCAACTTACCCATAAAACCGTCATTCTCTTCAGGAAATGTTTGAAAATAATCGCTTATTCATGTCTTGCGTATACAGTGTCTTTCAAAAGTCTGGGAACGGTCTCATATTTCAGAATCGGCTGAAAGAAAATTCATGAAAATTTCTACTGGATGGTTTTTGATGATGCCCGATTCATTGGTGATATTGGCAATGTTGCCAAATCAATAGTTTTTCAGATACTGAGGGTAACTCAATTTTTTCAAATGGAACATCCTAATTATTTTCATTGCAATCAATTCAGCGCTCTCTCATTACTTATGTCTTCAAATATCAGATTTTAATTTATTGTGGTTTTTGAAATATGACAACATGGCATTTTCGTTCAAAAGTCTGGGAACGTTCCAATATTTTCGAAACGGTTAGGGAAAAATTCATGAAAATTCATATAAGATGGTTTTTGATGATGCCCGATTCAACGGTGATATTGGCAATGTTGCCAAATCAGTAGTTTTTCAGATACTGAGGGTAACTCAATTTTTTCAAATGGAACATCCTAATTATTTTCATTGCAATCAATTCAGCGCTCTCTCATCACTTATGTCTTCAAATATCAGATTTTAATTTATTGTGGTTTTTGAAATATGACAACATGGCATTTTCGTTCAAAAGTCTGGGAACGTTCCAATATTTTCGAAACGGTTCGGGAAAAATTCATGAAAATTCATATAAGATGGTTTTTGATGATGCCCGATTCAACGGTGTTATTGGCAATGTTGCCAAATCAGTAGTTTTTCAGATACTGAGGGTAACTCAATTTTTTCAAATGGAACATCCTAATTATTTTCATTGCAATCAATTCAGCGCTCTCTCATTACTTATGTCTTCAAATATCAGATTTTAATTTATTGTGGTTTTTGAAATATGACAACATGGCATTTTCGTTCAAAAGTCTGGGAACGTTCCAATATTTTCGAAACGGTTCGGGAAAAATTCATGAAAATTCATATAAGATGGTTTTTGATGATGCCCGATTCAACGGTGATATTGGCAATGTTGCCAAATCAGTAGTTTTTCAGATACTGAGGGTAACTCAATTTTTTCAAATGGAACATCCTAATTATTTTCATTGCAATCAATTCAGCGCTCTCTCATCACTTATGTCTTCAAATATCAGATTTTAATTTATTGTGGTTTTTGAAATATGACAACATGGCATTTTCGTTCAAAAGTCTGGGAACGTTCCAATATTTTCGAAACGGTTCGGGAAAAATTCATGAAAATTCATATAAGATGGTTTTTGATGATGCCCGATTCAACGGTGATATTGGCAATGTTGCCAAATCAGTAGTTTTTCAGATACTGAGGGTAACTCAATTTTTTCAAATGGAACATCCTAATTATTTTCATTGCAATCAATTCAGCGCTCTCTCATCACTTATGTCTTCAAATATCAGATTTTAATTTATTGTGGTTTTTGAAATATGACAACATGGCATTTTCGTTCAAAAGTCTGGGAACGTTCCAATATTTTCGAAACGGTTCGGGAAAAATTCATGAAAATTCATATAAGATGGTTTTTGATGATGCCCGATTCAATGGTGATATTGGCAATGTTGCCAAATTAACAGTTTTTTCAGATATGAGGGGGTAAATTTTTCTCTATTATTTCAAATGAAACATCCTATTTGTTTTCTTTGCGATCAATTCCATTTGAAAAAATTGAGTTACCCTCAGTATCTGAAAAACTATGGATTTGGCAACATTGCCAATACAACCGTTGAATCTGGCATCATCAAAAACCATCTTATATGAATTTTCATGAATTTTTCCCGAACCGTTTCGAAAATATTGGAACGTTCCAGGACTTTTGAATGAAAATGTCATGTTGTCATATTTCAGTTGACTGAATGAATGGAGTTGAATGAACGTCCGATCTATCTACCAGAATTAACGACACCCAGAAAGTACACGCTGACGTGGTAAAGTACTTGGATATGAACTCAGATGCGACTACATACAATTTGGAATCACCCAGTATAGTGTGAAGGCAGGCATTAGTCGTTCGTTTCCATCTTAACGAACTAATTCCCATCCTCACCAACAGTCAAGTTAGATTTTATGACAACCTTAATCTTGAATTAAGCCGTTTCCAGAGTTTTTCATGAAATGTTTTGATATGAATTGATTTACAAAATTATATTTCATTTTCGACTATTCCGAAATAAATTGGTATATGAAGGAACTTCGCTAAGTTTTAGTGACTATGAGAGAAAAAACTCCAGCGATTCCAAAACCATTTCAAATTCATAATGACTCTCTTGGCAAAATTTCTTTCAGAAAATGAGAATTTTATCTCATCCGACACCATTTCATGCTTTCAAACTCTTGAATAGGTCTGCACATCAGCCTAATTGAGAAGAAAGCAATTCATTAAAAACTTTCCGTCAGTCAACGATTTTCGGTACGAAATATGGAATTTTCTCGAGCTTTATCAGAACTGAATGGAATCAGTCGAGAGTGTTTTTTTTTTTCAAACTCCATGTTAGTAATATGTTTCTATTTGAATCTACTCGATACTGAATACGTAAGGAAAGAAAAAACTCAAGCTCCATCCATCCTTATTGTTGGGAACATTGCTTTGATTTCATGCATATAAAATGGCCTCTTTCTTATCCCACCTCTGACACCATATCGAATCCTAATAGGTTCGCATATCAGCGCAATGGAGAAGAAGGCAATTAATTAAAAACTTCTCACCTGTCGACGAATTTTTAGTGCTCTTTCGGAAAATTAGACTGAAATTTCCAGGACTTTAAATGAAGGATATATGGACCATTAGTCGAACATTTTTCCACTTTCCAAACTTTTCCCACACTTCCTCTTCTTTCTCGTGGGTAATGATAAATTACAGCATACCTTTCAGTCGGTGCGGCCGTGGAAGCGAATTCCAGCTGGGAGTTCTGAAACTCTGAAACTCCTAAACTGTTTATAATATATCCGCTCTCCCACAAAGACGTGTCATGTTAACTGGCGAGACTGGAAAGTTTGGCGTGAGTTGGCGGTCTGCGGACTATTCTTTCTCTGTCTTCGCGGAGGGTATGTGCTGATAAGGGGGTGGGATTTGGTCAGTTGTCGGATTTCAATCACAATCACAAAGTTGGTAGTATTAGAAAATTTTGTGTGAACGGATCGGCATGCATTTTACCACTCGAGTCGAGGGGTGCTGAACAATAGCTATTTGTATTACTAGGGAGGAAAGTGCCACTTTTCCTGCCTGGCGCGAAGTGGAGGGCAGTAAACATCCAAGGGAGGAAAAGGCACTTAACTCCCATGTAATACATATTATTTTTTCTCCTACCCCCTTAATGACCCTTTTTTGTAAATATAAAACGCCTATCAACTGCTTTTGTTTAAAACGGACTTATACTTGCATGATGGAAAGTATAGACAATACAGTCATGTCTATTTGATAATCTAAGTAGAAAAAAGTACTTCACTTCCTAGGGAGAAAAAGTATGAGTTTCCTCCCTGGTTTGTGGGAGGAAAGTGTGTACTTTCCATAGGGGCAGGTGGACAAATCATTCGTAAAGACTGCTTGTTCATTTTTCCATGTTGAAAATGGTTTATTAATTGTACTGAAAGTGTCAAATTTCAACATTCAGTTAAGGCAGGACCACATTATTATTGTATTATACATGTTACGGCTGTACGTGTTGATGATATGGTGTTCCACAAGGTTCAGTCCTCAGGCCAATATTCTACACTATTTATTTTTACTGTGTGTGAACTTTTATACATAACATACTGAAAATGATAATGAGAAAGGAAAATCATCAATATGGTTTGATCGGCGCTCTGGGGCGGCTCAACTGATTTTGGTGGCGCATTCGCTTTCACAGCTGAGGGAACCCCGGAAGAATCTGTAACACCACATCATCTGAAGAGTTGGAATTAATTGGTTGAATTGGTTGAATTTTTTCTCGCTCATGTCAATAATTGAGACAATTCTTTATAATGGAAGGTCAGTACTTTGTGTACTTCTGTATACTAAGTGCCTCATCAATGACGTCCACAAATTGAAAAAAAAATTAAGTTTATTTTAATCACGATAATTTTCCTACGATACTTTGTGGAATGATAATAGATCATAATTATTATTATATGTTCTTATTGTAAAACATTTTAGTGGTCCATTGTCTCATTTTTCACTTATCTTTATGCTGATGATTTTTTCTGTACATTTAGACTTGAATAGAATTGCAATAGAACATTGACCCTAATCTCTAAAGCCTGCCAAGTTGGTTTAGTGATGAATAGTGTACCTACACACGATTATTGAAATTTCTGAGACAGTTTCAGCAGAGGCCTCAATTTGTGCCATCATTGACATAATCCCATTACAATCTCATTATAATACCGGTACTCATGAGATTGGTTAGTTAACTATAACATCGCACAGAATATGGTGGTGGTGGTCTATCTTTTGACGATAAAAGGTCAAATGCATGTACCAGAAAATCACTTGAATTTTTGTGTGGACAATCTACTTTGTTACATTGTTACTACACCATTATACTTTGTTTCATTTAACTGCTACTTTTGAAAGTTTAAGAATAATTCATATTTTAAAATGCGAAGCAAATTCGAATTTGGTGAAATGCGCGCCTTAGTATGACGTCAAAGTCCATTTAAACAAAGTATTTTCATGGTATTGACTTCTCGTTGATCGGTTTATCTAGAGTTTTGTAAGTGGTTGATAATTATTATTTTATTATTAAGTGCGAACCCACCCAAACTGTATCTTCTTTGGATAATCTTTGGTGACATGTATTTTGACGTCAGATCCTCCCGCCAAAAGACAATTGTTAGAATTTCCACTATTTTTCAATCATTTTCATTCTTGTTAATTATTAATAATTTTGGCAGCTAGCTTATTTTCCCAGTATTTGAATGGATGGTTTACAATTTTGTATTTAAATTTTCAACAGTCTCAATATTTTTTTGAATGATCTGTATATTTTTTTGTTCTTAAATAATTTGATTCTTTGTGTTGATGTATTACTGTTGTTGAGAATTGGGACATAAGTTACGTTGCCATTGTCCTTTCCAACATATTTGCACTTTTACTGTCAGATAGAAAAATATTTTTGGGAATTTAGAAATGTATATTTTTCAGTGACGATAGAACTAGTCAGTTGTTTTCATTCAAAGTACTGAATTTATTTTCAGTAGTTTTGATAAAACTGTATTTAAAATATATATCACAGAGTTTGATGGTTATATATACCAAGCGGTAATCATTCGATGGTTTATTTCAATATCCAGAAATAAAGTAAATCAAACTCATCATTTTGTTAATTTATGAAATTTTATACGATGTACCTGAAATCTCGTCTCGAGAATAAAATAAATATTAACAACTGTAATTTTAAATTCAATTCATAAGAAATACATAGGTACCTCTCGCAGCGAGAAATTTTTTATAATGTAAAATTTCGATAGGTTTGATTTACACCGAAGTTTATTTTTTTTAGCGCATTTAAATAAAAGCTTTTTTTAATTAATATGTTAGCTTGGAGAAGGTTTTAGTGAAGTTTAACTTTCATAATGATCATGTTTGTTGGAAATGTGATCCAACACTTACTGCGTGTTTCTAATTAAATTATCCACCTAATGGAAGAGATGGGAGTGTTGTAATGGATAACATGCGTAGGGTGTATATTATGATCCATTTCACATGTAGTTTTTCCTTGATGGGTTTTGAACTGAAAAAAAATTGTAAACGAATCTGTCAATAATGATAGATATATTAATTCAAAAATCAGATGATAACCATTTGCTGAAATTCACTGGGTCGTGATTGATATAATTTTTTTTCTGAATAGATTTTCCTGCGCAATGATAATGAGACAACAAGTAAGTATAAAAAATTCAGTTCAACTTGTATCTATATCAAGACAATTGCCATGTTTATACTGAACATGCTGCTCGAAACTTTTGTCCCTTGTCAAGTCAAAATTGATCTTAACATGTTTTTCCTTCTTGTGTAAGTGCTGAAACGAAATTAAAACATTTGTTTGACCTACTTTCCGCTTTTCGTTATACAACAGGGACCCAGTTCATGCAAACAGGATAGTTATATTTTCTTACAATTGCTTTCTCTTTCGAGTCATTTCAATCGAGAATTCAATTTCTGTTTTCTTTACAGAGGACCCATTTTTCTCATTCGAATAGACATCACATAAAAATACTCAGCCATTGTATACACTGATCAATATTTGTATATGAAATACACGGTTTTCATTTCGTTAACTTTTTTCTTATATGTAAATGCCAAAAATGGTTAATGATTTAAATAAATTTATGAGATACTTTCGGGAGGTGATTTTCAAAAATTATGCAAAATGCAAGAAAAATACCTTTACAAAAAACTTAATAGGAGGAAATAAAAGGAATTTTCTCACAATGCACTTACAGCTCCACCAGTATACATTATGTTTCAACGAAAACTCAACCACACTTCAAAGTGTTATTAGAAGGTTTTGAACAGTTTTGACAACACATTGAGGTTCAAACTAAGGAGGATACATTTTTGTATAGGTAGGTACAAATAATTCATTTCCATAATTCAATTCGCAGTTTTCTTCATTGCAAGAGAGATCAATTTACATGTTTCTTATTTTTCTCTACAGCCATACATTTTTTTTTCAATCTGAGAGATATTGTCCAAAAAATTGGTTACTGAATTTTTTTCAGGAACAAACTGTAACAAAGCCATTAAACTGAAAACATCGTACTATTTTCTGATCATACAGTTTTTACGCATTTTTTCGTTCCCAAAAAACGTTTGGACGCAGCAGTAGATAAATCTAGCCCGGAAAGTAGTTACCGATCGACATATATCTGTCTGTCGATAGCCACCCATTGCTTTTTGTTCTGACTCACATTCTGGTGTTATTTCTGGATTAAGTAGAAATTGTTTTCTCATTTAGTTACTTTAATTTACAGTTCTGTTATTTGGTTGTTGCATGAAAACATTCATTGTGAAAACTTCTTTCGTTTTCTTTCCATTGAATTGTGGATCTAGAGTTCCATTAACGATAATTTCATCCATTCATCTCTATGGCTTCTTATTATTCCCTAGCAACAAGGAAACTTTCTATCGGAACCCAGTTTCTAGTTCGTTTTTCACTCGGGAAAGTTTTCCTCATTTATTATTTGTCAAGTATTTATGAAGTTATGAAATATTTTCCTCTCGGATATCAAATGCGGTCATCAAATGAAAAGTTTCTGTTTGATGTTTTATTGATACATTTGAGTTTTGACTTTATATTGCGAATGTTCTGCTGGGGAATTTATGGCGATTGAGCAATTTCTTCTGAAATGCTCATCGGTTATACTCATAAGATAACTTTCCAAAAGAAATGTTCGATATGTTTTTTTATCGATTTGGCCGTTACTTAACAAAAATCCAGCTACGTTTGGTGGTGCTAAAATCGATTGTTGTCTCAAAACCCAATCGTACTGGATTAGTACAGGGATATAAGAAATTTATAAAGTTATTGGTTGATTGATTATCACTTGTTAGTAGGTGTTCGGACTTCGAGTAATGAATCAGTAGTTTCTGCACAAGCAGGATTTCGCAAAGATTGGGAAACGCAGCTTGAAAAAAATCACTGGTTTCTGCTATCCATTCGGCATTTGCTGCAACGTAAATCTTCAAGCGTTTTCCTGTCAAAAGAATTTTATATATAAAAAAATGTGTATCAACCGGGAATAGAGACCGGTATCTCTGCATTACAGGTCATCCTTTTATGAGGCAAGACACAAAAGTATTGTTTTCAGTTTCTATACCATCCTTAATTGAAACTGGAGAATGTCGTTTTTCCTGTCATTCAAAGCAAGCCCAATAACATTTCAAATATTCATAACTCCATTGTCTTTGACGTAGAATCATTTTTTCATCCATAATGCAACTACATTCCCATCAGATTTTTATTCCATCATGCACTTCAAACGGAATGGTGTATTATAATGAGTTTTTCTTTCATCTGGAAATTCGTTAGCTGCCGAAGTAAATACGATTTAATATTGATAGAGACTTGGAGGCAATTGAAAATTGTATGAAAACCCTCATTCCCGTTTAATGTATTTATGAAAAGTAAAGCCTAAAAATTGTACGATGATGAACCGACGTTGTGATGCACCTTGCAAAAACTGCCATCATCTCGAGTTTCGCAGCGTGTTCGCCAGAGATGTCTTTTATTGAAATTTGTTTTGTGTCGCCGTAAAAAGTTTTATTCCAGAAATTCTGCTTGGATATGAAAAATGTTTTATGCGGTTTCTTTTGGGCGAATGTATCGTTTTATAGGCAACAGCTTCGGGCTGACCCAATAAATTGTGTTTCTGAGGTCGAGAGGAAAGGACGGAAGGGCATAAAGCGAGAAAGATGAAGGGCAGAAGTGCACCGGTGGTGGTTTATGGGAAGTGGAAGAATAATCGCTGGTTATATCCTGAACGCATCAGGTTCAGTCGCTTGAAATGTGCGTGACACATTATTTTCGATATTTTGCCTGATTTCTCTTAGTGAAATATTAGTAATGGAAAATCTTGCATAATGTCATTGCATGCATGGCTCAGCGAACAAATCGTGATCATATTATCAGACAACAGAGGGTCTGAAACTCGAAGTTCAACCACATTCATCCAGCTCTTAGAGCAATGGAGCAGCCAGGATTTCTGGCTATTTTTTTCGTCTTGTTATGGTCGAAAAATGCGATAAATTAAAAAGGTTCGCTAGGAAAGTTCTAGAATTTTTTCAATATTTTTCCCGTATTCTAAACAGTATACGAAAAATAAAAATTAATGACGTTCGTAAAAAAGCCTACCAAATCTATGTTTGACTAGCAATCGATTTCAAAGTCGGTCAGCGTATAGAAAAGAGATCGATTTTGCCAAATATAACAGACAAAAATTTTTGTCGGAAAAATGGCACCTGCAACCTCTAGATAACATTTCCGAATCGAGATAGAGCAATTCTGCGAACGCCAATCGATTCAGCATGCCGAAATTAATATACTTATTCTGTGATTTTCGAATCGATCGACACCAAATAAATTTTCAGCCGGAAAAATATTAAAGGGTTTTATACCTTAAAAATGGCCAAAAATCCAAAGTTATCAGATTCACTCTGAATTACCACCGATATACTCAAAACTTTATGCTGAATCTGAAAATGTATGATTTGAATATGTTCGGATACACGGTGTACCATAAAACAAAGATGAATGTGCATCACAAATTGTATCGCACGAATCCGGCATCCTAGCACACAAAACCACCTATAACACCTACAAGCGAAGGCAATTTTCTCAGCTTCCTTTCTATATATCTATGTATTTAACGAATGTGTCTCGTTATGGTCGCAACATGCGATAAATGTAAAGGTGCCTATCCTATCTTAACCGCCAAAAAAAAATACTTCCGGAAGTTCCAGAATTTTTTCAATATTTTTTCCGTATTCTACGCCATTATTTTAATAGTCATTTGGCGACTTGGCCCCAAAGCTCCCCCCCTCCTTTACTGCGCCAATGTCTTAGAGCAGCCAATACATTGAATTTTTCTTCTCTTCGAACACTTTATATTCTTACCTTCTTACATCAAATTCTGACAACAGATTTACTCCTGCCTCAGTTTTCAACTCACCCATAATCCTGGCAGTTTCTCCAGTAAATGTTGAAAATAATCGCTCATACACATTCTATAGAAAAAATGAAGTATGTGATTTCAAGCTTGAAGATTGCACTTTACAATAGTGTTATTAAATACATACATGTAGGATATGAATAAGCGATTATTTTCAACATTTACTGATGAGAATGCCGGTTTTGTGGGAAAGTTGAATATGAGGCAGGAGTAAAACAAAGTTTTTTTTTGGCATGTAAAAGTTTGAACTGTCACACTACTTTAAAATGGTTGCGTATAGCTTAAAGAGGGTATAGGTTGCTGCTTCAGTAAAATAATCCCATATTTACTGAATTATTCATGATTTTCGGATCATCCGCAAACATCTCCGTGAAGTGCGACAAAACACATTTCAGGTACTCAAATACTTGCATATTGTACTTGCATGAGAAAGTAGGAATCTTCAGAAACGATATGAACCTTTCCTTTTCCTTGTCCGATAATTTTCATCAGAGTTATGACCAATCAAATATTCAGTTCCGCCAGAAATTTCAGCGGCGGAAATGTAAACCTGAAACACGTTTTCTGAGAAAACGAGCGCATTTCTCAAGAAATGTCTGGGAAACATTTTTTAGGAGAATTGAATTGTCTTTCATTTTGTTGAGTTGTTTTTCTGATATATCATATACTTTCTAAGATTACAGCAAAAATCTAACGAAAAAAAAAAAATATGTTCCCGCCCTTTAAACCGAAAACATATTTGATTGACACTAGCTGCTTCAGATCTCTCAACTCAAAAGCCATGAAAGTCGAAACTATAAACGTTATAGTGTGGACTTACCAGGATCTTATCACGCCACGGAGCCAAAGGGTCCGTCCAGAAGAGTGCCCGCGAAATCTGCGAACAAAGAGAAATATGAATCTTTTAAGTCCCGGGGTGTATTTACATAAGTTCGAAATAATCTTCGGTGGAAGTCTGGATCTTTATGGGGAACAATGGAAGTGGGATTGGGCTAGGGGAAATAGTGAATATGGAAATCGGTGGGTTCTTACGGACGATGCTTATTGCGGAAATATTACAGCGCTTTTCGTTTGTATGCTGTGCGAGTTATATTGACTTTAGGGTGCGTTTCCATCTACGGCGAGATTATTAACTCCAAAAACGTATTGTGGCAACCGATAGCACTCACTACAAATACAATAATCAGGAGGGCCAATCATCAAGTGCAGACCTTATTTCCCATGAGTTGAAATACATTCAGGCAAGTGTCATGGGAAGCTATTTATGGTATAGCTGATGTAGATGAAATGGCACAGTTTCATATCGAAACTACAATATAATTTTCGAATAATTTATTATGGTACACGGAGAAAAATGTATAGTTATATTTACAATAATTTCTGGTACTATATGTGACAGCAATAATTTATACTAACGTTAACCATACATTATTTCAACAATTTATTGATATTTTACCACTTACTATCCAAGTTATTAGGGTTACCAAAGAATATTGTAATTTTTATCTTGAATATACCAATATGCTCTTCAGATTTTTCTCAGTGTAGAACATAAAAAAATCTCTTTTGAAATCAAGCTTTTACTATTGAACTGAGGAAAAATAATATTTGTTCTTCATTTCATTGGTAACGACATTTCAAATCAAAAAATTTTGCTTTTTCATATTTCGAATATTTAAAAAAAAAATATTTTATTGTCATTGTATTTTTCTTGGTACATGTGCATAATTTCAGCTCCACTGAAGTAAGTGCTTGGAAAATGAATTTCAAATTTGGATCGAAAATACAGAAGTAGCAATCTGAAATCAAACGATATCATTTCATTTGCTCTTTTACACTTCAGACTTCCATTGAATCATTCCATAGTTTCTCATGTATGAATTTGAATTAAGTTAAAGCAAAAAGGCGCAGAGGCAACATTTAAAAAGAAGTCTAGCAACTACACGCAATTTTTTGGTGAAGT
Organism: Chrysolina haemoptera; assembly: GCA_958298965.1. NCBI lineage: Eukaryota > Metazoa > Arthropoda > Insecta > Coleoptera > Chrysomelidae > Chrysolina > Chrysolina haemoptera. Next base: position 36,298,295 of record OY282589.1, on the reverse strand, counting down.
CGGTAATGAAACATGGCTGTTGGTGATTACTACATTTATTATTATCATTTATTATTATGAAAATAATGATTTGAGGATTAATCTGAAAAGCCGAGAGGTTTCAGTGATTGAATTGAGAAATTAGAAGAATTTTTTGTGCATATTTCCAGAACAAAATTCTGTTTATGAAACCAAAAAATGATATATCAATCCTTGAAAAACTATTTGATGGCAGAAACCTTAAAAGATATTCTGACTTCACTTTCATTAATGATGATTTGTGATATTCCATGATAGCCCATACTAATCATCTGTTCGTGAAAACAAGTGATGTGCAATCTTTCCGCATATGCTTAAAACCCAAACAATTTATGCATCTCTTGTTAGAATTCACTGTGTTGTAGCGTTTTTGTGGTGAAACTGACAGAAAATTAGGGCATTTGTAAATCAAATGATTCTTTTTACAAAGTAAGCAGTTTTGAGAAGTTTTTGTGTGAGTGAAAAAGGACGAACTCGGACGTTGTTTCGAACAGACGTGGGGTTTCTCCGAAATTATTTTGTTTATTGAGTAATCTTTGCGAGGCCGTTTACAAGCACAAAATTCAAAGGTTATATCCAAATCTAAAGCATTGCATTGCAAAAACTCTGGTTACTCGATCTTTATAATTCCATCCGAGCCATTTTCAGTTCAAAATTTTGCAACAGTACCGAAATCCAGTGGATTCAATAACATATTGAGAATAAGGAAGTCCCATTCGTTTGTGGGACCCCATTTTTTCAGTGTAGCTGAGTTCTCTCCATACGTATATAAGATATTGTGTAAATTTTTAGGAATAGAATCACAAACGGTGATTTTGAATACTTTCTCTGATTCAAAATAATTAACAGTCACCAGCGCACCTTCATTCTCATACCTAGCTCTGAGACCATCAAAAACAATCTGATAATTTTCAGCAGACAGGCGACATTCAACAAGATGTAATAGACCACCAGAGAGATGATAATGGGTAGGTGAACTTCTCAATACTTGATAGAGATTCATTGTCATTCACTAGAGATCTAACTATGAGTCCAACATTCTCCAATTTTTAGAATTGTCATCAAAGACCAATTCAATTTTAGGTAATTTAGAATTTCTATCCTTTGAGATATTTTGAGGACTAGTGCTTACAGCTACATCGAACAAATCGATGGGTATACAATTCTTCAACTCTCAAATAATTTTCTTGGAATTCTTTCTTATTAATTTTTTCAATGTTATAATCATAATCATCAGTCGTAGCCGCAAAAGATGATAACGATTTTCTTTTGAATCACTATGAATAGTATCCAAGTCTGTGTAGATCTCAAATTGAGCAACAAAATCTCCATTACTTTTAAAACTTTCAGCCATTATGTGTAAATCCTGCATTCGTTCAATAGAATTATCACGTAGAGTTTTGAATTGCTTTATTTTCTTTCTTTCTGACGTTTCGTCTACATCTGCGGTAGACATTTCCAAAGGCGGTGCGGTAACGGACGAAGCGTTCGAGTCGTTGGTTTGTAGGAACGAAAATGCATTAGATATAATTCAACGTTCGCCGTGGCATTAGCCAGGAAAGTAGTTGTTTTCTGATGTATTTTTGACCCAGTTACTCTTATTTTATAGGATTATGTGATGAGCATTCCTGGTAGGACAGGACATCTTGTTTCTTATATAATTTAACGATCGAAATGGGCAGCTTCCTGTTGAAAACTCATCGATGATAATACTTATTGTATAGACTTACTTATTGATTTGTTGCATGTAGAAAACATATATCTTTTATCAAACGCTGATGAAATTCTAATAATAATTCGTGTATTTTCAGATTCGTTCGACCGAATGCGTTCGATTTTGTTCGCTGTATGTGTACGCGCCTTTAGATAACTGAAAGTTTGTAAACATATTTCCAATTACCTATACATCAATACAATGAAACACCACACTTATTACAACTGCTAGCATCTCGCCACTCCAAATATTTCGTACTATTATTGATCCGAAAGACGAAGAGAAGTTTAATGAGTATGGCAAGAGATTGGAAACGAAAATAAATTTCTTGTATTGGTAGAAGCACTTACGACCCAACAAGGCTGTTCCAATTCTCTGAAATATCGAGACGCACAAAGCAATATACTTCGGTCCATTAGCCGTCTGTTGAGATAAATCAACATATAGAAATTCAACAAAAGCCTTTCATAGAAGTATAGCGGGTCGAGAGGAGAAGGCCGGAAACGGTTTAACAAAAAAAAAAAATAGTAAAACGTTCACCATGGCAAAGGCGAGCGAAACGGTGTGGAGATCGTTGATATGAAATGACATCGAGTGTGATAGCAGCTTTCTTTGAAATATCCGACCGATTTTGTACTGGAATGACGATGAAATACCCTTTTGTTTTACGAGGACATGTGCAGTCTGAATCAAAACTGACGCGAGGTTCGTTTTTATTCAAGAATATAGAAAAACAAAGCAGAAATCATTTCTTCCTCTAATGATTTGCATTTGCACACGTATTCCACTGTAATATGAGTAATATTCATTCGTTTCTATAGTTGGTAATTCGTAAAAAATGGACAGATACAATCGGATTATGTTTGAATTTTTAATTGTCCTTAATATATTATCTATCACTAATTAATAGATTTAGATTAGATTTATTTCCAAATAACAAAAGAATAAATAGTACCTATATTGAAGTATGAGTAGATAAAGAGGTCTTTCAAACACCCGAGAGAGCAAGTTTTTGAAAGATCAGTTAACCACGAATACTTTACGTTATTTTTTTCAATTGGTGAAATCATAAATACTGGTTTCATATTAGAAATTGTAATACTTCATTCGACGTTACAAGGTACTCCTGCATGTCAGATCAGTTATCATAAAATTGTCCTTAGGCTTGTTCATTGAAGACTGCTCTAGTTGATCGAGATAACTTTCACATATGTTTATCTCTCTCTAACACTTGTACTTTATTTCCATTTCAAGGAACGACACTCGAGTGAAGTTCATGAAAATTTTCGGAAAATTTCTAGAAAATAAGATAGAAAAATATTCAATGTTTTTGATGCTTCTGTTCTAGAAATTTATAGAATGTAAGATAAAAAAGTATAAAATGTTCTTTAAACTTCTGAAGAGAACCACTCTTATCGAAAATTCCGTAACGTCACAGTTCCACCCAGTTCAATCCACTTCAAATCTAAGATTTGATATTCTTACCCAATCAACGCCGGGTATTACAGCTATCTTTATACATAAAATAATTCAAAAAAACCAAAGAACACGCTTCACTTCCAACATAAACTTAAAAGTGGGAAATAATTCTCAATGAAATTACTCAAATGTAAAAAAGCGTAGGATGCTTGACAAAGTTCTTTTGAGATCTTGAATGCTCAGTATCGTTAAATATTTAGTAATCCTCGGATGGAAGACTTCAAGATACGTCCCCTGCTATTCAAAATAAAGAAGTATCACGAGTTTCTACATAGTTTTTCCATTGTTTGCCATATTCCAAAATTGAAAGAGAATAAATAGACTGGCACTGTAGTATATCATTGAAATGCAGACTAAAAATTGGGGTCGTCGTAATATCTGCCACATTTTCCAATAGTTTTCGGAAGAGCATCAATCTTCCAGTTTTTATTTACTGCACTATTTATAGCGATTTGGTCAAAACAACAAACTCAAAACAGCCTTAATATCCAGAGTTCGCAATTGACCAAATTATCCCGAAGCAACAAACATAATTCGACGTAAAGATTTGAACACTAGGAACCGGAAAATGAAGGAAATGAGACCTTCACCAGTCATATATCCAAAACAATAATAACAGAACCATAAATTCAAACATGCACGACGTGTTTCGATATTTTGGCGGAAGTCGGCCATATTTGTTGTTGAGTTATAACTTGAGTTGGGTAGCGTAATCATACTTTGAAAGGTCGGAAAACTTTCACCAAGAACGAGTTGAATAGGATATAAGGATAAATCTACTTATGGCAGGAAGCACATATGAACGGGTACTTTGAACATTTTAATGCTTGAATGGCTGGAGAAAATAACAAGTGGTTTCCTGAAAAATACCGTTACTTTCCAAATACTGAACTGTCGGTAAATTGGTTCATGAGCTCTTGGCATAATTCTTTGGTTAGACCCGTAAAACTTTTTATCAGAGACAAACTTTGGTAAACGATATTACAACTTTTTTTTGGCTCCCCAAAAGCAAAAAGAAAACAGCAAGGCAGTCATCTCTTTATTTGATGCAAATTCATTTCCAGCCAGCAATTCATTCGACAAGGTTCCTGCGAGAGACAAATCACTGAGAGCCAAATCAGGACAATGAAGAGTATGCGGCGCAAATCGATGAATATCATTGTTGCACTTCATCATTCTATGGAATACAAAATGATATTACTCCCTAAATCAATAAAGGTTTTTGCCTCGGGTTGTGCATACTGATTTGAAATTGTGATCAGAACAATATACAACCTTTTCTAGATGACTATTTACATTAGATAAGATTGTAGGGGGGTCTTAAGGGCTATGCGGCTTCACAAGCACTTGGACCCATTAGTATGTGCATGATCTCCAAATTATCCGAAGGCAGTGTCCAAAGAGGAGTTTCGTTACCAATTTTAAATTTTTCTTGCCAAATCCAGAAGCTTTTAAGCTCTGCTGGCCGATAGGGTCACTATCCATCTGATGAGAATTGATATCATCGGCAAGGTAGTCTGCTTTTTCTTTGCCTTTAACACATTTGTGCCTGGCTATTTACTGGCAGTTGTCTCAGGAATTGTTCGCAGTTCCAAGTAAGCTTAGACTAACAGATGCATAACTTTCGAGCCTCGTGCTTCTTTGCTTTCTGTCACTATATAGATATTTTCCTCCTTTCAAGGCACTTTTAAGCACATTTTTTTCGGAAGTGCTTCTTCTCCAGAAATATTGCTCTTCTTCTGGCACAGATGGGTTGCATTAAAGGTTCCTCCAGCCGTAATTTCCGGGGTCCCTTAGAAGTCTTTCATCTACTGTTTTCCAACCCAACCCGATTATGAGATCATTTTGAGAGTATATTCTCTTCTTATCGAGAAAATTTACCATCAGATTTGGTGTCATTTTCAAACCTGAGAAACGTTTGTATCTTCTGCTTTTTTTTATTATTATGGAATCGAATCCATTATTCATTTCCAATTTCACAACCGAACAAGCAATTCAGAATTGGCTCATCCACACCACCTCCCGAACTCACTTTTATTAAAATCCAACGGTTCCCGAGTAACTTCTGAAAGTCATCTGGGCAAGAGGAACGGAAATGAACTAGCACAAGGGACTTTCTGCTGTTGGTATTACAATATTTCACGGCAATTAAACACCAGAACAGTTTGACTGACGGACGTGCGCAAATATTTGTTTTGGAAACAGGGGCCGATCTAAGAAAGCAAATACCTGATGTCGGATGAATCTAGTGAATACAACTAATCGGGATCGAAACAGCTAATGATAGCGTGGTTCACCTGAAGGTTTTCAATGAATAGAGTCGCTGATTGATGACTCAGGTAGTTTTATGTTCCGGAGAATCTTTTATAGGAGGGGAATAAGAATCACTAAGAGCACGACACACATCTGTTGTAGGCTGACAACACGCCGAAAAATCAAGAACGCATTATAGCAAAACGTTTTTGAGAAATTAAGGCTGACCACACACCGATAAATCAAAAACGGCTGGAAGCAAAACAGTTTCATGCAAAACGTTTCGCAAAACAGTGCAAATAGAGTCGGCCCTTCAACGTGTTGTCTACAACGAAGTTTTTCAAACGCTCTCGTCATTTCGTTACAGTTTGAATAATTTAGTACATATTGAAGTCAATTATAAATAATGAGATACTCTGCCTTCGGATACAAAATGTATGAAATATCATAGAAGATCCTTCATTGACAACTTATTTTATCACCTGTTTTGTTTATGGACAATACAATTTAGCATCATTTTGTTTAGTAGATACCATTTTCCAAGGACATAGGTGAAGAAATGTTTTTACTGCGCTTACATTAGCTTCACTCTTACGTATGTATCTATGTAACGGAAATTTTGAACGTGATTTTTACCCACTTCTAGACGCCCGAATGATTTGAAATTTGGCATGTGTTCATAATTCCGGTGACAATGACAATTTAGTTATAGGAAAAAACAAAATGGCGGCTCCAAGAGGCGGACAATATTTGTGATAATGGTCCAATTCGATTCAAAATTAGTATGTAAGGGCTTTCGTGGTCAGAAATTATGATTTTTTTCATTAAAATTCGTAAATTCAAAATGGTGGCTCCAAGATGGCGGACGAGTTTTGTGATTATGGTCAGATTCTATTCAAAATTGGTATGGTTTTCGGAATCAGAGATTTCGATTTTTTAGTGATGAAAAAATAATAGTTTAAAAAGCTCTTGTCTGTGAAGTCAGTTTATCGACGATAATGTTTCGTGATAACGTCATAAGAAAAAATTGATGAAACAATGGAAACCACATTCAATTTTTACTTTACTTCATAGACAGTTGGCAAACAGTTCACGTGTGGGTTGTGTGCTGCCGCTTTCTTCTACTCGGAAGCATCGGGGGATGGAGTGGAAGAGCAATAGATGCGTCACAAGCCGAACGCTTAGGCCGATTGTGCCTCTCTATCGCTTGTTTTGCGATCTCGCTTACACCCTTGGCTCAGGCGGAACGTGACAATCAGTCATACTTTTTCGTGCGTGCAACCGGCGTTCATCGATTTGCAAGACGTGATCACGTCAATAAACTAAAGAACACGCTTTACTTCCGACATGGACTAGACAGTAAAATAATAATAATAAACAATTCAATTACTCAAATGTGAAAAAGAGTGGGTTGCTTGAAAAAGTTCAGTTGAGCTCTTGAACGCTTAGTATTGTTCAATTAAACTGAAAAATATTATTTTATGTTGAAATTAATTGATTTTGTTTTATTTTCGACAAATGTGAAATATTTTTAGCATTTGTTACGTTATATATAAAAATTAATATTTTGTTGTTTTTGTCATTTTCAGGTTTTTATTGAAAATGAAATTAAGAAATCGTAGTGACCCAAGAGATTATAATATAAAAACATAAAATTTCTCATTAAATTCTCAACTTTACCTTCCTTAATTTCTACCTGTTCTAAGAGAATGTCACTGCTTACTTTTTCTGTGTCAAAGTTTATGTTCTAAGGTATAGTTATTTTTGTATCTAGTTCTTGATCGAGAACTGATTTTTTTAACGAGTTTCAGCCGAGTAAAAAATTAGTCGAGTATTTCGCGCACAAGAAATTTTTTTCTAAAAACGTCAAAAAATATTGTTTCTTCTGAAATGCCACTGATATTTACGAAATCTTAACCAATGCTTGAACAAGTATCAATCATCCGATATGCCATGACACCAAATTGAATCCACCATTTTCTCGAACACATTGTGCTTTGAACATTCCAAGCTCAAAACATAGCAAATACAAAACATTCCGCATCATCGATCGTTCATCCCAAATCGCCCTTCTTAAAATTCCAATAATTCACGCTTATTAAACCTCCAAGAGCCTTCGATGAGGATCTCCAAATATTGATGCTCATAAAAGCCGCCAGATGCATAAGAAAACCCAACACAGTACGTCGATTCCTATTAGATCTCCCTAAACGACTCAATATGGATGCGGAGTTTACCTGAGCCGAAACAATGCAGAGATACGGAATAAGAAGGCAAACATGCCATTGTGAGAGTTTATATTTGCGTTATACCGCACCTGGCGGTTCCATTATGGATGTGTAATGATCGGGGAAGCACCGTGTGTATGTAGGAACAGAGAATATTACCGTCTTATAGTGTTATAGGGTAGGTGTTGCCACAGGGGTGAGATGCCGGGAATCATAGGAAAGGCAATCATACCAGGCATTGTACGATCGTGTGAAATGGGGTGTTCTTCGACATCTTTTGCAGTGCCGGATTTAGGGAGGAGCTATGGCACTAAAATGCCAAGAACGCGTTTTTAATTTTTTTTTGCAGTAAATCCACAAAAATGAAAATGGCCATGCTTGTCCCCCATCGAATGTTTGAGAACTGTCAAATTACGTAACTGACAGTGCTCTATTGGACAGACTCAACTAAGAATCTCCTCATGAATGTTTCCGCATGAATTCAGCAACACCCTGCATAATATATATCAATACCCGAATCGAATGTCTTGAATAAATCACCCAAAGGCACTCCCCAATCAGTCATCTCTTCAGTTCCGAAGTTGTGTCAGACTCAAACAAAACTACGAGGAACAAATGGCTGTTATTTACTGCTAACAAGTTTATTAAGTCTGGAAAAAGTTTATTATTTTATCACGCGATCGTTTACACAGGCCGGAATTGATATACACCATATAAAAAATTTCTGAGCCAACGAAGAGAACGCTTCAACGAAGTTCATAAATAACAAGGGGCTGAAAGTGAAATGAAAATCGGTTGGACACGCAAATGTGAGATAGATAGATAGATAGATAGATAGCTCTTTATTTCCAACAGGTATACACCCAATTACAGGAAATGCTAGAAAGTAATATTTAACATAACGAATTACAAAACGACAAATATAAATATATGTATATACGTGCATGTAAATAAATAATTGATTATATATTGAACGCTACTGCTAAAAACTAAAATAAGAAAAAATGAGAAGTTTACGATCTATTGATGATACATTCCAAAATATATTTGAGAGGGCTCACATTGACATCACATATATCACAGACGAAATTATAATTAGAACACATTAACGACACTGGTGCCCTGCGCATAACATTTGTTCGAAAATTTTCACAATAAAAGGTCGTCTCACTTCTAGAATTAAGGCGAGGAATATGAAAGTTAATTTTTTGTAAAAGTGAGGCACAGGAAATACTATTGTGCAATAAATTGCAGAGAAATGATATTGTAGCAAAGATTCGACGAGTGTGCAAAGAAATTACATCGAATCGATTCAGAAGGATTGAATGATCGATTCCTCTTTGGGGATACGTTCCTGTTTGTTTGTATAGCAGGTATTTCAAGAATTTTCTTTGAACAGCTTCCAAAGAATTAATATCAGAGTTGTATAAAGGATACCATATCGATGCCCCATATTCAAGTTTGGACCTCACATACGCATAGAATAATGTGAGAATTGTCCTAACATTGCGAAACTCCCTAGTACTTCTCATAATAAAGCCCATCATCTTATTTGCTGAAGATACAATTTCATCAATTTGCAGAGAAAATGTGAATTCACAATCAAACTTAATCCCAAGGTCTTTTATCTCTTTCCTTCTTGAAAATGAGTGAGTTTCAAAACACGGCGGGGTAGTTTGCAGAGTGGTGGGAGATAATTGGAAAAAGTGAAGCGTCCGAAAGTGCAACAAACTTCATATGACTCAAATCATATACTATGAATTTTTACCTTCTATGAATCAACAACTTATATTTCTCATAAAATTATATCCATTAATTGTATAATTTTATTAGAGCTGATAGGATGACCAGAAGAGAAGGCCAATGGTTTCATACATATACATAATTCTTTCAAATCTTCATATTGTCCAAAAGTTATGGAATTCAGATCATCACATGCGTGTTTTCAGAATCGCTCAACAAAAATATAGAAAATAGAATTCGATAAATCACATCCAATGATAAAATCTCAAGTTACTCCTCCTCTCAAATCTTCATCAAAACCTCCATTGGAAGTAATTCTGACCCAGTGCTTCACATCCCTTGTGTGATATTTTCCCAGTTCCACATAACAATACTAACTAATATTGAGAATTTCTTCCACGAGTCAAACTCCCTTCAACATTTTCCATTCAAGATCTGAAATGAAACTTCTGACGTTTTTTCCTCCGGCGCAGAAAAGAACGAGATCACGAAATTATTTTGTCGCCTTCACTGATTGATAAAAATATCATATTGGACCTGGGGGCGACCCGGACGCTGGCCAGTTTCCGTTTGGTTGGAAATAATTATAACGGAATTGGGGTTAAAACGACTACGACGCTATGGGGCGAGGTATCTTCGACGCCGGTCGATACGTGAGGAGTCCAGACTCCGGATCTTCCGGAGCGTGAGGCCAAGTGAATGAGAATAGCAAAAAAGAGCTTTCTTTCGAATATTGCTGTCTGTTCATTCGGTATTTTGTGGTTTTGTGCGTTATATTTCTTCACGTCTATTTCATCGCCACTTTTTATATGACCCTAATATTTACCGCATCCTTGAATTGTCGATTTTACATTTAATTTTCTGATCATAACTCTGAAGCTCTTCAGTTATGACTCAGCAACCCAAAGATGCATCAAACTATTTCAACGAATCAAGCTAGACGAACACCCCAATCTAGCCGACTGCAATTACGAGCTTTACGCAGTCATTGTTCACTTTGGTTCTGGAGCAGATTTTGGCCACTATTACACCTTAGCCAAAGATAAAACGGGCTGCTACAAATTTGATGACAATTGCGTAAATAGAATACCTTCTTTCGAACTGGACCTTTTGGAGCCTTCGAAGACACCATACATCCTATTTTACTGTAGAGCAGATTGTCACAATTCGTCGGACCTCTTTAGAAGTTCTCTATCAAGGAATTCCAACTCTTCAGATGATGTGGTGCTGCAGGTTTTTCCGGGTTTCCCTGCAGCTCTGAAAGCGAATGCGACACCAATACCATTTAAGTCGTCCCGGAGCGCCGATCAATCATTTTGATGTTTTTACTTTCTTCTTGTTAGTTTCACTACGTCAATAATGTTTTTAAATTTTTAAATTGCTACAGAAATAGAGTTATGAGATTTTTGCAAATATTAAGTTGTCTTTCAAATTAAACCATTCGTAAAATATTCAAGTTTTCTCTTGTCGACTCAAAAATTGTTCAATTATATTTCGTATCTTGAGGTCATCGACTAATAGTTTTTCAGAATTCGAAAATTCTGCTTGCATTTGTCGGATTGAGTAGGGTGATGGGTGAGTTGGTTAGCATTGAATAAAAGAACTAAGAAGTTAATAAACACAATAATACAGGCCAACTCAGTCTGTCACACTGTTTAGATTCATTGACCAAAGAAGAAACTTTGGATGGGGACGAAACTACATGTTCAAAGTGCAACAAGAAAAGGAAGTCTACGAAAACTTTTTTGATTCAGAAATTTCCCAAATTTTATTAAACGTTTTTCTGCAACATAAGAATTTAGAAGAAAGTTGACTGATGCAATTGATTTTCCTTTTGAGAAATTAGATATGAGCATCTATGCAGCGGACAATGCAGCACCTTGTAGTTACCGCCTCTATGCATTGTCCAATCACATCGGAACTACCTACAGTGGTCACTATACAGCTTACTGTAGACACCCATATCAAGACTCGTGGCACGAGTACAATGACTCTTGTGTGACACCTGCCTCATTTCAACTACATGGGAAGAGAGAGGTATATATTCTCTTTTACGAGAAGGAGCATTATTGTTGAATTTGTTTATAATTTTAGTGTTTATTTTCCTTTATTGATTATGAATAATAAACTTGTATGAAATACTTTATTTACAACACTGTTACGATTGTTACACTTGAACAATAAAAACGTACAACGCGATGGAACGCCGTTGAAGTTGACTCAGGAACAACTGATAACTGAACACTGTGACTGTATATGTCTGGAACTGATCACCGATGCGGTCAAACGATTGACTGCTAGTTATATACCCCCTAACCCAATATCTTGAGAGGTTATTGGTTCTCACCTGCTTGTAATGACAGAGATTACTTGTAGAAAATTCAAGAATCTAGGTTGTTATGTTACGGGTTGGGCTATTAAATGTATTTGTCAAACTATTGTGGTTCAGGAAAAAACTGAACAACAATTCAAGATAATGAAATATTTTGATTTGAAATGCTGCTGTAGGAAAAACCTAAACTAAATGGCAATTGCATTGGCGAAACCAAACTTAACGATACGACAATAAAAATAAATGGAAAAAGTATTTCGATGGTAGTTGATTCGCGTTTATCAAGTGGTGATTTTTCAAGTTCTTTAATCTCTTGAATTTTTTGATGACCTAGATAGAAACGACCCTGATTCGTCGACTCGAAATAAAGGAAACTCAACTTCTCGCATCTGTAATGACTCAATTGAATTATACGGATGGAAACGGACGAAAAGTTAATGAATTCAGCAGCTTCAGAACTCCAAATATTGGTATCGTTTGCTAGCCCGGGTACAAGGGCGCATTTATATATAGCAAGAATCGCAACTTTTTGAAAATATTAGACAGATGTTATGGAATTTCAAGTGCCGGGGACTTCATTGGATCGAGTCGTTCCGTGATGTACGAGTTCCGATTTGTGGAAGTAATTGGAACTGGGACAGCTCTGAATTGGAAATACTAATCGATTTTGAGAGCGGGGTTGAAATTTCAATGACTTGATTCGGTGAATATCTAAATTTTTCATGAGAAACCATTACTAGCATTTAAGTTTTCACATACTGTCACTGAAAACAGTGTGTGACCGTTCCGTCACTGTTTGTACTTCAGTAATATTTCAGCAATGTGGTAATGGAATTTCCGGTATTCGTTATTATTTTTCCAGAAGAATTCATTTCTAATGGCATGTATTCTTGCAAGCTTAAAGTAGGGGGCGCTACTGCCAGTGGAGGTGGAAGAAAAATTGGTATTTCCTAATTTGTCTTCGGAATAACATTGAAAAATGTTATTCCGAAATATTCAGTGGAGTATATCCAGGATGTACTTTCCGATAGGCCCCGCCCACTGGTGGCTCGGCCTCCTATTGGCCTATAGTAGTTATTGTCACTCTCACCGCATCCGTGGCTTGGTGTGGAGCTATATGTTAGCCTCTGCGGGCTCAGATATAGTTTACAGTTTTTATTCTCCAGGAGCCACTTGAGAAGAACACGAGTTCTCTTAGTGGAAAATCTCTTGGAGTCCTTCGTTTTTTGATAAATAATTAGTATTTCGGGTTTTTAGTGAAATATTCGGCCTGGCTTTTGATATAGTGAAAACTTTGTCATTCGTATCTCAAGCTCTGTGCAAAGAACGATGTTCTGTAGAGTGGGGCCTCTAGTGAAGGTGCTGGGTACTATCGGGTAATGGTGAACTGCTAGCAACGGAGCATTTCCTGATAATTTCGACTGGATGGACAGTGCACTTGGTGAAATTTACTGTCTTGCAACATCACTGTTGTCATTATTATTTCATTTAGGCACCGTAAAACCCTTTTCATTGTGAATTTCTGATGTTTTTCTTGATTGATATTTCACAAATTCCAAAAACACCTAAATTTCATTAATGTTCACTTATTTTAGCAAAATTCACATGTTATCAAGTGCCTGATAAACTGATGAGTCCATGATATTTTGGTGTTGTTTTCCATTGTGAAACCAAGTGATTAAAATTACACTTAATTTTTTTTTACTGTATTTGGGGGCTCTTTTTGGGGTTGATCGCAATCTGGTTCTGTCGACCTGCAGAGCCGCTGTTTCTTTTTCAACGGTCTACTATAAGGAAGGTTCACGTGGTTTTTAGTGAGATGAAATTCGCTCCACATTAAAATAAAAAAAGAACGCCACTGATTTATAATCCTTTTAAAATCCATACCATTCCCTACGTGCTTTATCAGCACGCATTTTGTCTTCCACCGATTGGGCTCCAAAATAAGTGCTGTAAATTACCGATATTATGAATCTGAAAAGGAAATTTGGCTTCGGCACAAAAATAAAGGTAATGGGATCTGCCTGGGGAATATTTGTTAATTTATCGCCAGCTCGAAAAGTTTCGACTGGATAAAGCTGATTCGTCACGTTTCAATTTTGCAATTGGAATGTTTTATTCGGGTATTATTCTGGCGAACGATGCGATTTGTGTTGGAGAAACTGTGGCAACAATTGAATTTTATGTTTGTTGGATGTTTCATTACCATAAAATATGCGATTTGATGTGAAAAATTCACAGTTCGTAGTCACTATGAACAGTTATAAAACTTTATATGTAGATACCTGGATATATTTATTCATGGAATTAGGAAAGGAAACTTAAAAGAGCAAACAATACCCTTGATTAAACGGGAATCGGTTTTGAGCGTTCAGTTTTATTTTCTTGCGAAAATTTTGTTGGAACAAATGATTCAATTCGTTTGTGAGAATTCGGGAATATAACTGACTTATGGTTTAGATGATTTTGAAGAAAAAAAATTATGGTTCGACGAATGAAAAAAAAATAGGCAAATTCCCGAATTCTAAAGGGAAATAAGAAACAGAAGAAGACAAAAAAATATGCTTCTGTCATCTCCATTATCTCTCTTGAAAAATATATCCCCACATACCCAACATGTGCGGCGCAATGTTTAAAGTTTATCATGATATACTCGACTTTTTTGTCTGTCAATTTTTTTCGTTAAAATTATCAGTATATACTAATTTGGCCATTTTAAATCAATTGGCGTTGGCAGAATTCGTCTATATCTAACTGTTCTATAGTTGGTCAGCTCTGAATCAGTTTTCAAAATATTATCTATCATAATATACTCGACTTTTTTGTCCGTCAATTTTTTTCGTTAAAATTCTCAGCATACTAATTTCACCATTCTGAATCGATTGGCGTTGGCAGAATTTGTCTATCTCTAACCGTTCTCGAGTTGGTCGGCTCTGAATCAGTTTTCAAAAATTATACAGGCCGTTCTTTTTAGCTGATCCCACTATTGCTATCTCGGAAACGAAGAGACCTACAAGGTCGTTTAAATGGAACAAAAGTTTCATATTATATTATATTATAGCAATAATAAGCTTCTTTCAGATCTTAAATATCAATGGTTTTTTTTGAGATATTCGCCAAAAACTAAATTAGTCAAATTTAGTTTTTTGGCTCTGAATGATATAAGAAAACGTCAGGGGAACTTTCAATAATGTTCCACATTTGTTATAATCTGATATAAACCAATTTTCAATCCGACGTTTCGTTCATTAGATTCCATCATCAACTTTATTTTTTTAAATACGGACTTCTAGTTTTTTTCATCGATTTTTGCAGCCACTTTCATAAAAAATTCAGCCTGTATTACAATACATATGTTTCACGACGTTTTTTCCCGAAAAACATCAATATTTGGTCATACAATTCCCGTCCGTGTAGTCTCAAAAAAAAGTCAGAGAAACTTTCAATACTGTTTCATATTTGTTATAATCTTATATGAATCAATTTCCAATTCGACGTTTAGTTCATTAAATTCCATCGTCAACTTTATTGTTTTATACAAAAATATGGCAGCGCATTTTAACAGGGACGCCACTGATGAGAATTAAGAAAACCTTTATCATGGGAGAAATGTACTTTCATGTGAACTTTGCATGTACCAAAACTGAAAAAAAAAGCTCAAGTGGTGTTAGAGATATTGGGGAAGAACTGGTATTTTTATTAAACTTCAACACCCTGTATCTCAGAAATAACGCGGTTGCGGACCTTTCATATGAAGAATGCCGATTTCCTAACTGAAGATTCCGCACGCGCCTCATATAATTTTTTTATTTGTTTCAATTCAGTATGATAATGACTTGATTTCAACGTTGATAGTATCTATAGAGATCAGGCTATCAAATGGTCAAGAAATAATTGGAAATTGTCGATAAATGAGCCCTTACGTTGGTGCATATTTTCGTTATTAGATAACGGCGAGTTCATACCATACCCAAGGCCTTTTTCGGACCTTTTGATTCCTGACTGTTCTAAAATGTGGATGATGCTTTAATCGTCAAAATTCGTTGAATGCAAGTAAATATGAAAAATAATATGAAAACATTTTTAAGGAAAAGAAAATGTATTGAATAAGTTCAATCCTTCAATTATTATCAAAACCCTTTGTTGAATTATTGAAAATAAACTTGCGAATATTGGCAAAAATGTCTCATGCAGCATTTTTCCCACTTGCACTGAGTTCTGCCAGCTGAATCAATTCACTTGACCCTACAGCAGGGTTCTTGTGATAGGGGGGGTTATGAAATGTCATCGTATTTGTCCGGCATCTTGTTTCGTCATTGGAGGGAAGGTGCCAAATTTGAATTACAATAATATTACTATGTGCGTGTGATTAATGCATATTTGTTATTAATACATGACCTAACCTAGCTCGCACAAGTTTCTCGTAGACTTCCGAGGATTTTTCGTGGGTGCAGCCGGTTGCCGGTTGACGAAAAGAACAAATTTTGATAATTTTTCATAGATTCTGAATGTCGGTCGTAGTTTATAATATATGCATCAATTATCAAATTGGATGTACCAAGAATAAAGTGAATTCTATACAAAGGGAGCAGTTTCAAGAAACGGAAAAGGTGGAAGAATCACATAACCTGAAATTTGAAATGTTCCTGTGGAAATATATTTCAAATATTAATTCTTCAATGTTTCTGAATATCAGTGATTAAATTGCACCCTTTAAGAGAAATGAAAGAAATCATAACTACTTTTTTATGTTGACACTATTCCAGAATAATTATGTAGAGTTTGCGTCCTTCAAGTTAAAATGGAGATTTGCATTGCGCGAATGAAGAATTAAAAGTGGTCCAAATTTTATTTTCCTCATTCCTGCAATCTAAATCTCCACCATTCCAAAATCTCAGGTGCCAAAAGAAAGTGTGATTCATAATCTGCCCAACTTCTAAAATGTGTGAATGTGAAATGAGGTAAATGATTCAAATGATATATAGATACATACCTATTTATTTGCTCTTAAAGTTCATAAATCTAAAAACTTATCAGACTAGTCAGTTCACAAAACTTATTCAACATTTCACAGACAATGTAGTAACAAACTCATGAATTTAAGTACATCTTTCAAAATTCCTGAGTACAAATTTATCTTGCCGCAATACATTTGGAGAGGTCTTATTCTGGGTAATGGGAACTTTTCTTTCTGTAGGAATAAGTAAGCTTTCTTGCTAAAATACCTCAAAGTAATAGCTTTGGATAAATCATCTTCAAAACCAAGTCAAGCTGAGCAGGTGATAAAATTCCAGACAAAAACTTGTTTAATTTTATGATTTAAGCCGGTGTGCAACTCTTGGAAAGTTGTTGGTGTTGTTGTTCAATTATATTCTTCAAATACATTTTTTTTCTTTCTTCTGATAATTGTTGCTTTATAGTGATATTGCACAGTTTCAACTGGTCAATGATTTTTGCTTGTTCTTTGCAATGTTGTTGCGTACAAGTGGTGGAAGAAGACTGTGAATCCCCATCTAAAATGGCATAAAAACACCTATCAATATCAATAATTTCATAACATCATGAATAGAATATAATGTACTAACCATTATTTGTTGGTAAATGATGGACTTTCATTACAGATTCTTGCCCATAGGTCTCTGTCTCCAATCGAACTCCAGCTACTTCTTGTAACGTTATTGTTGAATCATTGTTAATAGATTAATTCCATATCCTAGTAGACAGACCTGCAGTCTTGGAAGGAATAACTAGAAAGGAACACCAACATTATTTCATAATGTCATGGCAAAAATATTGGTTTTCAACAGTTTCTGTCCAAAACCGAATTGAGTTCTGTTTCTGAATTAGAACTGTATGAACTCACTGTTTTTCCTCAGCCTTCTTCTTGGCTTCACATGTAGCAGATATTCTTGTAGATTAGTTTCAAAATCACTTTCATTAAAATGTTCGGAACAAATCCTAGCACTATCATTAGGTACTCTTTGGAATTACTACAGTAATTAATCCATGCCTGCTTTACTGTATTATTCTTGGGGAATCTATGAAAAGTCAATGTATTAGGGCACGTAGATGTATTGCCACAATATTTAACAGAGCACTTGAAGTGTCCGGGCATTTTTTTAACTTCAGAAATAAAAGCTACGAAAAAACAAGTAATAAACAACTAGGAATGCAAAAATACAACAATTTACGAATATGATATGAGAGATATGAGCAACGGGCTTTATTTATTTATTCGTAAATATTAGGGATATATATTTTGTGGAAAATATAACCAAAGTTACCACTTTCAGGATAGCCAACTTAATTTCCCTCCAATGACGTAATTTCTCCCTTTCTTCAGGTACCCCCTTGTCTAAAAGCTCACTTATTTCATAACCCTTCCTATCATAAGAACCCTGACCCTACAGAAAACAAAAACATTGTTAATCGAATAATCTATTTCATTTCCTCTTTCTCGCATCCGCTGAACGGATACATTCCTCAAATATGTAGTTGGACGATACAGTCGGACGATTCCGAGATTTCATCGCAACAAAAACGATGCTGCAAGACCCGGAACATGGGAAACTTGGGTGGCATCCAACGCCGACGCTTCCTCTGGTATCCGGACGGCATTCCTAGGCTCTTGCGGATTCCGGCAACTGGGACATCTGCTCATCCTGAGTGCCACCATCTCGGCTATCAACATGCCTCAAGGACGTTCATTGCCAGTAAAGAAGATGGTTTCGCTTTGTCGAGGGCGTCTCTTGAAAATTTAATGTGTCATGAGAGATTAGAGGAATTTCGGAGGATGGCGAGTTGGGTCGGAAGTCCTTTTGATTTGGCGAATCGGTGTGTGGAGATACATCGTGTAGCTGATAATTTCACTCATATTATTGGAATGGAGTGATAGCGAACTAGCGTTAAGACTGCTGGGTATTCAATTGGAAGAAGATAATGGTGATATGAGTTATGGAGAAGATGCCCAGTAAACACAAATAGTCGGTTAAATGTCAGGATTTTATCGGCATCATCGATTCCATGTCGGCATCGGTCACACACAAGCGGGCCAGAGTCGTTCCTCGTACGTATTTTGACGTGCTGATTCCGAATCTTCGAACGAAAATGTCGAGAACGGTTAGAGATAGACGAATTCTGCGAACGCCAATCATTTCAGAATGGCCTAATTAGTATATACTGAGAATTTGAACGAAAAAAATCGACGGACTAAAAAGTCGAGTAAATCATGATACATGATTTTCTTGAACTTTTTTTATTTTTCATTTTTCGAATTTCAAATTTTTGTCCTCGAACGTATTTAGACGTGCTTATTCCGAATCTTCGAACGAAAATGTCGAAAATTCATAGGAAATATTTTTGGCGCCAAAAAAACCATTTGAAAACCGATTCAGAGCTGACCAACTCGAGAACGGTTAGAGATAGACGAATTCTGCGAACGCCAATCATTTCAGAATGGTCTAATTAGTATATACTGAGAATTTGAACGAAAAAAATCGACGGACTAAAAAGTCGAGTAAATCATGATACATGATTTTCTTGAACTTTTTTTATTTTTCATTTTTCGAATTTCAAATTTTTGTCCTCGTACGTATTTAGACGTGCTAATTCCGAATCTTCGAACGAAAATGTCGAAAATTCATAGGAAATATTTTTGGCGCCAAAAAAACCATTTGAAAACCGATTCAGAGCTGACCAACTCGAGAACGGTTAGAGATAGACGAATTCTGCGAACGCCAATCATTTCAGAATGGCCTAATTAGTATATACTGAGAATTTGAACGAAAAAAATCGACGGACTAAAAAGTCGAGTAAATCATGATACATGATTTTCTTGAACTTTTTTTATTTTTCATTTTTCGAATTTTAAATTTTTGTCCTTGTACGTATTTTGATGTGCTGATTCCGAATCTTCGAACGAAAATGTCGAAAATTCATAGGAAATATTTTTGGCGCCAAAAAAACCATTTGAAAACCGATTCAGAGCTTACCAACTCGAGAACGGTTAGAGATAGACGAATTCTGCGAACGCCAATCATTTCAGAATGGTCTAATTAGTATATACTGGGAATTTGAACGAAAAAAATCGACGGACTGAAAAGTCGAGTAAATCATGATACATGATTTTCTTGAACTTTTTTTATTTTTCATTTTTCGAATTTCAAATTTTTGTCCTCGTACGGATTTAGACGTGCTAATTCCGAATCTTCGAACGAAAATGTCGAGAACGGTTAGAGATAGACGAATTCTGCGAACGCCAATCATTTCAGAATGGCCTAATTAGTATATACTGAGAATTTGAACGAAAAAAATCGACGGACTAAAAAGTCGAGTAAATCATGATACATGATTTTCTTGAACTTTTTTTATTTTTCATTTTTCGAATTTCAAATTTTTGTCCTCGAACGTATTTAGACGTGCTTATTCCGAATCTTCGAACGAAAATGTCGAAAATTCATAGGAAATATTTTTGGCGCCAAAAAAACCATTTGAAAACCGATTCAGAGCTGACCAACTCGAGAACGGTTAGAGATAGACGAATTCTGCGAACGCCAATCATTTCAGAATGGTCTAATTAGTATATACTGAGAATTTGAACGAAAAAAATCGACGGACTAAAAAGTCGAGTAAATCATGATACATGATTTTCTTGAACTTTTTTTATTTTTCATTTTTCGAATTTCAAATTTTTGTCCTCGTACGTATTTAGACGTGCTAATTCCGAATCTTCGAACGAAAATGTCGAAAATTCATAGGAAATATTTTTGGCGCCAAAAAAACCATTTGAAAACCGATTCAGAGCTGACCAACTCGAGAACGGTTAGAGATAGACGAATTCTGCGAACGCCAATCATTTCAGAATGGCCTAATTAGTATATACTGAGAATTTGAACGAAAAAAATCGACGGACTAAAAAGTCGAGTAAATCATGATACATGATTTTCTTGAACTTTTTTTATTTTTCATTTTTCGAATTTTAAATTTTTGTCCTTGTACGTATATTGATGTGCTGATTCCGAATCTTCGAACGAAAATGTCGAAAATTCATAGGAAATATTTTTGGCGCCAAAAAAACCATTTGAAAACCGATTCAGAGCTTACCAACTCGAGAACGGTTAGAGATAGACGAATTCTGCGAACGCCAATCATTTCAGAATGGTCTAATTAGTATATACTGGGAATTTGAACGAAAAAAATCGACGGACTGAAAAGTCGAGTAAATCATGATACATGATTTTCTTGAACTTTTTTTATTTTTCATTTTTCGAATTTCAAATTTTTGTCCTCGTACGGATTTAGACGTGCTAATTCCGAATCTTCGAACGAAAATGTCGAAAATTCATAGGAAATATTTTTGGCGCCAAAAAAACCATTTGAAAACCGATTCAGAGCTGACCAACTCGAGAACGGTTAGAGATAGACGAATTCTGCGAACGCCAATCATTTCAGAATGGCCTAATTAGTATATACTGAGAATTTGAACGAAAAAAATCGACGGACTAAAAAGTGGAGTAAATCATGATACATGATTTTCTTGAACTTTTTTTATTTTTCATTTTTCGAATTTCAAATTTTTGTCCTCGTACGTATTTAGACGTGCTAATTCCGAATCTTCGAACGAAAATGTCGAAAATTCATAGGAAATATTTTTGGCGCCAAAAAAACCATTTGAAAACCGATTCAGAGCTGACCAACTCGAGAACGGTTAGAGATAGACGAATTCTGCGAACGCCAATCATTTCAGAATGGCCTAATTAGTATATACTGAGAATTTGAACGAAAAAAATCGACGGACTAAAAAGTCGAGTAAATCATGATACATGATTTTCTTGAACTTTTTTTATTTTTCATTTTTAGAATTTCAAATTTTTGTCCTCGTACGTATTTAGACGTGCTAATTCCGAATCTTCGAACGAAAATGTCGAAAATTCATAGGAAATATTTTTGGCGCCAAAAAAACCATTTGAAAACCGATTCAGAGCTGACCAACTCGAGAACGGTTAGAGATAGACGAATTCTGCGAACGCCAATCATTTCAGAATGGCCTAATTAGTATATACTGAGAATTTGAACGAAAAAAATCGACGGACTAAAAAGTGGAGTAAATCATGATACATGATTTTCTTGAACTTTTTTTATTTTTCATTTTTCGAATTTCAAATTTTTGTCCTCGTACGTATTTAGACGTGCTAATTCCGAATCTTCGAACGAAAATGTCGAAAATTCATAGGAAATATTTTTGGCGCCAAAAAAACCATTTGAAAACCGATTCAGAGCTGACCAACTCGAGAACGGTTAGAGATAGACGAATTCTGCGAACGCCAATCATTTCAGAATGGCCTAATTAGTATATACTGAGAATTTGAACGAAAAAAATCGACGGACTAAAAAGTGGAGTAAATCATGATACATGATTTTCTTGAACTTTTTTTATTTTTCATTTTTCGAATTTCAAATTTTTGTCCTCGTACGTATTTAGACGTGCTAATTCCGAATCTTCGAACGAAAATGTCGAAAATTCATAGGAAATATTTTTGGCGCCAAAAAAACCATTTGAAAACCGATTCAGAGCTGACCAACTCGAGAACGGTTAGAGATAGACGAATTCTGCGAACGCCAATCATTTCAGAATGGCCTAATTAGTATATACTGAGAATTTGAACGAAAAAAATCGACGGACTAAAAAGTGGAGTAAATCATGATACATGATTTTCTTGAACTTTTTTTATTTTTCATTTTTCGAATTTCAAATTTTTGTCCTCGTACGTATTTAGACGTGCTAATTCCGAATCTTCGAACGAAAATGTCGAAAATTCATAGGAAATATTTTTGGCGCCAAAAAAACCATTTGAAAACCGATTCAGAGCTGACCAACTCGAGAACGGTTAGAGATAGACGAATTCTGCGAACGCCAATCATTTCAGAATGGCCTAATTAGTATATACTGAGAATTTGAACGAAAAAAATCGACGGACTAAAAAGTCGAGTAAATCATGATACATGATTTTCTTGAACTTTTTTTATTTTTCATTTTTCGAATTTCAAATTTTTGTCCTCGTACGTATTTAGACGTGCTAATTCCGAATCTTCGAACGAAAATGTCGAAAATTCATAGGAAATATTTTTGGCGCCAAAAAAACCATTTGAAAACCGATTCAGAGCTGACCAACTCGAGAACGGTTAGAGATAGACGAATTCTGCGAACGCCAATCATTTCAGAATGGCCTAATTAGTATATACTGAGAATTTGAACGAAAAAAATCGACGGACTAAAAAGTCGAGTAAATCATGATACATGATTTTCTTGAACTTTTTTTATTTTTCATTTTTCGAATTTTAAATTTTTGTCCTTGTACGTATTTTGATGTGCTGATTCCGAATCTTCGAACGAAAATGTCGAAAATTCATAGGAAATATTTTTGGCGCCAAAAAAACCATTTGAAAACCGATTCAGAGCTTACCAACTCGAGAACGGTTAGAGATAGACGAATTCTGCGAACGCCAATCATTTCAGAATGGTCTAATTAGTATATACTGGGAATTTGAACGAAAAAAATCGACGGACTGAAAAGTCGAGTAAATCATGATACATGATTTTCTTGAACTTTTTTTATTTTTCATTTTTCGAATTTCAAATTTTTGTCCTCGTACGGATTTAGACGTGCTAATTCCGAATCTTCGAACGAAAATGTCGAAAATTCATAGGAAATATTTTTGGCGCCAAAAAAACCATTTGAAAACCGATTCAGAGCTGACCAACTCGAGAACGGTTAGAGATAGACGAATTCTGCGAACGCCAATCATTTCAGAATGGCCTAATTAGTATATACTGAGAATTTGAACGAAAAAAATCGACGGACTAAAAAGTGGAGTAAATCATGATACATGATTTTCTTGAACTTTTTTTATTTTTCATTTTTCGAATTTCAAATTTTTGTCCTCGTACGTATTTAGACGTGCTAATTCCGAATCTTCGAACGAAAATGTCGAAAATTCATAGGAAATATTTTTGGCGCCAAAAAAACCATTTGAAAACCGATTCAGAGCTGACCAACTCGAGAACGGTTAGAGATAGACGAATTCTGCGAATGCCAATCATTTCAGAATGGCCTAATTAGTATATACTGAGAATTTGAACGAAAAAAAATCGACGGACTAAAAAGTCGAGTAAATCATGATACATGATTTTCTTGAACTTTTTTTATTTTTCATTTTTCGAATTTCAAATTTTTGTCCTCGAACGTATTCAGACGTGCTAATTCCGAATCTTCGAACGAAAATGTCGAAAATTCATAGGAAATATTTTTGGCGCCAAAAAAACCATTTGAAAACCGATTCAGAGCTGACCAACTCGAGAACGGTTAGAGATAGACGAATTCTGCGAACGCCAATCATTTCAGAATGGTCTAATTAGTATATACTGAGAATTTGAACGAAAAAAATCGACGGACTAAAAAGTCGAGTAAATCATGATACATGATTTTCTTGAACTTTTTTTATTTTTCATTTTTCGAATTTCAAATTTTTGTCCTCGTACGTATTTAGACGTGCTAATTCCGAATCTTCGAACGAAAATGTCGAAAATTCATAGGAAATATTTTTGGCGCCAAAAAAACCATTTGAAAACCGATTCAGAGCTGACCAACTCGAGAACGGTTAGAGATAGACGAATTCTGCGAACGCCAATCATTTCAGAATGGTCTAATTAGTATATACTGATAATTTGAACGAAAAAAATCGACGGACTGAAAAGTCGAGTAAATCATGATACATGATTTTCTTGAACTTTTTTTATTTTTCATTTCTCGAAATTCAAATTTTTGTCCTCGTACGTATTTAGACGTGCTAATTCCGAATCTTCGAACGAAAATGTCGAAAATTCATAGGAAATATTTTTGGCGCCAAAAAAACCATTTGAAAACCGATTCAGAGCTGACCAACTCGAGAACGGTTAGAGATAGACGAATTCTGCGAACGCCAATCATTTCAGAATGGCCTAATTAGTATATACTGAGAATTTGAACGAAAAAAATCGACGGACTAAAAAGTCGAGTAAATCATGATACATGATTTTCTTGAACTTTTTTTATTTTTCATTTTTCGAATTTTAAATTTTTGTCCTTGTACGTATTTTGATGTGCTGATTCCGAATCTTCGAACGAAAATGTCGAAAATTCATAGGAAATATTTTTGGCGCCAAAAAAACCATTTGAAAACCGATTCAGAGCTTACCAACTCGAGAACGGTTAGAGATAGACGAATTCTGCGAACGCCAATCATTTCAGAATGGTCTAATTAGTATATACTGGGAATTTGAACGAAAAAAATCGACGGACTGAAAAGTCGAGTAAATCATGATACATGATTTTCTTGAACTTTTTTTATTTTTCATTTTTCGAATTTCAAATTTTTGTCCTCGTACGGATTTAGACGTGCTAATTCCGAATCTTCGAACGAAAATGTCGAAAATTCATAGGAAATATTTTTGGCGCCAAAAAAAACCATTTGAAAACCGATTCAGAGCTGACCAACTCGAGAACGGTTAGAGATAGACGAATTCTGCGAACGCCAATCATTTCAGAATGGCCTAATTAGTATATACTGAGAATTTGAACGAAAAAAATCGACGGACTAAAAAGTGGAGTAAATCATGATACATGATTTTCTTGAACTTTTTTTATTTTTCATTTTTCGAATTTCAAATTTTTGTCCTCGTACGTATTTAGACGTGCTAATTCCGAATCTTCGAACGAAAATGTCGAAAATTCATAGGAAATATTTTTGGCGCCAAAAAAACCATTTGAAAACCGATTCAGAGCTGACCAACTCGAGAACGGTTAGAGATAGACGAATTCTGCGAATGCCAATCATTTCAGAATGGCCTAATTAGTATATACTGAGAATTTGAACGAAAAAAAATCGACGGACTAAAAAGTCGAGTAAATCATGATACATGATTTTCTTGAACTTTTTTTATTTTTCATTTTTCGAATTTCAAATTTTTGTCCTCGAACGTATTCAGACGTGCTAATTCCGAATCTTCGAACGAAAATGTCGAAAATTCATAGGAAATATTTTTGGCGCCAAAAAAACCATTTGAAAACCGATTCAGAGCTGACCAACTCGAGAACGGTTAGAGATAGACGAATTCTGCGAACGCCAATCATTTCAGAATGGTCTAATTAGTATATACTGAGAATTTGAACGAAAAAAATCGACGGACTAAAAAGTCGAGTAAATCATGATACATGATTTTCTTGAACTTTTTTTATTTTTCATTTTTCGAATTTCAAATTTTTGTCCTCGTACGTATTTAGACGTGCTAATTCCGAATCTTCGAACGAAAATGTCGAAAATTCATAGGAAATATTTTTGGCGCCAAAAAAACCATTTGAAAACCGATTCAGAGCTGACCAACTCGAGAACGGTTAGAGATAGACGAATTCTGCGAACGCCAATCATTTCAGAATGGTCTAATTAGTATATACTGATAATTTGAACGAAAAAAATCGACGGACTGAAAAGTCGAGTAAATCATGATACATGATTTTCTTGAACTTTTTTTATTTTTCATTTCTCGAAATTCAAATTTTTGTCCTCGTACGTATTTAGACGTGCTAATTCCGAATCTTCGAACGAAAATGTCGAAAACTCATCGAAAATATTTTTGGCGCCAAAAAAAAACATTTTAAAACCGATTCAGAGCTGACCAACTCGAGAACGGTTAGAGATAGACGAATTCTGCGAACGCCAATCATTTCAGAATGGCCTAATTAGTATATACTGAGAATTTGAACGTAAAAAAATCGACGGACTGAAAAGTCGAGTAAATCATGATAGATGATTTTCTTGAACTTTTTTTATTTTTCATTTTTCGAATTTTAAATTTTTGTCCTTGTACGTATTTTGGTGTGCTGATTCCGAATCTTCGAACGAAAATGTCGAAAACTCATCGAAAATATTTTTGGCGCCAAAAAAAAACATTTTAAAACCGATTCAGAGCTGACCAACTCGAGAACGGTTAGAGATAGACGAATTCTACGAACGCCAATCATTTCAGAATGGCCTAATTAGTATATACTGAGAATTTGAACGTAAAAAAATCGACGGACTGAAAAGTCGAGTAAATCATGATAGATGATTTTCTTGAACTTTTTTTATTTTTCATTTTTCGAATTTTAAATGTTTGTCCTTGTACGTATTTTGATGTGCTGATTCTGAATCTTCGAACGAAAATGTCGAAATTTCATAGGAAATATTTTTGGCGCCAAAAAAACCATTTGAAAACCGATTCAGAGCTTACCAACTCGAGAACGGTTAGAGATAGACGGATTCTGCGAACGCCAATCATTTCAGAATGGCCTAATTAATATATACTGAGAATTTGAACGTAAAAAAATCGACGGACTGAAAAGTCGAGTAAATCATGATAGATGATTTTCTTGAACTTTTTTTATTTTTCATTTTTCGAATTTTTAATGTTTGTCCTTGTACGTATTTTGATGTGCTGATTCTGAATCTTCGAACGAAAATGTCGAAGTTTCATAGGAAATATTTTTGGCGCCAAAAAAACCATTTGAAAACCGATTCAGAGCTTACCAACTCGAGAACGGTTAGAGATAGACGAATTCTGCGAACGCCAATCATTTCAGAATGGTCTAATTAGTATATACTGAGAATTTGAACGAAAAAAATCGACGGACTGAAAAGTCAAGTAAATCATGATACATGATTTTCTTGAACTTTTTTTATTTTTCATTTTTCGAATTTTAAATTTTTGTCCTTGTACGTATTTTGATGTGCTGATTCCGAATCTTCGAACGAAAATGTCGAAAATTCATAGGAAATATTTTTGGCGCCAAAAAAACCATTTGAAAACCGATTCAGAGCTTACCAACTCGAGAACGGTTAGAGATAGACGAATTCTGCGAACGCCAATCATTTCAGAATGGTCTAATTAGTATATACTGAGAATTTGAACGAAAAAAATCGACGGACTGAAAAGTCGAGTAAATCATGATAGATGATTTTCTTGAACTTTTTTTATTTTTCATTTTTCGAATTTTAAATTTTTGTCCTTGTACGTATTTTGATGTGCTGATTCCGAATCATCGAACGAAAATGTCGAAAACTCATCGAAAATATTTTTGGCGCCAAAAAAAAACATTTTAAAACCGATTCAGAGCTGACCAACTCGAGAACGGTTAGAGATAGACGAATTCTGCGAACGCCAATCATTTCAGAATGGCCTAATTAGTATATACTGAGAATTTGAACGAAAAAAATCGACGGACTAAAAAGTCGAGTAAATCATGATACATGATTTTCTTGAACTTTTTTTATTTTTCATTTTTCGAATTTTAAATTTTTGTCCTTGTACGTATTTTGATGTGCTGATTCCGAATCTTCGAACGAAAATGTCGAAAATTCATAGGAAATATTTTTGGCGCCAAAAAAACCATTTGAAAACCGATTCAGAGCTTACCAACTCGAGAACGGTTAGAGATAGATGAATTCTGCGAACGCCAATCATTTCAGAATGGTCTAATTAGTATATACTGAGAATTTGAACGAAAAAAATCGACGGACTGAAAAGTCAAGTAAATCATGATACATGATTTTCTTGAACTTTTTTTATTTTTCATTTCTCGAATTTCAAATTTTTGTCCTCGTACGTATTTAGACGTGCTAATTCCGAATCTTCGAACGAAAATGTCGAAAATTCATAGGAAATATTTTTGGCGCCAAAAAAACCATTTGAAAACCGATTCAGAGCTGACCAACTCGAGAACGGTTAGAGATAGACGAATTCTGCGAACGCCAGTCATTTCAGAATGGTTTAATTAGTATATACTGAGAATTTGAACGAAAAAAATCGACGGACTAAAAAGTCGAGTAAATCATGATAGTTGGTTTTCTTGAACTTTTTTTATTTTTCATTTTTCGAATTTCAAATTTTCGTCCTTGTACGTATTGTGATGTGCTGATCCCGAATCTTCGAACGAAAATGTCGAAAATTCATAGGAAATATTTTTGGCGCCAAAAAAACCATTTGAAAACCGATTCAGAGCTTACCAACTCGAGAACGGTTAGAGATAGACGGATTCTGTGAACGCCAATCATTTCAGAATGGCCTAATTAATATATACTGAGAATTTGAACGAAAAAAATCGACGGATTAAAAAGTCGAGTAAATCATGATAGATGATTTTCTTGAACTTTTTTTATTTTTCATTTTTCGAATTTGAAATTTTTGTCCTTGTACGTATTTTGACGTGCTGATTCCGAATCTTCGAACGAAAATGTCGAAAATTCATAGGAAATATTTTTGGCGCCAAAAAAAACATTTGAAAACCGATTCAGAGCTTACCAACTCAAGAACGGTTAAAGATAGACGAATTCTGCGAACGCCAATCATTTCAGAATGGTCTAATTAGTATATACTGAGAATTTGAACGAAAAAATTGACGGACTAAAAAGTCGAGTAAATCATGATACATGATTTTCTTGAACTTTTTTTATTTTTCATTTTTCGAATTTCAAATTTTTGGCCTCGTACGTATTTAGACGTGCTAATTCCGAATCTTCGAACGAAAATGTCGAAAACTCATCGGAAATATATTTGGCGCAAAAAAAAACATTTGAAAACCGATTCAGAGCTGACCAACTCGAGAACGGTTAGAGATAGATGAATTCTGCGAACGCCAATCATTTCAGAATTGCCTAATTAGTATATACTGAAAAAGTCGAGTAAATCATGATAGATGATTTTCTTGAACTTTTTTTATTTTTCATTTTTCGAATTTTAAATTTTTGTCCTTGTACGTATTTTGACGTGCCGATTCCGAATCTTTGAACGAAAATGTCGAAAATTCATAGGAAATATTTTTGGCGCCAAAAAAAACATTTAAAAACCGATTCAGAGCTGACCAACTCGAGAACGGTTAGAGATAGACGAATTCTGCGAACGCCAATCATTTCAAAATGGCTTAATTAGTATATACTGAGAAGTTGAACGTAAAAAAATCGACGGACTGAAAAGTCGAGTAAATCATGATAGATGATTTTCTTGAACTTTTTTTATTTTTCATTTTTCGAATTTCATTTTTTAAATTTCAAGGACTTCTCCTGAAAATTTAATGTATCATGAGAGATTAGCGGAATTTCGGAGGACGGCGAGTTGGGTCGGAAGTGATTTGGCGAATCGGAGTGTGGAGATACATCGTGTAGTCGTGCTGTTTATCAATTGTCCGTGAGGACCTAGCTGATAATTTTACTCATATTATTGGAATGGAGTTATAGCGAACTAGCGTTAAGGCTGCTGGATATTGAATTGGAAGAAAATAATATAAGTTATGGAAGTTATGGCCCAGTAAACACAAATCGCCGGTTGAATATCGGGATTTTATCGGCATCATCGATTCCATGTCGGCATCGGTCACACACAAGCGGGCCAGAGTCGTTTCTTTTACCATATTTATGCATTATGAGATCGGTGCTGGGCCGACGCTATAATGAAACTATCCGGATTTCAGTTTACTACGATCAACTTTCAAATTTCCCGGGCTGTTACAAACCGTTAGCTGACGGCGAAAGAATCTGATTTACCGATCGGTATTAGTAGTTGTTAATGTTGTCGTGTTGGTACCTACTTCCAGTTTCAGAAACCTGTGGAATTATTTATCTTCTATTTTTATAATTTATCACGAAAAAGTATTCAATAAAAATTTCATACATTTTCAGAATAGTATATGTAAAGACTTTAAACAAAGTTATTTTCAACCATAAAACCAATTTTTCTGGAGTTTGAAACTCTTTCATTCTCCGACAAGAATAAGTTCCGGAATTTCCGATCGATAATAATCATTTCATAAATATAACCTGTTTGTTAACTAATATGTTCAACTTCAACATCCAAAATCCTCTATAAAATCCTTATAGGCTTCTTAACGACCTGTTGTTGAGTTTAACTATATTCCACTCAAACGGATTATCTTTATGAAATATTCAATTTCTTGACGCTATTGGAACCCTGCCATAATAAATTCTCATAAACCGATGTTGCTGATGCTCGGAAAAAATAGAAAATGGAAATGGAAAGGAAGGTTTATTATTTCCGTTACGTGATTTCCTTTTATTGGAATTCTATCAATGGGCCTTGTTGAGTATAGCATATGGAAATTATTATGACGGTATTGGTAATGTTTGTGATTCTTAGAAAAACAGTAAAACAGAGTTGTTAAAGTTTCAAAGAATAAAATCAACATTTCTTCCACCCTTTAAGTAACTATTTTGTTCATCCTCAACTCATCTTTATTTTTGGAACTCGTGATTTTTAAGGAATATTTTGTTGTCCTTTGAGAATTCTAACCCTAAATTATAGACGGTTACAATTTGGAGTAGCTAATGCTCCACAAATTTTTCAAAGATTCATGGATAACAGACTGGCAGGAATATCGGGAGTTCTTACATATTTTGAAGATGATCTTATAGTTGCTGAATCTTTGAGGGAATTGGAAATGCGCCTGAAAACAGTATTGACACGATTCAAAGAGGATAGATGCGTGTACGGAATTTTTTGTGGATGAAGTAGGTTTTTGGGTTTTCTTATAACAAAAGGTAGAATACATCCAAATAAAACAAAGATCAACGTCATACAAGAAATTCCACCACTTCGATGAAACGATGAAAAAAAGTACTTAGTATTAACTTGTGATGCCAGTACTTCTAGCGTTAGTCTCAGTCAAACAGATTCCTGAAAAAATGAAGTACCAGAGGATTTTTACAGTAGAATACTCTCAAGTGCATACAGACGTTTTGCCCAGCCTGATAGCAAAACGCTTGCAATAACAGTGGGTATCAAAAAAATCCACAACAAAGTTTTTGGAAGGACGGTTGAGATCTATAGTGATCACAAGCCTCTTCTTGGAAGTTTCGGATATCAGCTATTGTATCACCACCTTTGCTGGGATGGGTCTCAATTTCATCAGCCTATAACCTCTAAACTGGTATATGTTTCAGAAAAAAAGTTACTACATCCAGATGCAATAAAGTGTCGCTGAAACATTCTGATGAAAAACCACCCTCAACACACGAAGTTTGCAGTTGATACTGCAAAAGAATCAGAAGAGGATGAAACATTAACGAAAGTTGGTTTTATACTGGACACAAAAAGAGAAAATAAAGGTAGGCTTCCATGAATAAGTTTACACCTAGATTCTGCTGGACCGACACGATATTATTTTCAATTAGTAGTAGATTTCGATTCCAAATGGGTGACATTCGAGTACTATAATCTACATTATCTCAATCAGCCATTAAAGTTCTGAGAGAGATATTCCCAACGCATAGCATTCCACAAGTAATTGTATCGGATTTCACATCTCATGATTTCACATTTCATATCTGATGATTATCAAAATATCTTGAAAAAAAATTTGATTTGGAATAGCACCATTTCATCCAGCATTGAATGGGCAGGCAGAAGAAGAATGATGCAGAGAACTAAACACACATTGAAGATGATGAACGTCAGGTAGAATAAGCCAGATTACCACTGAATCAACATAGTGCAAATGTTTTTCTCATCAGAATCAAGATGATCATAAAATGCCTCTACTTTTCCCATTCACCCGAACTGTAGCGTCAATAATAACGTGTAGGTGGTAATTGTACCGACCTAATTTGGAACAATGGACTACTACAAATGATTACAGTGAGCCTTGGTAAGAAGTGAATCTATAAACGACTTCAGCCGGGATATCCACAAAAATCACCTAAAAAAACCTCTCCAGTTCGAAAATCAAATAACCTCCGACACTTCGAGTGATTGCAGCTTTATTCCCACTAGAACACTCATATTGAATGATTATTCAAGTTATGCTGACATCGTCGGTCCTTAAGGCATTATATCAGCCGTCCCATCTCTCCGGTCGGGCACTTCCTTTTGGACTACACGGGTCGTCACTTGATTAATATACTGCCCTTTTATTCCGGATGTCTACTAGGCCAGATGCCCGACCTCCGAGCGATTTATGGCAGTCCTGAAGGAACGAGCTGAGCAATGCTCCTGATTCTCTTCGATGGAAGCGTGTATCAATTATTGGGAAATGGAGGAACGTAGTTGGCGCGGAGCTGTCCATGCGGACACTGATGGGGAGTATGGAGATATAGAGTGAGTCAAGTTTCCAGGTAGCACCGCATATTGGCTGAAACTTGTTTCCATATTGAGCAGTTATGGAAATATTGTGGATGTAAAAATAATATTGAACCATTATGGGTGCATATCGGAAAACAATATTTCATTAATAATATTGGTGGAATATTGGATCAACCTGTTTTGAATTCTTTCATAAAATATTGGGTCAATATTGGTTGAATAATTTTCACCAATATTGATAGAGCAATATTGCCTACATATTGTTTCCAGTATCTAACTCCAATATTGCGATTTCAATATTTCTCTCATATCGATTTTAGAGGTAAAAAACAATATTGTACATTCAAGTTGGATAGCATATTGGTGGAATATTATTTCATCCATATTCGAAAAATTATATTAACCCTATATTGATTGAGATTGTTACGAAAACCTCACACCAATATTCAGGACAATATTGATACAATATTACAAAATAAATTTATCGCCATAATTGAAATTAGAATGTTGGCCAAATATTCAATAAACAATATTGAAATGAATTATGATCAAACTTGGAAATGGGATATTGGACGCCTGTCTTCGAATATTTTCCCAATATATACAAAATGATATTGTACCAATATCGCTAAATATTTTGAGGCCAATAATATTGCTTCCACAATATTTCACTAATATTATTTGTATAATGTCCAAGTAATATTGTACCAATATCCCAAAATAATCGTAATTTTATCTCTCTAATATTTCGTTTGAATATTTTGCCAATATTTTTATAATATTTTACCGATATAGTTCCAATGTTAGTGAAATTTTACCAATATCGCTTAACATTTTGAGGCCAATATTGCTTCAAGAATATTAGACCAATATTATTTTGAAAATATTGGACCAATATCGCAGAATTCGTAACATCAATAACAACGGAGATGACAATGATCCGACTTAATTTGGAACACCCTGTATATTCCGGTCAACGTAAAAAGTTGCAAATGGAAGAGGTTGCAAACTGAGATTTATTGTTTTCCTGATGTACCATTCACTTGACCAAAGTTTGAAAATTTTGGAATTATTATGAATTGATTGTCTATTTCTACTGGCCTAATTTCTTTACATTCTAGAATTTTTTCATAAAAAAACTTCGAAAACAAATGAAAAATTATGAAGAGACCGTAACTGCATTTATTATTTTAACTTATGAAAAAGTAGCGCACAAACAAAAAAGTTGGTCGAAGTGCATATTTTTGTGAATCCATTGGAAAATTTCTTAACTTAAATGGAATATAACTGCTATGTAGGTTTTCGTTAATTACTCAGACATTTTCAGAACCGCTGTTCAGGCATATTCATCGAAAACAAAACAGAAATCGCGAAAGTACGTTTATCAAACTCCGCAGAACAAGCTAGAAACAGCAAATTAATGCGGTGAGACCTGGAAGGCGATTTAAAAACAAAGTAGGCACTGAAAAACAAAATCTTTGATGTTTTCCGATTAGCTTTCAGGTGAGGAAGATTATAAGAACCTTTTCGAAAGATCAAAAGGAAACACATTTACTTTGCGCACAATACCCTTTGTTTGCTTTGCCTTATAAAAATTGGGAATTTTAAACAAACCAAGCGCTCAAACAATAGCCTCTTTGGAGTTTGTTTTCCTCATAAACTGTGACGCACTTGTTTGAGAATAGATTTTAAAGGCACCCCTCTCGGTAGATATACGGTGAGACCCAAGCTAAAATAATCCACAGAATATTATTTTTTGCGTACCCTCTGTCGAACATATTTGTAACTTTGAAGTGAGGATATCTCAAGCGATTTTGATGTCAGACGATTATATCAACACTTTTTTTGTCTTGACTATGGATATTAGTCCTTGAAACACAAAAATATTCTTAACCAAGTGAATTCAAAAGTCAAGTCTTTAAGAAGACCCTTTCCAAATATCACATATCTTCATTCTTGCAACTTCCACGCTGTGAATTTGTTGAAAATCGAATGCATGCTCTGATAGTTTTGTTCAAGAACCTTGATATTTCTATGTGCAGGCTCTTAGAAAATGCATGAGCAAGAGCAAGAGCAAGAGCAAAAGCAAGAGCGAGAGCGAGAGCACGAGCAAAAACACGAGCAATAGCACGAGCACGAGCACGAGCACGAGCACGAGCACGAGCACGAGCACGAGCACGAGCACGAGCACGAGCACGAGCACGAGCACGAGCACGAGCACGAGCACGAGCACGAGCACGAGCACGAGCACGAGCACGAGCACGAGCACGAGCACGAGCACGAGCACGAGCACGAGCACGAGCACGAGCACGAGCACGAGCACGAGCACGAGCACGAGCACGAGCACGAGCACGAGCACGAGCACGAGCACGAGCACGAGCACGAGCACGAGCACGAGCACGAGCACGAGCACGAGCACGAGCACGAGCACGAGCACGAGCAGGAGTAGGATAATGAGCAGGAGCAGGAACAGGAGCAGCAGCAGCAGGAGCAGAAGCAGGAGCAGGAGCAGGAGCGGGAGCAGAAGCAGAAGCAGGAGCAGGAGCAGGAGCAGGAGCAGGAGCATGAGCATGAGCATGAGCATGAGCATGAGCATGAGCATGAGCATGAGCATGAGCATGAGCATGAGCATGAGCATGAGCATGAGCAAGAGTAGGAGCAGGAGCAGGAGCAGGAGCAGGAACAGGAGCAGGAGCAGGAGCAGGAGCAGGAGCAGGAGCAGGAGCAGGAGCAGGAGCAGGAGCAGGAGCAGGAGCAGGAGCAGGAGCAGGAGCAGGAGCAGGAGCAGGAGCAGGAGCAGGAGCAGGAGCAGGAGCAGGAGCAGGAGCAGGAGCAGGAGCAGGAGCAGGAGCAGGAGCAGGAGCAGGAGCAGGAGCAGGAGCAGGAGCAGGAGCAGGAGCAGGAGCAGGAGCAGGAGCAGGAGCAGGAGCAGGAGCAGGAGCAGGAGCAGGAGCAGGAGCTGGAGCTGGAGCTGGAGCGAGAGCGAGAGCGAGAGCGAGAGCGAGAGCGAGAGCGAGAGCGAGAGCAAGAGCAAGAGCAAGCGCAAGCGCAAGCGCAAGAGCAAGAGCAAGAGCAAGAGCAAGAGCAAGAGCAAGAGCAAGCGCAAGCGCAAGAGCAAGAGCAAGAGCAAGAGCAAGAGCAAGAGCAAGAGCAAGAGCAAGAGCAAGAGCAAGAGCAAGAGCAAGAGCAAGAGCAAGAGC
This sequence comes from Chrysolina haemoptera, assembly GCA_958298965.1. Classification (NCBI taxonomy): domain Eukaryota; kingdom Metazoa; phylum Arthropoda; class Insecta; order Coleoptera; family Chrysomelidae; genus Chrysolina; species Chrysolina haemoptera. The sequence continues at coordinate 36,262,168 of OY282589.1, read as the reverse complement.
AAGAGCAAGAGCAAGAGCAAGAGCAAGAGCAAGAGCAAGAGCAAGAGCAAGAGCAAGAGCAAGAGCAAGAGCAAGAGCAAGAGCAAGAGCAAGAGCAAGAGCAAGAGCAAGAGCAAGAGCAAGAGCAAGAGCAAGAGCAGAGCAAGAGCAAGAGCAAGAGCAAGAGCAAGAGCAAGAGCAAGAGCAAGAGCAAGAGCAAGAGCAAGAGCAAGAGCAAGAGCAAGAGCAAGAGCAAGAGCAAGAGCAAGAGCAAGAGCAAGAGCAAGAGCAAGAGCAAGAGCAAGAGCAAGAGCAAGAGCAAGAGCAAGAGCAAGAGCAAGAGCAAGAGCAAGAGCAAGAGCAAGAGCAAGAGCAAGAGCAAGAGCAAGAGCAAGAGCAAGAGCAAGAGCAAGAGCAAGAGCAAGAGCAAGAGCAAGAGCAAGAGCAAGAGCAAGAGCAAGAGCAAGAGCAAGAGCAAGAGCAAGAGCAAGAGCAAGAGCAAGAGCAAGAGCAAGAGCAAGAGCAAGAGCAAGAGCAAGAGCAAGAGCAAGAGCACGTGCAGGAGCAAAATAAGGAGCAGGAGTACGGGCAGGAGCAGGAGCAGGAGCGGAAGGAGGTGCAGGAGCAGGAGCGGGAGCAGAGCGGGAGCAGGGTCGGGAGCGGTAGCAGGAGCAAGAGCAGGAGCAAGACCAAGACTCTCTCAAGTCTTGTTCCTAGTCTTGTTTTCGAAAGAAAAATAATGACCTTCAATCTACTCAATATTGAGACTCAATGTTAAGACTGAGCCAGCCTCGTCTGGGTCTTGAAACATCAAGACTAGTACCACGACAATATTTATTTTTCGAGACCAAGCCATAGATAGAAATTGGTGTATTTCTGCAAGCGGTATGCCTCAAGGAACAACTTTCGAGGCAGTAAGTTCTGAAGCTTTTCTAAGCGTTTTAAAAACGAGCACAGGGAAGCTATTTTCGGCATGTCTCCAAAGTCATGATTTAGATATCTGAAGCCCATTCAATTTTGTTCGGACCGCTAGCGGTGGAAGGATTGATGATAACTGAAGAAAGCATAGTGCATGAAACTATATTTGAAATGAAGACAGATCACTAACATTTCGTTGGTGGAAAATGAGCGAGCTTGTAAGCGAACTATCACAGACTAGACGAATGGCGTATTTTTAATATGAATGAAAGTTTCAGAAATTTATTAAAAAAGTACATCATGCACTCTTAGTGCCTATATTTTTAAATTTTAATTTTATACTATTTTTCTCTCCACACATTCTTCTCTCTATTATGAATTTTGTACCAAACTGATGATGAACATATATATGTTCGAAACATGTCTTTAAGATAGGATTTCTATCCTGGTCTTATTAAAATCTTTGTGGAGACGACTTTGTGTTCTTTTTTCCACTTCGAGTATGGACTATTACCTTTTCATGAAAGTTTCAGTGTTTGTTTCGCATCTGTGCCTTATAAATCATAATTTTATCAGACTCTTATCCGTTCGATTGTTTTTGAGAAAAAATATTTTTGATGTCACTTTCAACTATCAGATTTATATTGAAGCACGCTTAAGTGAATTGTTTCCGATTTTGTATATTTGACGCTATTTCATATTTGTTCTTGTCATGAAAACTCGATTTTACTAAATATTATTCAATCACAAATAATGACAATTATTCTCTCAATTTATTCATGTTTACTCCTTAAAGGCGGGAATAGACTCATGCACAGTAATTCAACTAAGTGTATAACAGAGACAAGAAGGAATTGTGTTGTACCATAAACACATTTAACCCTTTCACAGCACTGCTTTTGTGTCTATCACCGACTCTGAAATACAAACTGTCTTTGTACATATAGTTGTGCTGAATATTTGTCACTATATCGAGTACAAAGGAGCGAAGGAAGTCGGATGATATCCGACAGTTTTGACACATCAATGCGAGAAGGAGACTACCTACCTCTTCTTTCTTCTACCTTCCATTCTCTAGTCTTCTATACGCAATTTATATTCTGTTGTAGTTGAGACTTAAACACCCCACAAACTTTTACAAACCACAACAATATATTATTTATGGGAACAGGAAATCGGTGTTACAAATTTGTTTGGTGAGCAAAAGACGGATTGTGATGCCTTGGTTTGAATGGGCGAGATTTATTGAAAAACTTCTGCATCATTTATTCTGCTTTTGAAAACGTATGATATAGGCCATCGCGATGTTCCGCTATTTCCTGATCCTGATCACGGCTGGATTCCTTTTATTGTAAGACATTCCAAAGTGTAGATTTTTGTGGGAAACCAGGATAAAAAATGCACTGCTTATTCAATAGATTTTTCTGCTATTTGTTGATATTAAAATTGTGTTTCTAATTCTTAATCTCTCTTGTAATGGATTTTGACTGAATATATCGAAAGGATTTCCCGGAATCGAACTTATAAGCATAAGCGGAAGGACATTGACTCCAAACTTTTTTTAGGATTTATATGGCTATTCGTATGAAATCTGTGGAAATAGTATTGGTAACATCTTCATTCAAGTTTGTTTTATGAAAAAAAATCTCTTTTTTTCACCTTACAGAACCCCACATCAAATCAAATTTGATTTCAAAAGAAAGTCATAAGTGGTATAATCATTTATATCTAGGATTGAAACCACGAAGTTATTCAAAACATCTCACCCATCAACAATTTCATAATCATGGAAACTACAGCTTTTTCAAAACCGTTTGAGTGGAATTAACATGATTGAAAAAAAATGCATTATAAATTCTAGCAAAGCAAGTGGTATAATTTATTATGATTCATAAAAAAAAATTCAAGGCGACGGATAATACAAATAAAGTTGTAAAAAATGTGAATGATATAATTATTTTGATTTTTTGTAATAAAAAATTACAATTTTCAATTGGAAAATGAAATAAATAAAAGAGACATGCAAATTTTACCTGAAACTAGAAATATGGCGAAGGACTCAATGTTTATGGATCAATAGTATTTTCTAGAAAACACTTCGTTTCTTCTCCATATTGGCGCTGACAGGGAGGGGGGGTTATAGGGCTGCAGCCCCCCCCCCCCCCCCAAGCCACCAAATGACTATTGAAATGATGGCGTAGAATACGGGAAAAATATTGAAAACATTCTAGAACTCTCGGTAGTATTTTTCGTTGGCGGTTTTATGTGCTAGAATGCCGGATCCTAGCGCACCTTTTACATTTACCGCATTTTGCGACCATAACGAGACACATTCGTTAAATACATAGGTGTATAGAAAGAAGGCTAAGATAATTGCCTACAAGAGGATGATATTGTTCGCGTGTAGGTGTTACAGGTAGTTATGTGTGCTGTGCTTCGTGCAATACAATTTTTGTTGCACAGTTATCTTTGTTTTATGGTACACCGTGTCTCCGAACATATTCAAATCATACATTTTCGATATCAGCATAAGATTTTGAGTATATCTGTGGTAATTTCGAGTGAATCGAATGATTTTGGATTTTTGGTCATTTTTAATGTTTTTTAGGCTAAAAGTTCATATTGTGCCGATCAACTCACAGCTCACAGTGAATACTAATTTAGGCATGTTGAATCGATTGGCGTTTGCAGAATTGCTCTATCTCGATTTGGACGTCGGATGAAAATGTTATCTAGATGTTGCAGGTGCCATTTTCCCGTCAAAAATTTTTCAATTTTTTTTCTGTTATATTCGTTAAAATCAATTTTTTTTCTATATGGTGACCAAATTTGATATCGATTGTTGGTCAAACATAGATTGGGTGGGCGTTTTTACGAAGATGTGCACTTTGAAATAAGCCGATTATGAAATTTTTCATTTTTCATCTTTCGAATACTGTATCATGTTGAATTGATAGCTTAGAATAAGGAAAAAATATTTAAAAAATTCTAGAGTTATCGGAAGTATTTTTCGTTCGTGGTTTTATGTGCTAGGATGCCGGATCCTAGCGCACCTTTTACATTTTTCGCATTTTGCAACCATAACGAGACACATTCGTTAAATACATATGTATATAGACAGAAAGCTAAGAAAATTTCCTACAAGAAAATGTTATTGTTTGCTGGCCTAAAGTTCGCGTGTAGGTGTTTTAGGTGGTTTTGTGTGCTAGGATGCCGGATTCGTGCGATACAAATTTTGTTGCACATTTATCTTTGTTTTTGGTACACCGTGTATCCGAACATATTCAAATCATACATTTTCGGAATCAGCATATAATTTTGAGGATATCAGTCGTAATTTCGATTGAATCTGATGACTTTGGATTTTTGGCCATTTTTGGGGTAGAAAGAACCCTTTGATGTTTTTTGGGCTCAAAATTCATTTCGTGCCGATCGACTCGAAAATCACAGCATATACTAATTTCGGCATGCTGAATTTGCAGAATTGCTCTATCTCGATTCGGTCGTCGGATGAAAATGTTATCTAGAGGTTGCAGGTCCATTTTACCGTCAAACATTTTTCAAATTTTTTTCTATGTTATATTCGTTAAAATCAATCTTTTTTCTATAAGCTGACAAAATTTGATATCGATTGCTGGTCAAACATAGATTTGGTGGGCGTTTTTACGAACGTGTGCACTTTGAGTTGGGCCGATTTTGAAATTTATCATTTTTAATGTTTTGAATACTGTGTCATGTTGAATTGATGGCGTAGAATATGGAAAAAATATAAAAAAAATTCTAGAATTATCCGAAGAATTTTTCGTTGGTGGTTTTATGTGCTAGGATGCCGGATCCTAGTGCACCTTTTACATTTATCGCATTTTGCGACCATAACTAGACACATTCATCAGATACATAGGTATATAGAAAGAAAGCTAAGAAAATTTCCCACAAGATTACATCATCGTTCGCGTGCCTTACAGTTCGGTTGTAGGTGTTATTCACAAAGAAAAGCTCTGGTAATTGATAAATATGTTCAGCCCCGCCCCAAACCGAAATCCTGGCTGCGCCACTGCTTCCCCATGCCCCAGAACTACTCCCAAGTATTTGTGGGATACCCTGTACGTATTGGACTGATTCAACAAAAACACTGATAGCAGTCAGTTTACATTATAGTAATTTAGCGTTTTGATTTTTCATAGCGAACTTTTTGGTGAGAGGTATCTCTTTTTTTAAAGGAACAAATATAATCCTCACCAAATTAAACGATGCATTCCTAACGCTATCCGCCAAAAATTCAATGAACATCAAACATTCTTAATGGATGTCATCTGCAACTACCAAAACACATTCTAACCGGGTAATTTTTCTGAATTCTTTGCATGTTGTAGAACCTGAACCAAAGTGTCCATGGGCACTGAGGTCAATCAACTGTGAAAATACCAAAGCAATAAAAGACTGCTACAGAGTCAAAGACTACCCTGTATAACTAGACCCTCAACCTCACACACACACTCGCTCTAACGCCATCATGTTCGCGGATGGCGACAATTCAATTACCACGGCCTTCTTTTGTCGCTCCCAGCGGTGATGTCACTAATAGCTGATGCGTCACGGCGATGCAATTTCCAACAACTATAACATAATTCAGGAATCTCCCGAGGCTGCGAGTCCTGCCCATCCAGGACACCACAGGAGAAATCACAAGACTAGAACTAATACAGCGGAATAGATGGACGCGAATGTAGGTTGTACTCGTTTCTTTTCGACTAAATTGGGCGGTGGATAATCTGTACCCTTACCTATAAGTGGAATGATGGTCAAACAAATTACATAGTCCCTCTTTGAAGCTTCCACTTAGTTTGGCGAAAGTAAGTAAAAAAAAACAACTGAGATATTTTTACTTTCGTAGTACGAAATACATGGCAACAAGATATTTTCATTGATGAATGAAGTGGTATTGAAAAATTCCGAGGGTGTCACTAGTTACACAAAAATCTATTTCGTTTTGCCGAGCTCAACAGGGTGATTGAAGAATGACCATGTTTACGTCAGAAAATACCTTTGAAAATGTTACCGCAAAAGGAATATTTCCGTAATTTCCATTCTTGATGTATATAATTGCTTCTGAAGAGCCTGTTTTCCAATTCTTCCAATCTCCCTGATGAGCTTGGCAAAGCTGAATGGATTTTCGTCGACAAAAATATATTGGTGATTGAATGCGAGAAAAGCAAAGCTTGCTTCATTGAAATGAACGATTTCTGTGAGTGATATTTTTGAATAACATTCTCCCTACCTAATTTATTTAATGAATTTTCAATGAAAACTAGAGATAATAAAAAAATCAACTCTCTGAATGAAAATGCGAATTTTCCGTTTTATTTTTTTTTTCAGTTAGTATTTGTTTTCTGACTGATATTTGCCTCAAATTTTCCACTGTGTGCTATAGTCTGGAGGGAAGTGGATTTCGACTTCGTCGAAGTTATTCATCAGGACTAAAATAACTTTCTGGAACATTGGCGCAGCCAGGGGGGAGCTGTGGGGCTGCAGCCCCCGCCCTAAGCCACTAAATTACTACTGTCATTCATAATACTCGGATAACAAGAAAAAAAACTCTGGAAACTGATAAATTGTATGTTCAGCGCCCCCCCCCAAACTGAAATTCTGGCTGCGACGGTGTTCTGGAATAATACAACTGAACTTGTAGAAATTTGATTTCATAAACTTCAATCAAAATATGAGCATATTTTTTATGACTATGAGTTCGACCATTCGAAGAGTTGAAGAACTAAGAATTATTTTTTATACCTAAATGACAGTTCTATTTTGATGGTGTTATGGCATAAAGTAACAATATACTTGGCATGGTCTTGAAAACATATAGAAACTTCAACCCACCACAAGCCTTGGAAACATGATAACTTCAAAAGGAACGGAAATATTCAAAAAAGAGTTTATGAGATACGACAAATACCGATAATCTTAGACACCTTGCACAAATTGGTTCTGCATCTCCAGATTTGGATCACTAAGGCTTCTTTGTCTTCTCAAGCATGACAAGGAACATTCCTGTAAAGTAATTCCCGCCAAATAAGGAACCAACAACCTACTTTTGGTAGAATTTGAAGAAGTTGAAATATTATTAAGCGGAGTGTATCGAGAAAAATGAGGACTTTGCAGAGCCGCTGGTTATTGATGAGTGTATAGCGTCTATTTCGCGCGAAAACAGAACACATTAGGCAACGTTCTTTATTGAAATAACGATAAATCTCAGCCGAGGCACTATGTAGATATGAGGTTTTGGTTGAAGGATGATAAAAACTTCCGAAAGATTATCCTAGGGATTTTCAATTATTTACAAATTGGGAAAACCGTCCAAGCTAGGTAAGCGTAGGTACGGTAAATGTTATGAGTTTTAAATTCCCGGCTTTTTTGTAAGATACGCAGCTGGATTCAATTTAAAATATATACAAGAGCTTAGAAATAATATTTGGAATTGAAATGTGTGAAATATTGACCTAATTACTAATTTACATGTATGAAGTATACTATACGAGTGGGATAATTCCCCACAAATTGAAAAAAATAGTTACTTTTCATGGATGATGTGAGCAATATTGATTTCCATCAGCCAGGCCACAACTGTGCATGACCCAGAACCATACTCCAGACCACTTGATTGGCATTCTCGAAAATCCAACTCCGGATTTCTAAATTATCTCGCTCTCTGGAGAAGGATGTGATGCGAATCCCAAGCAGACAAGTTATAAAACTTCAGATATGTTCTGTGAGAAGCTTTTAAAATGAGGAGTTACATAATACCTGCAATGTGTGCTCATGATATGACTGTGTGATACTGGAAGACGTGATAGAAGTGATACGAGTTAGAAGTGAAGGCTTTTCCATAAACGGCGAATCAAAGTTCAGCCATCTCTCTTATTCACATTCAGGCGTTCTCGGGAAAATGTTGAGATAAGGTATATTCCTAGAGGGCTTGTGCTGGCTCTTCGAGGAATATGTGTATGAATGGGTCTTTTTTTACAAAGTGGCGCAATGAAGGAGAAGAAATATAAAAATAAAGATAATAAAATTTTTTTTTCATTAGATCACGATCTTATACCAGCTTCAAGTAAAAATTAGTATAATTAAATCGTAAGCGGTAATACAGAAATTGAGTGTACATATACAGTATGCATATGTTTGCAGCATATGCCAAGTATTTGTATTATTAAAAAACTTTAATAAGTTCTGCCTATCATGTAACCCAGAAAAATATTTTGACATATGACACGTGATCACTTATATGGAAAGAATTTTGACAAATTCATTTCAACTTAGCGAAAAGTGGAGTTATTTTTGAAGAAAAATGTTATCTGAAAGTTTTAAATTTGGAATATTTTTCTGGAATAATGAAATTTTTTTTCATTTTGAAAAATAATTATTGTTGACTAAAAACCGTTGTTTTCAATAACTTTCAGGAATTATTTCGAATTCACTTTGTTAGGTTCGTTTCCAAATGCTAGTGCAAAATAAAAAAAAATCATAAACTTTCCAAATATTAAGAAGGTCAATTTTCAAAAATACAATTTATATGGCCGAAATCAAAAGTGGATGCTCTTTTGAGGAAATAATAAAAATTAAGAAGTTAAAGTAGGAAATTTCGAGTTTTCACGTTGTACTGTGGAATATTATAGTGTTGTCTTTCTTTCGTCAAAAAACCAAATTCCGAACGTGATAATTGGTCTATTACGACTCTTCAAATTTGCAAACACTTTGGACGATAATTATTGCAGAAGAAAAACAAAAAAAAAACAATTTGCCAAATTTATGAATTAATAGGTGAGTCCTTTTATAATATCAACACAAACCTAGGAACGTATACATACATTAGTATTCCGTAAGTTGAAAGCTATTTGTATTACTAGGGAAAGTGCCTCTTTTCCTCCCGCCTGTAAACATCCAAGAGAGGAAAAGGCACTTTACTCCCATGTAATACATATGATTTTTCCTCCTTCCCACTTAATGAACCTTTTTTTTTAATTTAAAACGCATCTCAACAGCTTTTGTCTAAAACGGACCTATACTTGCATGATGGAAAGTATAGACAATACAGTCATGTCCATCTGAGAATCTGCGGTGGTGCAATGGCTAGTGTCTTGGGCTTGAAATCCGAAGGTCCCAGGTTCAGCTCCTGGCAATTGCATTTTTTTTAAAAGTTTTTTCCTAGTGATTTGAATTATTAGACATTTAAATAGCTTATACATTTCGGATTGCTATTGAGTGATTTTCTCATAAGTAATGTTATGTGCCTATTTGATTGAAGTGTCGATAGTGTTAACACTTTCTAAAACAATGTTAACATATTTTCAATAGTTTGTGAATTTTATGCATGTTTCTGAAAATTTTGATTTGGATAAACCAGAATACATCACAAAACCGAGGCTAATTACCAAAAACATCAAGTTGCTTGTGTTTCCAGTGTGATATCATTCTACGTTCTATCAGATTTCATAACAAAGCATATATCCAGTCAAAATCATAAAACCTTCCCTAGTTCGGCTCTGATATTTCTGTTGCTCCAGCTAATTATTTTTGGGACAAAACCGAATCGAAAACAATTGCTACTGAATGAAAATCCGAGAGACCCCTTATCAATAAACTGGATGGAACAATTCCAGAAACCCCAATTGATGGCCCAAATCAATTAGAGCTTGATATATTTCGGTATTGCGTTCCGATAAACAGGACTGTGACACAAATTTGAAATGAAAGTTCCATTCAGGCCACTCAGAGATGTTATTACGCGAGTAACATTATCTGGTATGGAGTTCACAATAGTTCGTTGATTATTATTGTATGGAAAAAGTTCTCTTCATTGTATTTTATTATTAATCCTGTTGAATCATTTTCTCCCCAATTACATTTTTACATTATCTGGTATGAAGTTCACAACAGTTCGTTGATTATTATTGTATGGAAAAAGTTATCTTCATTGTATTTTATTATCAATTCTGTTGAATCATCTTCTTCCCAATTACATTTTTACATTATCTGGTATGAAGTTTACAACAGTTCGTTGAGTATTATTGTATGGAAAAAGTTATCTTCATTGTATTTTATTATTAATTCTGTTGAATCATTTTCTCCCCAATTACATTTTTACATTATCTGGTATGAAGTTCACAACAGTTCGTTGATTATTATTGTATGGAAAAAGTTATCTTCATTGTATTTTATTATTAATTCTGTTGAATAATTTTCTCTCCAATTACATTTTTACATTATCTGGTATGAAATTCACAACAGTTCGTTGATTATTATTGTATGGAAAAAGTTCTCTTCGATGTATTTTATTCTTAATTCTGTTGAATCATTTTCTCCCCAATTACATTTTTAAATTATCTGGTATGGAGTTCACAATAGTTCGTTTATTATTATTGTATGGAAAAAGTTCTCTTCGTTGTATTTTATTCTTAATTCTGTTGAATCATTTTTTCCCCAATTACATTTTTACATTATCTGGTATGGAGTTCACAATAGTTCGTTGATTATTATTGTATGGAAAAAGTTATCTTCATTGTATTTTATTATTAATTCTGTTGAATCATTTACTCCCCAATTACATATTTACATTATCTGGTATGGAGTTCACAATAGTTCGTTGATTATTATTGTATGGAAAAAGTTCTCTTCATTGTATTTTTTAATTAATTCTGTTGAATCATTTTCTCTCTAATTACATTTTTACATTATCTGGTATGAAGTTCACAACAGTTCGTTGATTATTATTGTATGGAAAAAGTTATTTTCATTGTATTTTATTATTAATTCTGTTGAATCATTTTCTCCCCAATTACATTTTCACATTATCTGGTATGGAGTTCACAATAGTTCGTAGATTATTATTGTATAGAAAAAGTTCTCTTCATTGTATTTTTTTATTAATTCTGTTGAATCATTTTCTCCTCAATTACATTTTTACATTATCTGGTATGGAGTTCACAATAGTTCGTTGATTATTATTGTATGGAAAAAGTTCTTTTCGATGTATTTTATTCTTAATTCTGTTGAATCATTTTCTCCCCAATTACATTTTTAAATTATCTGGTATGGAGTTCACAATAGTTCGTTGATTATTATTGTATGGAAAAAGTTCTCTTCGTTGTATTTTATTCTTAATTCTGTTGAATCATTTTCTCCCCAATTACATTTTTAAATTATCTGATATGGAGTTCACAATAGTTCGTTGATTATTATTGTATGGAAAGAGTTCTCTTCATTGTATTTTATTATTATTTCTGTTGAATCACTTTCTCCCCAATTACATTTTTACATAATCTGGTATGAAGTTCACAATAGTTCGTTGATTATTATTGTATGGAAAAAGTTCTCTTCATTGTATTTTGCATGAAACGTGCGTCACTAGCTTGTCGACTGAACAAAAAACTCCTAGGATCTTTTGAAATGTGCAACGTGTTGTACACAATATCATGTACATTGAACGAATATTCAAAGAATGTCCCTATTTGCTTTCTATCCATTCATCGCATCTTATTTCATTCGAAATTCAATTCTACTGCTAGACAGCAATCTTTTACAAAATCTCTGTACACATTCAGAGAATACAAATTCGATAATAAACCTTTCAATGTTTCACAACATAAGATTCCAATTGGGATCACAGATCTACTCTTTGTCGACGATATCTTTCTTGCGAGGAATTTATTCAAGTTACAATAAATCCGGATCAGAACTCGACAAGTAAATGTATGCTCAGATTTGAATACGTGGAGCAGAATCTTGGAACGTTTACGATAGATATATGGAGAAAGACTCGTTTTCATTTTGAATTCACCAATATTTCTTGAAATTATGTTTCCGAAAAACTGTAATTTTTATCCTAGTTGAATCCTGAGTCACATATTAGTCTCAGGGAGCCTTTCAAAGTCAATGCCCACGATATATCACTTCCTGATTATTCTGCAATTATGGATAGAATATCTATTTTTCAATCTTGGAATTATACGGGCTTGTCGCAAGACGGCAGAAATCTTAGTCGGCCGAACTCAGAAGGCTGTCAGTTTTCGTCCTCTCAGGGCACATGATTTTCGGCTCCAATAATTGGTTAATTCACGGACGTAGGTAGCATTTATTCCTCCTCCTGAGACAAGCTATAATGATAATAAGAGCGGGGCGCTTGAGAACATTATGCAACATATACCTGCAGTTATAAGGTATATGTTTTATCTTTCAACTTTTCATGACTTGCTAAAAATGTGAACTATTACTATTATATGACGTAGTTGATAAATACACCTACCACCACGATAATTGAAAGAGAAAATATTCTATGATGATATCAATATTCACTAGAACCTGAAACATTTATTCAAAACACCCGAGCTTTCTCTATTTTTCATCTCACCTGCCTGATCCCAAAATTTTTAAACTTCCCCCAACTTCAGAGTTCCTGACAAAAACTTCACTGGTCGTGCCTTCCACCGAAAAGATCTTCCGTCTCCGACAGCATTATGCGACAAAGAAGCCTTAATTGATTCAGGAATTAAAAGTCAAACTTCCATCATTAGTGCTCACTTGTCCTGTTTCGGAGTCCGCCAAACTAACTATCAAAGGGCGCTGAAGGGGAGATAGTTCAACGTCTGATTATATTCTGAACGTAATACCGATATAAGTGGTTTGTGGATGAATAGCCTCTGGGTTTGAGGATGATATTACGAAGCACCTAGATTGCAACTGAAAATGTAAAGCCTATTATTGTATAATACCTTAAAAATTTCATCTGTCACTAAATCAATAAGGGATTATATACAAAATAGCCTATATGATAGGTGATTCGTTGGCATGTATCCAACAAAAAAAAGCTCCCAACGACAGTTGAATGATATCTCTTCGATACTTGGCAAACTTTTCTGCAATAACAATTTTGCAATGATTCTTAATATACCGGGTGTCCACGGAAGGTGGCTTGCCCTTATAACTTTTTTGTTTTTGAAGATATTGGAATGAAATTTGGAGAATCTATAAAATACATAAAACTGCATTATTTGACAAATGACTCATGCAACTTCCGGTCTCACCGGAAGTGATATAAACTAAACTAAACACTCGGTATATATATTTTTTGGTCTCCATATGACATTCTGAATACAACCACGTATCATTTGTTACTTTTTGCAACCGAAAATTTTTAAAATTTTGAAAATAATTTTTGAATCTAGAGACCTATGAATACGTTAAAATTATCAATTTTAGTCCTAAAGTATAGAGAAATATATAACTTTACGGTTTTCGGTTAAAATGCATCTTCAGGGTGAATTTTCTTTTTTAAATTATTATTACTACTGCGCGCCTCTCCTGTTACCTCGCCCGACGAATTAACAGCTCACGTCGATATCTCTTCTTCGAGCGAGTAGAGGAGAAATTGTAATGCTCTCTCAACATTACAGCAAGCTATTCTTCACGCTATCATAAAACCACCATACCTAAGATGAAAACTTTCCGATGCTGTATGAAGTTGTCCAAAATTTATCTACAGCACGCTGGAAAAAGTTACAATTGCCAGGAGCTGAACTCGGGACCTTGAATTACAAGCCCAAGACTAAAAATAATACTAATAAAAGGGTTTTATTCAAAATTCAAAATTTGACATCTACATATCATGTGCAAAACATATTGCCTTTTCGAACCGGGATCTTCTCTCCTGTGAGGAGCAGGGCTTCCCGGTATAGCCGATGTTCTGGCGGTTAGCTCAGTTTTTCACACTCCATGTGTCAGGCCAACCTCCTGCATAGCTAATGTTGGCATTTGAGTGATATGTACATAGTACAGGTGTGTAAAAAAGTTTGTTGAGAGTGTATGATGTTTGAAGTTTGTAGCAGGAAAACTTAATAAAAAACCTGCTTTTTAATACTGGTATTGTGCGGGGGACAGTTGCCCCTCCCCGCACGAGGCGCACCGCGTCCCCCCGGCCCAGTAAACCTGACCGGGGGTCCGCAATACGCCCCTCTTAATTTGAAGTATAGTGTGTATATGTTTTGTTGTTGTAGAGTTGCCAGATTACCCTCCCCTCCGTCGACCTCCCCCACCGGGAGCACCTAGAGGAGACGAAGGGGGCCCACTAGGCGCCCCCCCGACGCCACTGACGCCCTCCCGCCCTCCCGACGCCCCCGACCGATGAATCTCCTTCAGGGACTCTTCTATCCTCATAATGAGGATGCGAAGTTCCGTAATCTGGCTTTGCAGTGCCATAGCTAGCAGGAGGTTGTCCTGCCGCGCTCCGACCCCACAATTCGGGCACCTCGGCTTTGAGGGGGGGTCCTGTTCTGAAGTAACTGGCTCTTCCGTGGGTGGTGTTTCCATCCTCGAGCGTGTTTGAAGTTCTAAGTTTCCAAAGTTACTTGTTTCCCCCTGGCCTCTCGCGGGGGAAACCTCTTCAAGTAGATATCCTTATTTGGAGGAAGTTGTTCCCTAGTGGCTTTTCCCGGTCCTCCAGTCCGGGAATTGGGTTTGGAATTTGCTGTTCTTTCATAGATTTCTTGAAGTTCAGTCAGGTAAGCTGGACATTTCTTATAGTTGGCCGGGTGCTCTTGGCCACAGTTCGAACACTTCGGCGGGATGTCAGGTGTTTTTTGGCACATTGATGTTGAATGGCTTTGTGCGCACTTCAGACACCTAGGGGGTCTGAAACAGTTGCCTGCTGCATGGCCCCAGCGCTGACAGTTGCGGCAAGTGCCCTTTCCTCCCTTGGACACTTACTACATCCTGCGGGAGAAAAAGTGGCACTTTCCTCCCTAGTACTACCTAGTAAATAGTTATTGCTACCTCTTGCCCGACTACAATCAACCTAATGCTACGTTATTCAAACCAAACAACACACAGGTAGTGCCCACTTAGCAAACACAAGTCTGCAATTAAGTTTTAATCCATCAGTTCCACCCCACAAATATTGACACTCACCTCTCGTAGACCGTGGAGTTTTCTGGTGGAGATCGATGGGAAGTTCACTGGTCCGCTGGGATGAGCGCTCTTTGCCCTGTCAACAAACCGCATTGTTAGATTGGCCGACGATGCCGCATAAAAAATTCATGGGATGCTGGGATGCTTTCAACGATCGGATATGCCGGTTTGGACATGTGTGCAAGGATTTGGTAGTCATCGATTGTCGAACATCAGGGATTAATTTGTATATGGGAATTGGAGAAACGAGACGTTATTGTTGTGGAAGTTCAGTGGCGTGTGCCTTCACATAAAATCAAATTATGAATAGTAATAGCTCAAACGACAATTTTTTTTAATATTCAAGATAGGTCTAGTTTAAGTATACTGTATGTTAATTGAGTACGTTTACTCAGATAGCCAAGCTGCGATAAAAGCAGTCAACTCAATGTAAGTTACCTCAAAATTTGTTTGGGACTGCATAGAAGCCCTAAAAGAGCTGGGCAGTCAGAACAGACTGACACTAGCCTGGGTACCAGCACACACAGGTTATAGAGGCAATGAAGAGGCCGATACACTAGCCCGAGAAGGAGCAAGTAAGGCCCTGAATGGCCCAGAACCGTATTGCGGTATAGCAAAAGCTGTACTAAAAACAAACACCAAATCATGGATTCAACAGAAGTCTCAAGAATGGTGGAACAATGCACCAGGGATAAGACAGGCCAAAGAGTTTATCAAACAACCGCAGCCAACATTCACAGACTATCTACTAAGCCAGAAGAGGAACACTACTAGAATAGTAGTAGAACTCCTCACAGGGCACTGTAGGCTCAACAAACATATGAGTACAATAGGCCTGGCAGAAGAAATGCTATGCAGGTTCTGTCAGGAAGAAGAGGAAACATCAGTACACATACTATGCCACTGCGAGGGCTTGTCAAGGCAAAGGTTTCTAACGCTGAGAGAAGAAAAACCACGAGCTCCCAGATTCATGGCAGTTCTAAAAACTAGCCTGTGGAGTCTCGTAAAGAAGACAGGGCTAGACAAAGAACTCTAAATAATCTCGAGGACAAACACAATAGATCTGAAAAGGTCGCGGTGTAGAGGTTTGTAGCACGAAAGTCCCTAATATATAATCTAATCTAATTGAGTACGTTGACAAACTTCGGCAGGAGATTCTTTGAAAGTTTTCTGGACCAAAAGTTCATATAAATATATGAAGAGCACACGGGAAAAACGATGAATGTGCAAAAACGATTAGAGCAAAAAGTGAAGAATGAATTGGAGCACTCTGAAACTCGGCACATGACATCATGTATAATTAGAAAAAAAATTCTTTACCAAAAAATCAGGGGTGAAACCTAGAAAATTTTCCATCAAGAAAAATATATAATTTTTTTTTGTTGTTATTTCAGAAAATATGAGATTTATCAAAAAACGATTTCGATAGGTTGAGAGATAATTCAATTCTCCACAAGAATGATTATCAGTAATACCTTACGAAATACGCTCGTTTTCTCAGAAAACGTGGTTTAACGCCGACATCATATTTCATGTTTGCGCTAACCCGCCACTGCAAGTGGTCATAACTTTGCTAAAAATTATAGTAGAAGGAAAAGAAAAGTGCATATCGGTCCTGAAGACTTCTGCTTCCTTTTGCCCCACTTCACATTGCCCTTCTACGATATTTACGGAGGATCCGAAAGTCATGGATATTTTAGTTGATATGAAATAATTATACTGAAGCAAGAGTCAGTACCCTCTTTGGACCATATGCAACGATTTAAAACTAGTGAGACAAGTCTGACTTATACATGCCAAAGAAAAATGTGGGTTTTACTCCTGCCTCAGTTTTGAACTCACCCATAATCCCATAAATTTCTTCAGTAAATGTTGAAAATAATCACTCATACACATCGTACATAAAATATTAAGTATATGATTTCAAGCTTGAGGTTTGCACTTCACAATAGTGTTATAGAGCATATATGCAGCATATGAATAAGCGATTATTTTCATCATTTAGTGAAGAGAATGCCGATTTTATGGGTAAGTTGAAAATGAGGTAGGAGTAAAACAAAGTTTTTTTTTGGCATGTTCAAGTGGGACCTGTAACACTGCTCTAAAATTGTTGCATATAGTCCAAAGAGAGTATGGGTTGCTGCTTTAGTATAAAAATTCCATATTTCCTAAATTATTCATGATTTTCGGATCATCCGCAAACATATCCGTGAAGTGCGACAAAACACATTTTAGGTACTCAAATAATCGCATATTATATTTGCATGAGAAGGTAGGAGTCTCCAGAAACGATATGAACTTTTCCTTTTCCTTCTCCGATCATTTTTAGCAGAGCTATGACCAATCAAATATTCGGCTCCGCCAGAACTTTCAGCGGCGGGTAAGGATGAACCTGAAATTTGATGTCGGCGTTCAATCACGTTTTCTGAGGAAACGAGCGCATTTCATAAGAAATTATTAGGGATAATTTTTGTGGAAAATTGAATTGTTTTTCACCCTGTTGAGTCGTTTTTCCGATTAATCATATACTTTTTCGGCAACCGTCCGGGAAATACCTACTTCCCGGACGATTTTTCTTTGAGAAAGCATCACTTCCCGGACTAGTCCGGGAAATGCTCGAATTTTAATATAAATATTATTATAAATAAGAATTATAATGTTTCTGTTAGTACCTATCTTCTGTTCTAATTTCACTATTTAATACAAATAAGAACTAAAATGTTCGAAATTTTCTTCTACAAAGAAATATTGAGTGGTTTCTCTGAAAATGTAGGAGATTCGTTAAAATAAAATTTTCAAAAAACAAATTCTACAAAATATGCGTATAAAAAGATCGTCATAAACAACGGCAGCCTAAAATCTTCTTGAATTTTGATGACTAACTCTTTTTATTATTAGAGAAAATGAAGAAACACTTTTTGATGATGTTACAGTTCGGCTAGCTAGCTAGTTTTTCGAACTGTATGTGAATTTACTATAGAATGAACGGTGATAATTCTTAATAACTGAGAATACACACACACCCAGTTCAGATCGATGTGTCGTAGTACATGTATATTCATGTTATCCTACCCGAATTCATTCACATATTCAATCCGAAATCAATTAGTTGAGTGTTCGCCATTGTAACCCGTGTATTCCAATGATGCTTCAGTATGAAATTATGGATCCATCAGCAATTAGTAACCATGTTCATACAGAGATTCAAACTTACGATGGATCACCGTCAATTTCCCAAATGAGTTTGTTGAAGCACCTGATTCTGAAGTCGTTCCTCTCTGGAGTTGGACTCATCTCATGAGTCTCTCCAGAAGTATAATTGATTCTTGAGTATAGGTACGAGCGCGTGCAAAAAATAATGGGTAGAAGTATAATACAAATAGTACATTCAGTGATTTGCTAAGGAAACGAAGGGAATAATAATTAGAAAAGTATCGGCGACCATGAGATTCATCATCAGGATTTAAATTTTTTATGAAAATATGAGTAAAAATATTTAGATTTCAAAAAATTAGTAACGCTGGACATTGAAATACATCTGATAGATATTGTGAAAAAAAAATCTGGTAAGTGAAAATGAATGACATTAAAGTGATTTTTTTATAATTTTCATTAGTTTTTCCGAAGAATGGAATCAATACAGTTTTATCTGCGTTGACAATGCTTGAATGGAAAATTTTCACTTATAATCTCCCTAATGCTTGAATTATTGCCGGAAATTTTTCGAGCACATGAACATGAACAGACAGTTTTTTTCTAGAAGGGTACCTCGAAAGATTTGATGATTTTACTGGAACTCGTTGAGATCCTCATAGCAGAGCTCCAACATTATGTGCCGCTATTTTGTTTTGAAGAAAAAACTTGTATGAAATTTAGTTATCGTACAGAAAATTCAAAGACGATTCAAATGAGGTACCATTCAACCCCAATGCTATTTCAAATAATTTAGAATTTTTTTTTAAAGTAGTTCATGAACTATAATTCAACCAAATGAATTGATTATGGAACAAGTTCGTCCTAAACAGGAATAATTTTTTATTTATTCATTTATTTTTTATTTATTTTATTTATTTTATTTATTTTATTTATTTTATTTATTTTATTTATTTTATTTATTTTATTTATTTTATTTATTTTATTTATTTTATTTATTTTATTTATTTTATTTATTTTATTTATTTTATTTATTTTATTTATTTTATTTATTTTATTTATTTTATTTATTTTATTTATTTTATTTATTTTATTTATTTTATTTATTTTATTTATTTTATTTATTTTATTTATTTTATTTATTTTATTTATTTTATTTATTTTATTTATTTTATTTATTTTATTTATTTTATTTATTTTATTTATTTTATTTATTTTATTTATTTTATTTATTTTATTTATTTTATTTATTTTATTTATTTTATTTATTTTATTTATTTTATTTATTTTATTTATTTTATTTATTTTATTTATTTTATTTATTTTATTTATTTTATTTATTTTATTTATTTTATTTATTTTATTTATTTTATTTATTTTATTTATTTTATTTATTTTATTTATTTATGCACTCTATTTATTTCGAAGTTATTTATATTCTAGTTTGCTAGAATTTTTCTAAATATTTTTGAAGTTACTATCACACAATTCCACGCCAAGAATTATGGCGAGATCAATAAAATCGCAACGGCTGACTTATTTTCCAAAATGAAAAACTGAAATGAATGAACAACGGCCGTTTTATCACCTCGCCACATGCTACTTTCTACTTTCATAACTACAAGTACGAAATCGTTCCTCGCTTCTTCATACAACCCTTCCCCCCAATAACATCCATCAAACTCGCAGCAAAGAAATCCATAAGAACTCTGGCAAAGGACAAACTTACGATGGCAAAACAATCAGAAGCAGGTGGCTGTGAAATATAAGAATAGCATGGGCACGTGCGACACACACAAAAACGTTTAACGTTGTTCATTTTTCTTCTCGAATTGGGTCACGTTATGGATGGGGACCGATTTGCCATTATTCTCGAAGTAAACCTGGTTCAATGTTCGATGCCGTGGTAATTACATCGTACGATGAAAATGGCGTTTCAAAACTTTTCTGGGCGTTATGCGAAGTTGAATATTGGCGCGACTTGTGAAAAATAGAGATAGTCAAACACGTCAGTTAAGACGAAAATTTCGAAGACAACACTGTTTGCATGAAGAACCTCGTATAGAATACATGTGTAGATCACTATCTGCAATCGCGTGCGGAAAAGTATCACTTTCCGCACGTGTTAGGTAAACTATTATAAATTGACCATAATCGAAGAAATAAACCAATTAGTAGTTCAGAAGTTACTTCACTTGTCAGAATTGGAAATTTTTCTCGTTCAATTTCCAGATTGGACTGGGTATAAAGTTGACATTTTCTGGGTCATCAGGAAAATTCTTGAAAATATTCAATGCAGAAAGTATTTACTTAATTTTTTAATATTTTTCATTTGTTAATATTTGAAAAATCGCAACTCATTATATACGAAAGTCAAACTTGTATTTCTAAAACTCACGAGCCTCACAAAAAGTACCTCTACATATACGTACCTGACTACTTGATGTGCTTATAATAATACTTGAGACTATCGCTGCTGAACAGTTTGAAAAAATATTCTGAAAATTCTATAAAAATTGCGCTACAGGCAAATATTGAGAGAAACTCCAAAAATATAGTAGTCCAGTAAGGATAGACAAACTCGAGCAAAAAGTGAAGAATGAATTGTAACACTCTGAAACTCGGCAAATGACATCTCGACATCATGTATTGATAGAAAAAAAATTGTGGTGAAACCTAAAAAATTTTTTATAAAAAAAAATATATATTTATATAATTATTTCAGATAATATATAGGATTTATGAAAAAACGATTTCGATAGTATAGTAGATAATTCAATTCTCCACAAGAAATATTTTCAGTAATACTACGATATTTACGGAGGATCCGAAAGTCTTTCGATATAATAATTCCATATTTACTAAATTATTCCGTAAAGTACGACAAAACATATTTTAGGTACTCAAAAACTCGCATATTATATTCGCATGAGAAGGTAGGAGTCTTCAGAAACGATATGAACTTTTACTTTTCCTTTTCCTTTTCCGATCATTTTTAGCAGAGTTATGACCAATCAAATATTCGATTCCACCAGAACTTTTAGCGGCGGGTAAGGGTGAACCTGAAATTTGATGTCTGCGTTCAATTACGTTTTCTGGAAAACGAGCGAGAAATTACTAGGAATAATTTTTGTGGAAAATTGAATTGTTTTTCCGATAAATCATATATTTATATATTTATAAACGAAAAAATAAAATAAAATAAAATAAAATATGTCCACCCCTGGAATTTTGGTAAACAATTTTTTTTCGTATTTATCATGGTTCCAACTACTAGCATATCAAGTTTGGTGGTGCTACAATCGGTTCTTGTCTCAAAACCCAATCGTACTGGATTAGGAGCTAATTATGTTCAATCAGTTTGGCCTGCAAAGACATCTTCTTTGTTCTTGGTTCGAAACTTCACTAACAAAGTATATGATTTTGTCAATGAAACTTTGGGGTGGGGAATTCAAGTTCTCACTGCTGGATAATGTTTTAAATGGAGAGACAGCAAGTTCTTGATGTCTGGGAAATTAGTTCGTTGATGTTTTCTTGAATCAATTATTTAGCTTCATGAACACCTCTTTGAAATCCTTGGACCATGGTATAGTTCCAAGGGAAGGAGCAGAATTTCCTCTTTAGATTGCAACACTGATTTGCTGAATCGAAAAAGAAGTAGCCCTGGAATTGCTTTTAGCCCAAACACACTAAATCTCTCAGCACCAACAGAAAAAAAATGTAGTTCTTGTCCAAGTTTTCATATTTGCAATGCTTCAGTTTTTCTCTAGCTGTAAAATTCCTGAGTTGTCATGGATAGTCAGAGGATAAAACATAATAGAAAACGGGAACATTCTTCTTAAAAATTGAAAAATGTGATTTTTTTGTAATATCTAACAGAAAACAGCTACTTCTCCGGCTAGAGCCATCTTGGACATTGAACTACATCTGATAGATATTGTGAAAGTACTCTAACTGAAAAGAAAAAATCTGAAAGTGCATGATTTTTTGTTTAAGTTTGTCTTTTACCCGCAGATCCCACAACAGATTTTATGAATTATATTCATATTTTCGAACAAAAATCATGAAAGAAAACGTTGTGAAATTTCGCTGAAATTAGCCCGGGAAGGTATTCCATCAATATTTTTTTTATTCAACGGTGGATGGATAGCATTTCTGCAGCTCTACGAAAAAACTTGTGAAATGTCATCATGAGCAACTACCAGGAGACAATATTCAATTCCAAATTACATCTCAATGACAAATATTGACATGCCGACTCTTGCAATAACGAACAAGATTCCCATAAACACGACTGGATCCAAGGAAACTATTCGATTCAGAATGTTATGTACACGAACGTATAAACTAATTGCAGGTTTGTTTACGTACCAGTGATTTACTTTAATCTCGCTACAGCGGCACAGCAGGAAGGAACGGCAGGAACGGTTACGATTGCTGATGATTATTCAAGTGTTTGTGCTGCTCCGATTGGAACGGTGTTTGCCTTCACTTTATTAAGGATTCTTTCAAGGAAAATGGGCTTCTTGGAGCGTTGATAATTCCTTGGAACATTCTTTCGGTAAATGACTGTGGAAATAATGACGCAAGAAAGAATTCGAGAGGTTGGTCTTTTTACCAGCGCTCGAAATGGAATGACAAGCGCTAGTATCGTTTTATTTCGAAGGATGTAATACAAAGTGGACAGTAAAATGAAATAAAGTATTTATTTGAGTACGTTATATTTTTTAAATGTTTGTAGCAAATCACAACACGCAAGTATAAAGTATAAAAAATAGATACCTAAAAAGGTAGCAATTTGAAAATATTGTCGTAACTATGGAAATATATGCACAAGGAAGAAGCGAAACACAGATTTAAAAATACCACGGGCTGGTGGCAGTGTTTTCAAAAAATCGTGTTCTTGTTGGTTTGAAATGAGAAAATAATGGCATTTCATAAGTGGCATGGTAACCGTTGCTATGGTCGAGAGTAAATTAAAACGCTATTCCCACTTTGCGGAAATGCGTGGTTGCCAAGTTGGGTCAGTTATAGTTTAGCTGAAATCGGTTATGCAAAAACTGTTGCCATGGCAACCGTTGCTATTGTAACGAGTAAAAAACACAATACCGATCTTGCGGGAATGCGCGGTTGCCAAGTTATCTGCTTAAGATTAGCTGAAATCGGTTATGAAAAAACTGTTGCCATGGTAACCGTTGCTATGGTCGAGAGTTATTTAAAACGCTATTCCCACTTTACGGAAATGCGTGGTTGCCAAGTTGGGTCAGTTATAGTTTAGCTGAAATCGGTTATGCAAAAACTGTTGTCATGGCAACCGTTGCTATGGTAACGAGTAAACTAAAACACAATACCGATTCTTGACATAATTTTTTGGGTTTATCACCTTCCACAATCTGAAAATGAAAAAAATTTTTAATCCAAAGAAATCTGTACAAGTGTAGAAGGGCAAATTAATTAATTTGCCCGATAAGTTACTGCGTTCACAAGACTGCTGTCTTGAAAGAAATTAATTTTTGTCAGTAACGTACCCTACACTGAATTTGCCTATCTGAAAAAATGAGATCGAATTAACAAAGAATACTTCTCTTTTTTTGAAAACTGTTGACGTTTCGGAGGCTGTATCTGCCTCCGTTATCAAAACTTCTTAGAAAGACGCTGAGAAAACTGAATTTGAATTGCGATTTTGGTAATAAGACCGTTCTTTGACAGAGTCAGCCTCCGAAACGTCAACAGTTTTCAAAAAAAGAGAAGTATTCTTTGTTAATTCGATCTCATTTTTTCAGATAGGCAAATTCAGTGTAGGGTACGTTACTGACAAAAATTAATTTCTTTCAAGACAGCAGTCTTGTGAACGCAGTAACTTATCGGGCAAATTAATTAATTTGCCCTTCTACACTTGTACAGATTTCTTTGGATTAAAAATTTTTTTCATTTTCAGATTGTGGAAGGTGATAAACCCAAAAAATTATGTCAAGAACTGGATTTCCTCCACAAAATCAAACTTTTAATCAATACAATACCGATCTTGCGGAAATGCGCGGTTGCCAAGTTATCTGCTTAAGATTAGCTGAAATCGGTTATGAAAAAACTGTTGCCATGGTAACCGTTGCTATGGTCGAGAGTTATTTAAAACGCTATTCCCACTTTACGGAAATGCGTGGTTGCCAAGTTGGGTCAGTTATAGTTTAGCTGAAATCGGTTATGCAAAAACTGTTGCCATAGCAACCGTTGCTATGGTAACAAGTAAACAAAAACACAACACCGATCTTGCGGAAATGCGCGGATGCCAAGTTATCTGCTTAAGATTAGCTGAAATCGGTTATGAAAAAACTGTTGCCATGGTAACCGTTGCTATGGTCGAGAGTTAATTAAAACGCTATTCCCACTTTACGGAAATGCGTAGTTGCCAAGTTGGGTCAGTTATAGTTTATAGTTTAGCTTAAATCGGTTACGGAAAAACTGTTGTCATAGCAATACATAAAAACCAGCTTCTCTCGTTGCGGAAATGCGTGGTTGTCAAGTTGGGTCAGTTATAGTTCAGTTACGGCAAAAGAAGAAAGAGAATAAAGAAAATGGACAAAGTAGTAACATGGAGGCGAGCGGGTTCGGCCAACATTTCGCAAATCCGCGCAACACTACATTTATACATATATATTTTTACAAAATAACCACATATGTATGTATGTACTGAATATGTTTTTCTACGTTCATGCAAAAAACAAAACTTTATTGAACTATATTTTGGTGGAAAAACTGTCTCTTTATTGCACTGAGTGCAATAAAGACTTTATTGCACTCATCTGTCATTCTACCATAACATTCTGTCATCATGACAGACATAATCTTTCAAATCGACGCCAAATTTAGCCCATTTTCAGTGAGATTGTATTACGTTTTAAATAGTTGCATGTTTCATCATATTCATTATAAAATGGACTCTGAAATTACTAGAAAATGCAATTTGTTAAAATTAAAATTATTTCCTTCGAATCTCATCTGAATTACAGAAAATGTTTTTGAATTACTTTTAGCAGATAGATTTAAACAAACAATGTCTTCCTTACAGTTTAGTGCCACCTAAATAAAACATTTTCTGGTTTTTGCATGAACGTAAAAAAAATATGGCCCCGTTGGACAATTTCACGTCGAGTGCAATAAACACCTACTTTTTACACTTGTTGCATAAATAACTATTCAAACAAATATTTATTTTTTTTTCATCAGTCCGTAATGAAAAAAGTAATATATTTTAATAGTTTATGATCTGACTGAATAAGTATTATTATCATTATTATTGTCGGAGAGTGAGCTTACAATAATCAGATCTTATCTATCGAATCGTCTATCTACCTGTCTAGTCAGAAACATTAGTTATTCCTAGCCAACTCGGTAAGAACAATGCAATTAAAAATGTCGGAACGTTGCCCACAGATGATACATTCACTCAGTTATTCAGCTATTGGTGATTAATAATTCAATCTCATAGTCGTATTCATTTAGATAAAAGCTACAGGATAAGTTCCAATTCACTACGATGCTAAGTCACCGTTCGAATTGGTATTCATGAAATTCATGTCATTTAATGATGCAGTAAACATGTTCGGTAGGATGTTCAGAGATGACTTGGTAAATCTCATATCAAGGAGATCATCATTCTTCGTTTAAATTGATTTGATAAGAAGCTTGGTCGGGGCCACCAACAAAGCTGCTGAAATGCATCTGTTTTATTCTCAGTTACGCTGGAAATAAATTCAGTTATTAGGCCGTATTCATAGCCTTACCTTTTACTTTCAAAAATAAAAGCAATTCCTTCAAGGTATATTCATAAAGAGAAGTGAAGGAAAAGGTTCGCGCTCTTTTTAGTAGTGGCCCAGCTATCACACAGCTTGTAACGTGAATTTTGTGTTTTTTTGCCTGGATCGGCTAGTATAAGAAGTGAACTTTGGTTGTATGATCCCAGTGCACTCTTTGTTATGGCAAGTATGGTGCATTTACGTACAAGAAAATACTATAAACAAGACGTACGCCAAGTGAATCAGATTTTAAAACGTTATTTAGATTTGAGGAACAGAATGTGGTATGGTTGGCACTCGAGGAGCAGCCGATTGCACGCTGCACGTCTCCACCTGTCCAAATCGCTATACCATTTACTTTATTTATCCGAAGCATTTCCTTGTAAGGAAAAGGTAGAGATTATGAATGCGAATTAAAGCAAAATCTTTCACTTCTACCTTTTGCTTCTACCTTTTACTCGCAAGTAAATGCTTCATTTTTATAAATATGGCCTATAATATTGTGCTTCGTATTTGAGAAAACTATGTTTATAATTCTTAGACGCTTGAAAATAGTTCACAACTTATTCTTCCACTAACTTCAGCTGCACATTGAATTTCTCTTCTCTAAATGATAGAAAAGCTTTCAAAACCAGGTGCCACGTGACCACCCTTTACATTTGAAAAAAAGTTGATTGTGCCACGTGAGCACAATAATTTTTATGACAAAAAGTGGTACCTTTCTACCTGATTTTCACCCAACCTTGATAGCTTGTTCCGTTCAAAAGTTACAAGCGGTGAGGACTTTTTAAGTCCTCACTGTATACCCATATATACAGAGTTGATCGCCAAAGTCGCACTAATGTTTGGAAGTAAGCGGTGCAAAGCTGAGTAGGTATGGCATAAAAACTTTCAACGAACAATTTGACTCGTTACAGGATAATCAAATATGCTCTATCGTGTAAAAATACACTGTTGCCGCTTGTATAAGAAAGAAGTAGCTACTGTTATTTCAAGAGTAACACCCTGTATATTTTATTATTTTTTTATTACTTTGGTCCTCATAACCTCCGTGATGTTTCCCTATACATATCTTTGACAGTTTTCGCAATTAAATTCTGTTTGTAATATTTTTGTAGAAACTGATTTTCTCACACTGCACATTTACAAAATGTCGCAATTTGGGTCATAGCTAGATCATGTCGATGAACTTGATCTGTTCCAGTATACAGGGGTGCTCAGGAGTAAATTGAGGACTCATCGAATTGATCTAAACGCAGTATTTTCAAGTGGAACACCCTGTATATTGAAAAGCTACATTTCCCTATTCAATTATGTATACTTCACCTAAACTTGTCTCGTACAGTTTGTGAGTTTAGGTTGACGAAATCGTCTTTTATAAAATAATTATTTTATAGAGATTTAGATAGTAGGCTGGAAATATAACGGCTGTTTTCTTGGAATTTTTTTTTTATACATTTTTTTTCTATTTAGGCTGTTCTCTATTAAATGTGGCATATTTTTGAAATAATCTCAAAATGTCTTGCAATTGAAGTCGATTTATACTATTTAACAGTTCAATAACCCCTTTCTGAATCACTTTTCGAATCACACACAACTGTAATTACGCGAAATCTGTTCTAAAGGATGGTTTTGATTAAATCCCATCCATTGCAGCGATCTCATTTGAATGCATTTGTAATTATTGGTGAATAGATAGTTAGTGTCAATCGGAATTACACACCGATTATTCAAATACAGTTCACGGTGGAATACAGTTATGCGATAAATGGATTTATTAGAATTCGAACTGACAGCAACTTAGGTGGAGGCCATCAATAATGAAATTATCAAGAGGGGCATATCTCTATGTCTGTGTAATCACGGGTATTGGCCGATGGGGCATAAGGTCCATAATTGCAAACCATTACAAGTGAGAATTTCACGCAACTGTCAGAAAACCAATGAAGATGTTTCTAATGATGTTTCTAATGATAAAACACATCCAATGAAAATAGCGACTAAAGTTTGTCTTTCAGTCGCAGGTGATTCCACAACAGATTTTATGAATGTCCTATTCATATTTTCGAACCAAAATCATCCAATGAGGTTGAAGCTATGTTGATTATTCTCTCTAGCAGAAAATTAATATAAGATTATACCACGAGCTCGATATCCATGGTTAACGGAAATTATGACGCGTAACTGACGTTTCAATATCGTTTCGCTTTCTGAATATTATTCGGTAATTTGAACAAGAAATGGAATCCAATAGATGGGGAACTGCTACAAATGACAAAATCCATTTGGCAATTGCATAAAATACGCCAAAAAATACAAGGAAATCTAAAGAGTATGCATGGAAACAATTTATGGACTTTTGCCGTAATAGAAATTATGTTGTCGGAAAGGAAACTACCCCAGTGGAAATTGCGAATGTATTGAAGATTATGCCTTCAATATGAGGAAGCAGAATGGCAGTGATTACAAAGAAACTGTTGTAAAATTCAATTGGAATGTTGTCGCAAAACTGCTCCAAGACAAGTTCTACAATGATTACAATGTGAAAATCCATTTGCTGACATAGAATTTAGATCAGCCCGTGACACGAGAGATGCAAAGAGAAAATTACTCCAAGGAGATGTCGAAAAGAGGAAACCGAGTTCAACTGCTTTTACAATTGAGAAAAATATGAGATTGCTGAGATATTGGGAAGGAAACAATCCGGAGGGACTCATCAAGAAATTTATTTTCATTGCAGCCAAAAAACTTGCTTGGAGGGGCAATGAAGGATGTTACTCGAAGGTAAACTTTTTTATAGTAGAAAAGGATAATTTTGGACGGCCGACTGGACGTATTGAATATAATCTTGTATTCAACAAAAGCAATCAAGGTGGGTCAAAATCATGTACTCCAAGCAAGTGGCTAATAAAAAATACTGCAGATCCCGATATTTGCCCTGTTCGTATATTCCACAAAGTGATGGAAAAACGCCGAGGACATATCACGTCCGACCGCTTTTTCCTAACTCCAAATCCTAGATGGAAGGATCCTGATAGTATTGGCAGGTACAAAAATTGTCCTATTGGAATGAACTCTATGTCAAAATGGACTAAAGAAACTTGTCACAAAATGGGTTTGGATATTCAGAACAAAAAATTCAGCAATCACAGCCACAGATCTACCGCTGTCACTCACCTTGCCCAAGCTGAAGTGTCTGAACAAGAAATGATGAAGATAACAGGACACATCAGTTCCAGTTCTCTACAATCTTATATGAATATGCACCCAAAAAGACACTCTGAAATCCTAAGAAAAATGAGAGCGAGTTCCAGTTCTACATTCAGCGATGCCAGCAAAAACGTTTTCTCTTGTAACAGCTCCAATGAGACGAAGAATGAGCAAACAAATTCAAAAATAGTAATTCAGAACTGTTCTTTCAATGTTCAGAATTTCAATTGTAATGAATTGTAATTATCTATTTATGTATCTAAATGAATTGAAATAAATTCTAGTTCCAATTCTAGTTCTCCTTCACAATTACTCGTTATCATAAAATTTTAGAAAATACAACTCGTGCTACGCACTAGTTATATTTTCAAATTTTATGATGACTCGTCAAGTGAAGTCGAAGAATAATCGGCAATTTTATCGGCACTTGTTATATTATACATAACAATATACGAAAATTTCAACGTGATATATTCGTAAACCGTTTCAAATGTTTCAGCTTGAATTGTTGCAAATTAGAATATCGACCAATACACAATACACAATGCTGGTCGGAGGAGGAAAAGGAAAAGTTCATATCGTTTTTGAAGACTCCTACCTTCTCATGCAAATATAATAAATATGCGAGTATTTGAATACCTAAAATGTATTTTGTCGCACTTGACAGATATGTTTGCTGATTATCCCAAAATCATGAGTAATTTAGTAAAAATGGAATTATTACACTGAAGCAGCAACCCATACCCTCTTTGAACTATACGCAACAATTTTAGAGTAGTGTGACAGATCCCACTTATACATGACAAAAAAAAAGTTCTGCCTCATTTTCAACTCACCCATAAAACCAGCATTCTCTTCAGTAAATGTTGAAAATACATTATTATGTGAGCTCGTAGCAGCGAGTGAAGAGTGAGAGACCGCTCAGGTTTTGGATAGTGGGGGCGCTGGTTCATATCCCAGATAACCCACATTTTTTTTCTTTTTTGAAATCGATTAGTGTCCGATTTTTCTTAAATTCCTTTTTTAGGCTGTATATATTATGGGAATCATGACGGCAGGAAAGTTTATGATGAAAAGTGTTATTACAAATATTACAGATTTGGTTATGATTCAGATGGTCGTAGAAAAAGTATAGTGTACAATTTGCATGAAATGTTATTTCATGCTCATTGTACAATATACTATTATGTTACTTCACAATTGCGATAATCAATATTAGTGACGCCCTTCTAAAATTGATAACTGTTAATTTCTTTTATAACCTAACGCATAACGAATAAGATCTATCACAATCTACCCCATTACATCAAGCCTCGAAACAAAACCCAAATACCTGGCATAAAACTGTATGGGATCCCACAATTCAAAACTGATAATTCCAATGTCAACGTCAAAACGATTCGTAAGCGGTACCAACATGCCAGTATAAAATAACTACTATCAGCCGTCCGAAATTTTTTTTAATGTAGCGACCCTTCAAACATTCAACTAGGGTCGTCCATACAAATGGTGTGGGTGTCATGCATGTTGGGGAAAATAATGGCGTCGAACAAAGTTGGGATTGCTGGAAATTAATCTGACTGGAGCATTATGAGACGGAGGTTGAGGGAAAATTTGTCAGTCTGGGTAGTCGATTTATCAGAGAGGTTAATTAGTTACTTTGGCTGATGAAATTTGGGGTAGGCGCACACCTTGAATAAATTCTGTCGCTTGAGCGAAACGAAATGTCCAAGCATTACTTTGATTTGAAGGGGACATGTTTCTACTCTTCTCACTGATCTGCTGCCATATGTTAAATAAACCAACACACTGTTCAAGGATTTACATATGATAATCAGTGGTATTGACAAAGTTATATCTTCATTTGAAGTTACTTTTTCCATCCTCTATCGGATATCCAAAGTTGAAATCCAGAGAATATTTGGAATCAGGGCGATATATTGAATGTTATACAGTGCGGCTTTTTACAGTCCCCCCCCTGTTAACTTTTGAACGGTTTGACGTAGAGCGATAATAAAAAACGTTTCGAGGGTTTCACCGATACTACCTTTTGAAATATAACGCATTGTGATTGCTCGATAGATGGCGCGGGGGGGCACAAAAACCTAATTTTTTTAAATGGCATGGGGGTCGAGTGACACATCGTTGAAAAGAGAATTGGATTTTCTTTTCAACCATCTAATTTTTTTTAAATTTCGTTAATATGTTTTTTCACAATAAGCATTTGAAATGTCAATGTAACAAAAAGAAAACAAACTATTATGACATGTAGTATTTAAATAATTAGAAGCAAAATTGTTGTTAATTAACGAAGCAGGTGTTCGAAATGTCCACCTAATACTTCTTGACAATAAAAAATTCGATTAACAAATTCCTGCCGAACATTATTCAACATGTCTGCAGTTATACCAGCACAAACCCGTGTTATTCGTTCTTTAAGTTCTTCCAAAGAGTTGGATTGTTGCTTATACACTTTGGATTTGACGTATTCCCACAGAAAGAAGTCACAAGGTGTAAGGTCTGGTGATCGTGCCGGCCATTCGATTGGTCCACGACGTCCAATCCATCTCATAGGGTATGTTACATCCAAATACTCTCGAACTTGACGTTGGAAGTGAGGAGGGGCCCCATCTTGCTGAAAGGTCATGTGTTCCTGAAATTCGTTCTCATTTTCTTCTAATATTCCAAGTATGAGTGGTTCAACCGTATCTCTTAGTAAATCCAGGTACAAATTACCGTTTAAGTTTTCTTCCAGAAATAAGGGATCTACAATATGGTCTCCCAGAATTCCAGCCCACACATTTACTTTCTGTGGGAACTGTGTGTGACCTTCTCGAAAGATATGGGGATTTATATCACTCCAGTATCGCAAATTTTGTGTATTCACATTTCCGTTCAAAAAAAAAGGTATTTTCATCTGAAAAACAAATATTGTAATTGGGGTTCCTAGCTATCTTTTCCTCCATAATTTCACAAAATTCCATTCTTCGGTCTGGGTCGTCTTCTGTGAGTTGGTGTAACATTACTAATTTGTATGGATGGAACTTGTGTTTCTTCAAATATTTTTTTACTGTAGCTGTTGAGACCCCAATCGTACTTGCTACACGAGAGGTACTTTGTTGCGGATTTACCACCATTTCGGCAATTATCGAAACCTTTGTCTCTTCCGGAATTGATTTTCGACCAGCTCCACCTTTCCTACGAACACTGCCAGGTCTGTTGAATTTTTCAACTAGTTCTCTCAAATATTTCCGAGTTATAGGATGTTCAGGAAATTTTTCATTAAAAATTCTCTCCGCTTCGTGGTAGTTCCGATGGACCTCACCAAAATTATAAATTGCTTCACTTTTTTCTTCGAAAGGACGTATACGAACCATGATGATATCAAATATTCAAAGTAAATAATAATTATAAGTAGACAAAACTCCTTAGTGAATATGAATACAATAATTCATCAATCCATTGTACTTTTATAGGTAACTAATTAATTATTGTCATTTAAACAAATCCAATAAATGGTCCTTTCGTAGTACCTGTTATTACTTTTGTCATTAAAAATAAATGAAATGGGTATAATTTCGATATCCTAATACCTAATTACGCTTTGAAAGCAATTCAAAATGAATAATTATTAATGTTGTGAATTGTCTTTATTGACCGTATTTCGTGGTATTGATTGCAATTGTGAATCACTAGAACAATTAAGGTATTTTTCTTCAAACATTATTATTTTAATACCACCCAAAATATTTTCCGTCCCATTATTTCACATCAAACCCTTCAAAAGTTATTGAGGTAAGGTAAGGAAACGAATTCAGATCCGCTCTTACACTTGACACTTGCTTATTGTGAAAAAACGTGTCAACGAAATTAAAAAAAAATTAGATAGTTGAAAAGAGAATCAAATTCTCTTTTCAACGATGTGTCACTCGACCCCCCATGCCATTTGAAGAAATTAGGTTTTTGTGCCCCCCCGCGCCATCTATCGAGCAATCACAATGCGTTATATTTCAAAAAGTAGTATCGGTGAAACCCTCGAAACGGTTTTTTTTTATCTCCCTACGGCAAACCGTTCAAAAGTTAACAGGGGGGGGACTATAAAAAGCGGCACTGTATATTTTAACTGGAGCTGAGTTAAAATCTCTATGGACGTGTGGTCGATTTTTCGACTCATTTACACTCTATTTTTTGTTCCCCACTGTACACCGTTCGGAAACATGAAATGTTGACAACTCTCAACCTACTTTCAATAGTTCTCTCCAGAGAACCGGCATTTGTCCTGTTTCCAGACCGCTGCCTCTAAACTCAAACGCAATCCATGAACGACGTCCATGGACAACACTCAAATCAATTGTCGACTTTCAGAGTAAAGGCCGGCATTCCATTAGCCAGATTACAGATTATTGGACCCGCGAGATTTGCCTGAGAGCGTGGTCAAAACGGCTTTGAAGAGACAAGTTCGTTTTTTCGAACCCTTATTGGGATGTGGAGCAGAGCCAACTTTGTTGAAATGAATTCGATGGGGATAGCTGGTTTGTCGTATGAACGAACTATTTCAGAAATTCTTAGTGGATGATTCAGAGTGTGGATTGAACTGACTGTAGGAAGGACAAGGAAGAATGTCAGGTCATACTGGAGCAACTTTTTCAGAAAAAGTGTATATCGTTCCTGAAAACTTCTACTTCCTCATGCAACAACTAAGATGTGTTTTACCCCACTTCACATAACCCTTCTACGATATTTACGGAGGATCCGAAAGTGATGGATATTCCAGTTGATATGAAATAATTATCTCGAAGCAGGAATCAGTACCCTCTTTGGACCAAATGCAACGATTTTAGACTAGTGTCAATAATACAAGGTGTTATGTAATAAGTGTCCGATATTCTACAGGATGATTCCTCAGTTATTTATAAGGTAAAAAGTTCATAAATCATGGGTCCACAAGGCCTTCACTTATTAAGGTACAGGGTGTTCAAATTCAATAAAAGATAATGATACGCCACTGTGTTTGTTTTCGGTAGAATATTATATTCATGATTGTCCTCTATCTACTCATAAAAATGGTCTCGTGACTTTTTTTCGAACGGCGAACAGTTTTCGATTTAAAAAACAAAATGGATTAACAAAAAATCGCATAGGTACAAGCAAGAGGAGACCTTTTATTTTTTAAATCAAAAACCGTCCGTCGGCTAGAAAAAGTCAGGATATCATGTTTATGGAAAGATAGAAGACAATTATAAAAATAATATTTATTTGACAAAAGAACTGTAGCGTATACAGGGCATAGCAAGAGGAGACCTTTTATTTTTTAAATCAAAAACCGTCCGTCGGCTAGAAAAAGTCAGGATATCATGTTTATGGAAAGATAGAAGACAATTATAAAAATAATATTTATTTGACAAAAGAACTGTAGCGTATACAGGGCACATTTACAGGGACGCCACTGATGAAAATTAAGAAAACCTTCATCGTGGAAAAATGAATTTCTATGTGTACTTTGCATGTACCATTTGTGAAAAACAAGCCAAAACGGTTTTAGAGATATAGTCCTCTAAAATATCGGACACCTATTACATAACACCCTGTACATGCCAAAGAAAAAACTGGGTTTTCCTCCTGCCTCAGTTTTCAACCTATTCATAATCCTGACAATCTGTCTGACAGTCTGACTTATACATGCCAAAGAAGAATGTGGGTTTTACTCCTGCCTCAGTTTTCAACTCACCTAGGAAATTTCTTCAGTAAATGTTGAAAATAATCGCTCATACACATCCTACATAAAAAATTAAGTATGTGATTTCAAGCTTGAGGTTGGCACTTCACAATAGTGTTATTAAACATATATTCAGGATATGAATAAGCGATTATTTTCAACATTAACTGAAGATAATGACGGTTTTATAGGTAAATTGAAAATGAGGCAGGAGTAAAACAAAGTTTTTTTTTTGGCATGTATAAGTGGGACCTGTTACGCTACTTTAAAATTGTTGTATAAATTTCAAAGATCGTATGGGTTGCTGCTTTAGTATAATAATTCCATATTTACCAAAATATTCATGATTTTCGGATCGTCCGCCAAAATCTCTTTAGGTACTCAAATAATTACTCGCATATTATATTTTCATGAGAAGGTAGGAGTCTTCAAAAACGATATAACTTTTCCTTTTCCTTCTCCGATCATTTTTATCAGAGTTATGACTAATCAAACAAGCGGCTCCGCCAGAACTTTCAGCGGCGGGTAAGCGCGTTCCTGAAATTGATGTGGGCGTTCAATCACGTTTTCTGGAAAAACGAGTGCATTTCATAAAAAATTACTAGATATAATTTTTGAGGAGAATTGAATTGTCTTTCACCTCATTGAAATGTTTTTCCGAGAAATCATATACAGCAAAGATTACAGCAAAAATCTATTTATTTATTTTTAAACGAAAAAAAAAATATGTTTCACCCTTGGAATTTTGGTAAAGAATTTGTTTTCGTTTTCATCATGGTTCCAACAACTAGCATATTGAGTTTGGTGGTGCTACAATCGATCATCGTCTCAAAACCCAATCGTACTAGATTACTAGCATTTTCTGATCAAGTAGAAATGGTCAACCATTTACCCTATATCGATTGAGTAGAAATAATTCATCAGTTGAAAGCAACCGTCGTGAACAAATTGCAAGAATTGTTATTTCAGAATTGCTCCTTTTGAACTTTCCGTCGAATTGTTGTCTGAATTGGCTGAAATTGTACCGCACAGAACTTTACGGAATTGCATCGAACTGCATTGCACTTTCTCCGCATCATTTACTTTTTACGATTTCGTTACATTTATTGAGAGGTTCGTGACGATACCAGTATAAGCGAAAAGCACTTTTTGCTTTCCGGATTACATTGCACGTGAATGATTCACTGCCGTCCCTAAACGAGAACAATTTATCTCCGTATTCGAGAAAATTGAAAGAGGAACAATACACGACATGCGAATTTTCACTTTGATTTGTGGTGACGAAGTATTCGACCCAGTTCGCTTTGTCAATATCAATTCGAGTGGAGCTGCACTATTCAATTCGGAGAACTATCAATAATCCAGGGATATAGTTTGATATTGATATTTCGAAACGATGGGTTTCATCAAAAATAGTGTTCCAGGTGAAATTGACGGACAAAATAGTCGAGAATTTCATGAAAGATACTTTTTTGAAAACTGATTCAGAGCTGACCAACTCGAGAACGGTTGGAGATAGATGAATTCTGCGAACGCCAATCGATTTAGAATGGCCAAATCAGTGTATACTGAGAACTTGAAAAAAAAAAATTGACTGACAAAAAAGTCGAGTATTTCATGATAGATACTTTTTTGAAAACTGATTCAGAGCTGACCAACTCGAGAACGGTTGGAAATAGATGAATTCTGCGAACGCCAATCGATTAAGAATGGCCGACTTAGTATAAACTGAAAATTTGAACGAAAAAAATTGACGGACAAAAAATTCGAGTATTCCATGATAGATATCTTCTTGAAAACTGATTCAGAGCTGACCAACTCAAGAACGGTTGGAGATAGATGAATTCTGCGAACGCCAATCGATTTAGAATGGCCCAATCAGTGTATACTGAGAATTTGAACGAAAAAAATTGACGGACAAAAAAGTCGAGTATTTCATTATTCAGAGCTGACCAACTCGAGAACGGTTGGAGATGGATGAATTATGCGAACGCCAATCGATTTAGAATGGCCGAATTAGTATATACTGAGAATTTGAACGAAAAAAATTGACGTACAAAGAAGTCGAGTATTTCATGATAGATACTTTTTTGAAAAGTGATTCAGAGCTGACCAACACGAGAACGGTTGGAGATAGATGAATTGTGCGAACGCCAATCGATTTAGAATGGCCGAATTAGTATATACTGAGAATTTTAACGAAAAAAATTGACGGACAAAAAAGTCGAGTATTTCATGATTCAGAGCTGACCAACTCGAGAACGGTTGGAGATGGATGAATTATGCGAACGCCAATCGATTTAGAATGGCCGAATTAGTATATACTGGGAATTTGAACGAAAAAAATTGACGTACAAAGAAGTCGAGTATTTCATGATAGATACTTTTTTGAAAAGTGATTCAGAGCTGACCAACACGAGAACGGTTGGAGATAGATGAATTGTGCGAACGCCAATCGATTTAGAATGGTCAAATTAGTATATATTGAGCATTTGAACGAAAAAAATTGACGGACAAAAAAGTCGAGTATTTCATGATAGATACCCTTTTGAAAACTGATTCAGAGCTGACCAACTCGAGAACGGTTGGAGATAGATGAATTCTGCGAACGCCAATCGATTTAGAATGGCCGAATCAGTGTATACTGAGAATTTTAACGAAAAAAATCGACGGATAAAAAAGTCAATTATTTCATGATAGATACCTTTTTGAAAACTGATTCAGAGCTGACCAACTCGAGAACGGTTGGAGATGGATGAATTATGCGAACGCCAATCGATTTAGAATGGCCGAATTAGTATATACTGGGAATTTGAACGAAAAAAATTGACGTACAAAGAAGTCGAGTATTTCATGATAGATACTTTTTTGAAAAGTGATTCAGAGCTGACCAACACGAGAACGGTTGGAGATAGATGAATTGTGCGAACGCCAATCGATTAAGAATGGCCGAATTAGTATAAACTGAAAATTTGAACGAAAAAAATTGACGGACAAAAAATTCGAGTATTCCATGATAGATATCTTCTTGAAAACTGATTCAGAGCTGACCAACTCAAGAACGGTTGGAGATAGATGAATTCTGCGAACGCCAATCGATTTAGAATGACCGAATTAGTATCAACTGAAAATTTGAACGAAAAAAATTGACGGACAAAAAATTCGAGTATTTCATGATAGATACCTTCTTGAAAACTGATTCAGAGCTGACCAACTCAAGAACGGT
Organism: Chrysolina haemoptera; assembly: GCA_958298965.1. Lineage (NCBI taxonomy): Eukaryota > Metazoa > Arthropoda > Insecta > Coleoptera > Chrysomelidae > Chrysolina > Chrysolina haemoptera. The sequence goes on along the minus strand of OY282589.1, from coordinate 36,224,214 downwards.
TGGAGATAGATGAATTCTGCGAACGCCAATCGATTTAGAATGGCCGAATTAGTATATACTGAGAATTTGAACCAAAAAAATTGACGGACAAAAAAGTCGAGTATTTCATGATAGATACCTTTTTAAAACTGATTCAGAGCTGACCAATGCGAGAACGCTTGGAGATAGATGAATTCTGCGAACGCCAATCGATTAAGAATGGCCGAATTAGTATAAACTGAGAATTTGAATGAAAAAAATTGACAGACAAAAAATTCGAGTATTTCATGATAGATACCTTCTTCAAAACTGATTCAGAGCTGACCAAGTCGAGAACGGTTGGAGATAGATGAATTCTGCGAACGCCAATCGATTTAGAATGGCCGAATTAGTATATAATGAGAATTTGAACCAAAAAAATTGACGGACAAAAAAGTCGAGTATTTCATGATAGATACCTTTTTAAAACTGATTCAGAGCTGACCAATGCGAGAACACTTGGAGATAGATGAATTCTGCGAACGCCAATCGATTTAGAATGGCCGAATCAGTATATACTGAGAATTTGAACCAAAAAAATTGACGGACAAAAAAGTCGAGTATTTCATGATCGATACCTAATTTAAAACTGATTCAGAGCTGACCAATGCGAGAACGCTTGGAGATAGATGAATTCTGCGAACGCCAATCGATTCAGAATGGCCGAATCAGTATATACTGAGAATTTGAACCAAAAAAATTGACGGACAAAAAAGTCGAGTATTTCATGATAGATACCTTTTTAAAACTGATTCAGAGCTGACCAATGCGAGAACGCTTGGAGATAGATGAATTCTGCGAACGCCAATCGATTTAGAATGGCCGAATTAGTATATTCTGAGAATTTGAACCAAAAAAATTGACGGACAAAAAAGTCGAGTATTTCAGGATAGATACCTTTTTAAAACTGATTCAGAGCTGACCAATGCGAGAACGCTTGGAGATAGATGAATTCTGCAAACGCCAATCGATTAAGAATGGCCGAATTAGTATATACTGAGAATTTGAATGAAAAAAATTGACAGACAAAAAATTCGAGTATTTCATGATAGATACCATCTTCAAAACTGATTCAGAGCTGACCAACTCGAGAACGGTTGGAGATAGATGAATTCTGCGAACGCCAATCGATTTAGAATGGCCGAATTAGTATATACTGAGAATTTGAACAAAAAAAATTGACGGACAAAAAATTCGAGTATTTCATGATAGATACGTTCTTGAAAACTGATTCAGAGCTGACCAACTCGAGAACGGTTGGAGATAGATGAATTCTGCGAACGCCAATCGATTAAGAATGGCCGAATTAGTATAAACTGAGAATTTGAATGAAAAAAATTGACAGACAAAAAATTCGAGTATTTCATGATAGATACCTTTTTAAAACTGATTCAGAGCTGACCAATGCGAGAACACTTGGAGATAGATGAATTCTGCGAACGCCAATCGATTAAGAATGGCCGAATTAGTATAAACTGAGAATTTGAATGAAAAAAATTGACAGACAAAAAATTCGAGTATTTCATGATAGATACCTTTTTAAAACTGATTCAGAGCTGACCAATGCGAGAACACTTGGAGATAGATGAATTCTGCGAACGCCAATCGATTAAGAATGGCCGAATTAGTATAAACTGAGAATTTGAATGAAAAAAATTGACAGACCAAAAATTCGAGTATTTCATGATAGATACCTTCTTCAAAACTGATTCAGAGCTGACCAATGCGAGAACACTTGGAGATAGATGAATTCTGCGAACGCCAATCGATTAAGAATGGCCGAATTAGTATAAACTGAGAATTTGAATGAAAAAAATTGACAGACCAAAAATTCGAGTATTTCATGATAGATACCTTTTTAAAACTGATTCAGAGCTGACCAATGCGAGAACACTTGGAGATAGATGAATTCTGCGAACGCCAATCGATTAAGAATGGCCGAATTAGTATAAACTGAGAATTTGAATGAAAAAAATTGACAGACCAAAAATTCGAGTATTTCATGATAGATACCTTCTTCAAAACTGATTCAGAGCTGACCAAGTCGAGAACGGTTGGAGATAGATGAATTCTGCGAACGCCAATCGATTTAGAATGGCCGAATTAGTATATAATGAGAATTTGAACCAAAAAAATTGACGGATAAAAAAGTCGAGTATTTCATGATAGATACCTTTTTAAAACTGATTCAGAGCTGACCAACTCGAGAACGGTTGGAGATAGATGAATTCTGCGAACGCCAATCGATTTAGAAATGCCGAATTAGTATATACTGAGAATTTGAACCAAAAAAATTGACGGACAAAAAAGTCGAGTATTTCATGATAGATACCTTTTTAAAACTGATTCAGAGCTGACCAATGCGAGAACGCTTGGAGATAGATGAATTCTGCGAACGCCAATCGATTTAGAATGGCCGAATCAGTGTATACTGAGAATTTGAACAAAAAAAATTGACGGACAAAAAAGTCGAGTATTTTATGTTAGATACTTTTTTGAAAAATGATTCAGAGCTGATCAACTCGAGAACGGTTGGAGATAGATGAATTCTGCGAACGTCAATCGATTAAGAATGGCCGAATTAGTATATACTGAGAATTTGAATGAAAAAAATTGACGGACAAAAAATTCGAGTATTTCATGATAGATACCTTCTTCAAAACTGATTCAGAGCTGACCAAGTCGAGAACGGTTGGAGATAGATGAATTCTGCGAACGCCAATCGATTTAGAACGGCCGAATTAGTATATACTGAGAATTTGAACAAAAAAAATTGACGGACAAAAAATTCGAGTATTTCATGATAGATACGTTCTTGAAAACTGATTCAGAGCTGACCAACTCGAGAACGGTTGGAGATAGATGAATTCTGCGAACGTCAATCGATTCAGAAATTCCGAATTAGAATATACTGAGAATTTGAACCAAAAAAATTGACGGACAAAAAAGTCGAGTATATCATGATAGATACCTTTTTAAAACTGATTCAGAGCTGACCAATGCGAGAACGCTTGGAGATAGATGAATTCTGCGAACGCCAATCGATTTAGAATGGCCGAATCAGTGTATACTGAGAATTTGAACAAAAAAAATTGACGGACAAAAAAGTCGAGTATTTCATGTTAGTTACTTTTTTGAAAACTGATTCAGAGCTGACCAACTCGAGAACGGTTGGAGATAGATGAATTCTGCGAATGCCAATCGATCAAGAATGGCCGAATTAGTATATACTGGGAATTTGAACGAAAAAAATTGACGGACAAAAAATTCGAGTATTTCATGATAGATACCTTCTTCAAAACTGATTCAGAGCTGACCAAGTCGAGAACGGTTGGAGATAGATGAATTCTGCGAACGCCAATCGATTTAGAAATGCCGAATTAGTATATACTGAGAATTTGAACCAAAAAAATTGACGGACAAAAAAGTCGAGTATTTCATGATAGATACCTTTTTAAAACTGATTCAGAGCTGACCAATGCGAGAACGCTTGGAGATAGATGAATTCTGCGAACGCCAATCGATTTAGAATGGCCGAATCATTATATACTGAGATTTTGAACCGAAAAAATTGACGAACAAAAAATTCGAGTATTTCATGATAGATACCTTTTTGGAAACTGATTCAGAGCTTACCAACTCGAGAACGCTTGGAGATAAATGAATTCTGCGAACGCTAATCGATTTAGAATGGCCGAATCAGTGTATACTGAGAATTTGAACAAAAAATATTGATTGACAAAAAAGTCGAGTATTTCATGATAGATACTTTTTTGAAAAATGATTCAGAGCTGACCAACTCGAGAACGGTGGCAGATAGATGAATTCTGCGAACGCCAATCGATTAAGAATGGCCGAATCAGTATATACTGAGAATTTGAATGAAAAAAATTGTCGGACAAAAAATTCGAGTATATCATGATAGATACCTTCTTCAAAACTGATTCAGAGCAGACCAAGTCGAGAACAGTTGGAGATAGATGAATTCTGCGAACGCCAATCGATTTAGAATGGCCGAATTATTATATACTGAGAATTTGAACCAAAAAAATTGACGGACAAAAAAGTCGAGTATTTCATGATAGATACCTTTTTAAAACTGATTCAGAGCTGACCAAGTCGAGAACGGTTGGAGATAGATGAATTCTGCGAACGCCAATCGATTTAGAATGGCCGAATTAGTATATACTGAGAATTTGAACAAAAAAAATTGACGGACAAAAAATTCGAGTATTTCATGATAGATACGTTCTTGAAAACTGATTCAGAGCTGACCAACTCGAGAACGGTTGGAGATAGATGAATTCTGCGAACGTCAATCGATTCAGAAATTCCGAATTAGTATAAACTGAGAATTTGAACCAAAAAAATTGACGGACAAAAAAGTCGAGTATATCATGATAGATACCTTTTTAAAACTGATTCAGAGCTGACCAATGCGAGAACGCTTGGAGATAGATGAATTCTGCGAACGCCAATCGATTTAGAATGGCCGAATCAGTGTATACTGAGAATTTGAACAAAAAAAATTGACGGACAAAAAAGTCGAGTATTTCATGTTAGTTACATTTTTGAAAACTGATTCAGAGCTGACCAACTCGAGAACGGTTGGAGATAGATGAATTTTGCGAATGCCAATCGATCAAGAATGGCCGAATTAGTATATACTGGGAATTTGAACGAAAAAAATTGACGGACAAAAAATTCGAGTATTTCATGATAGATACCTTCTTCAAAACTGATTCAGAGCTGACCAAGTCGAGAACGGTTGGAGATAGATGAATTCTGCGAACGCCAATCGATTTAGAAATGCCGAATTAGTATATACTGAGAATTTGAACCAAAAAAATTGACGGACAAAAAAGTCGAGTATTTCATGATAGATACCTTTTTAAAACTGATTCAGAGCTGACCAATGCGAGAACGCTTGGAGATAGATGAATTCTGCGAACGCCAATCGATTTAGAATGGCCGAATCATTATATACTGAGATTTTGAACCGAAAAAATTGACGAACAAAAAATTCGAGTATTTCATGATAGATACCTTTTTGGAAACTGATTCAGAGCTGACCAACTCGAGAACGCTTGGAGATAGATGAGTTCTGCGAATGCCAATCGATTTAGAATGGCCGAATCAGTGTATACAGAGAATTTGAACAAAAAAATTTGATTGACAAAAAAGTCGAGTATTTCATGATAGATACTTTTTTGAAAAATGATTCAGAGCTGACCAACTCGAGAACGGTTGGAGATAGATGAATTCTGCGTACGCCAATCGATTAAGAATGGCTGAATTAGTATATACTAAGAATTTGAATGAAAAAAATTGACGGACAAAAAATTCGAGTATTTCATGATAGATACCTTCTTGAAAACTGATTCAGAGCTGACCAACTCGAGAACGGTTGGAGATAGATGAATTCTGCGAACGCCAATCGATTTAGAAATGCCGAATTAGTATATACTGAGAATTTGAACCAAAAAAATTGACGGACAAAAAAGTCGAGTATTTCATGATAGATACCTTTTTAAAACTGATTGAGAGCTGACCAACTCGAGAACGGTTGGAGATAGATGAATTCTGCGAACGCCAGTCGATTTAGAATGGACGAATTAGTATATACTGAGAATTTGAATGAAAAAAATTGACAGACAAAAAATTCGAGTATTTCATGATAGATACCTTCTTCAAAACTGATTCAGAGCTGACCAACTCGAGAACGGTTGGAGATAGATGAATTCTGCGAACGTCAATCGATTTAGAAATTCCGTATTAGTATATACTGAGAATTTGAACCAAAAAAATTGACGGACAAAAAAGTCGAGTATTTCATGATAGATACCTTTTTAAAACTGATTCAGAGCTGACCAATGCGAGAACGCTTGGAGATAGATGAATTCTGCGAACGCCAATCGATTTAGAATGGCCGAATCAGTGTATACTGAGAATTTGAACAAAAAAAATTGACGGACAAAAAAGTCGAGTATTTCATGTTAGATACTTTTTTGAAAACTGATTCAGAGCTGACCAACTCGAGAACGGTTGGAGATAGATGAATTCTGCTAATGCCAATCGATTTAGAAATGCCGAATTATTATATACTGAGATTTTGAACCGAAAAAATTGACGAACAAAAAATTCGAGTATTTCATGATAGATACCTTTTTGGAAACTGATTCAGAGCTGACCAACTCGAGAACGCTTGGAGATAGATGAATTCTGCGAACGCCAATCGATTTAGAATGGCCGAATCAGTGTATACTGAGAATTTGAACAAAAAAATTGATTGACAAAAAAGTCGAGTATTTCATGATAGATACTTTTTTGAAAAATGATTCAGAGCTGACCAACTCGAGAACGGTGGGAGATAGATGAATTCTGCAAACGCCAATCGATTAAGAATGTCCGAATTAGTATATACTGAGAATTTGAATGAAAAAAATTGTCGGACAAAAAATTCGAGTATTTCATGATAGATACCTTCTTCAAAACTGATTCAGAGCTGACCAAGTCGAGAACGGTTGGAGATAGATGAATTCTGCGAACGCCAATCGATTAAGAATGGCCGAATTAGTATATACTGAGAATTTGAATGAAAAAAATTGACGGACAAAAAATTCGAGTATTTCATGATAGATACCTTCTTCAAAACTGATTCAGAGCTGACCAAGTCGAGAACGGTTGGAGATAGATGAATTCTGCGAACGCCAATCGATTTAGAATGGCAGAATTAGTATATACTGAGAATTTGAACAAAAAAAATTGACGGACAAAAAATTCGAGTATTTCATGATAGATACCTTCTTGAAAACTGATTCAGAGCTGACCAACTCGAGAACGGTTGGAGATAGATGAATTCTGCGAACGCCAATCGATTTAGAAATGCCGAATTAGTATATACTGATAATTTGAACCAAAAAAATTGACGGACAAAAAAGTCGAGTATTTCATGATAGATACCTTTTTAAAACTGATTCAGAGCTGACCAATGCGAGAACGCTTGGAGATAGATGAATTCTGCGAACGCCAATCGATTTAGAATGGCCGAATCAGTGTATACTGAGAATTTGAACAAAAAAAATTGACGGACAAAAAAGTCGAGTATTTCATGTTAGATACTTTTTTGAAAACTGATTCAGAGCTGACCAACTCGAGAACGGTTGGAGGTAGATGAATTCTGCGAACGCCAATCGATCAAGAATGGCCGAATTAGTATATACTGGGAATTTGAACGAAAAAAATTGACGGACAAAAAATTCGAGTATTTCATGATAGATACCTTCTTCAAAACTGATTCAGAGCTGACCAAGTCGAGAACGGTTGGAGATAGATGAATTCTGCGAACGCCAATCGATTCAGAAATGCCGAATTAGTATATACTGAGAATTTGAACCAAAAAAATTGACGGACAAAAAAGTCGAGTATTTCATGATAGTTACCTTTTTAAAACTGATTCAGAGCTGACCAATGCGAGAACGCTTGGAGATAGATGAATTCTGCGAACGCCAATCGATTTAGAATGGCCGAATCATTATATACTGAGAATTTGAACCAAAAAAATTGACGGACAAAAAAGTCGAGTATTTCATGATAGATACCTTTTTAAAACTGATTCAGAGCTGACCAATGCGAGAACGCTTGGAGATAGATGAATTCTGCGAACGCCAATCGATTTAGAATGGCCGAATCAGTGTATACTGAGAATTTGAACAAAAAAAGTTGACGGACAAAAAAGTCGAGTATTTCATGTTAGATACTTTTTTGAAAAATGATTCAGAGCTGACCAACTCGAGAATGGTTAGAGATAGATGAATTCTGCGAACGCCAATCGATCAAGAATGGTCGAATTAGTATATACCGAGAATTTGAACGAAAAAAATTGACGGACAAAAAATTCGAGTATTTTATGATAGATACCTTCTTGAAAACTGATTCAGAGCTGACCAAGTCGAGAACGGTTGGAGATAGATGAATTCTGCGAATGCCAATCGATTTAGAAATGCCGAATTATTATATTCTGAGATTTTGAACCGAAAAAATTGACGAACAAAAAATTCGAGTATTTCATGATAGATACCTTTTTGGAAACTGATTCAGAGCTGACCAATTCGAGAACGCTTGGAGATAGATGAATTCTGCGAGAACGCCAATCGATTTAGAATGGCCGAATCAGTGTATACTGAGAGTTTGAACAAAAATAATTGATTGACAAAAAAGTCGAGTATTTCATGATAGATACTTTTTTGAAAAATGATTCAGAGCTGACCAACTCGAGAACGGTGGGAGATAGATGAGTTCTGCGAACGCCAATCGATTAAGAATGGCCGAATTAGTATATACTGAGAATTTGAACAAAAAAATTTGACGGACAAAAAATTCGAGTATTTCATGATAGATACCTTCTTGAAAACTGATTCAGAGCTGACCAACTCGAGAATGGTTGGAGATAGATGAATTCTACGAACGCCAATCGATTTAGAAATGCCGAATTAGTATATACTGAGAATTTGAACCAAAAAAATTGACGGACAAAAAAGTCGAGTATTTCATGATAGATACCTTTTTAAAACTGATTCAGAGCTGATCAATGCGAGAACGCTTGGAGATAGATGAATTCTGCGAACGCCAATCGATTAAGAATGGCCGAATTAGTATATACTGAGAATTTGAACGAAAAAAATTGACGGACAAAAAATTCGAGTATTTCATGATAGATACTTTTTTGAAAACTGATTCAGAGCTGACCAACTCGAGAACAGTTGGAGTTGAATGAATTCTGCGAACGGCAATCGATTTAGAATGGCCAAATCAGTGTATACTGATAATTTGAACAAAAAAAATTGACGCACAAAAAAGTCGAGTATTTCATGATAGATACTTTTTTGAAAACCGATTCAGAACTGACCAACTCGAGAATGGGTGGAGATAGATGAATTCTGCGAACGCCATTCGATTAAGAATGACCGAATTAGTATATACTGAGAATTTGAACGAAAAAAATTGGCGGACAAAAAATTCGAGTATTTCATGATAGATACCTTTTTGAAAACTGCTTCAGAGCTGACCAACTCGAGAACGCTTGGAGATAGATGAATTCTGCGAACGCCAATCGATTTAGAATGGCCGAATCAGTGTATACTGAGAATTTGAACAAAAAAAATTGACGGACAAAAAAGTCGAGTATTTCATGATAGATACTTTTTTGAAAACTGATTCAGAGCTGACCAACTCGAGAACGGTTGGAGTCAGATGAATTCTGCGAACGCCAATCGATTTAGAATGGCCAAATCAGTGTATACTGAGAATTTGAACAAAAAAAATTAACGGACAAAAAAGTCGAGTATTTCATGATAGATACTTTTTTGAAAACTGATTCAGAACTGACCAACTCGAGAATGGGTGGAGATAGATGAATTCTGCGAACGTCAATCGATTTAGAATGGCCGAATTAGTATATAGAGTGTTTGAACGAAAAAAATCGACGTACAAAAAAATCGAGTATTTCATGATAGATACCTTTTTGAAAACTGATTCAGAGCTGACCAACTCGAGAACGGTTTGGAGATAGAGGAATTCTGCGAACGCCAATCGATTAAGAATTGCCGAGTTAGTATATACTGAGAATTTGAACGAAAAAAATTGACGGACAAAAAAGTCGAGTATATCATGATAGAAAAGAAAAAATACCTGAAATGATTCATCGCCAGTAATAAAACTGGTGATAATATTCTTCAATAGATAATTTCTGCGAGTTCCTCAGAATTTTCTCACGTCAATCACAAGCGTGGAAACTCGGAAACTTTCGGGAATCGTTATATTTCTCCAATTCCCCAAATGAACGCAACAAAGCGAATCGCGGAAATATAATGAAAATTCCCTAAAAAATGTACGTACTTCCTGTGCATTTCGGCAGAAAACAATATGATAAAATGGCCTTCAGTTCTCCATCCAGTGTTATTAAATGAGTGTGAAACGAAGTGGAGATAATCTGAAACAGTCTGTTCCAAATTCGGAAAGTTCAATAAGAACAGCAGCAGACTGCTACGTATTTCCAACCTTTTTTCTTGATGAATATCCAAGAGTAGTTCGAATTTATGATTTCGCGAGTTTAGCGGAAATTTATATTTTTCCGATGGCGATTGCATTCCGTTCACAGGGTTTTCTTCTATCCAGCATGAACATTATCAAACAAAGTTGAGCATGTTATTTATTAGTATATTAGAGTATGAGTGGATAAAAAGGTCTTTCAAACATGCGCGATTTTTCGAGCACGACTGCGCAGCCGGAGTGTTTGAAATATCAGTTATCTTCGTGTGTTCTGTTATTTTTAAAATGATTTGCAACAGTATAGAAAGGGTATCTGAGTAAGCTTTGCTTCTTGGTGCAGCAGAGATCATTTTCAATATTGTTGTTTTTTAAAATTCCAACAGGCCCAATTGCTTTTATCTTCAAATCGTACAAAATCTATATCAACCAAACTGCATCATACTAAAAATCACATTTTTTTAGGTTTTGTTTAAATTTTCAACATCGCCCTCAGATATTTAAAAATTAGCCAGAATCCTTCCCCAAATTCGGTTTATAAAAAAAGTCTTCATAATTTACGAATTTCTTCATAATTGATAAATTTCCCCATAATAATATTGTAACGAGTTGGAGCCAAACCTGTCGCTTCGCGACTTGCTATTCAAGGAGGTATATCGAGTCATTGTTTCTCAACGCTTCAAGAAACCATCTAGGATGTGAGTCGCCGAATTATTATTACATGTTAACTAATTCAAGAAATCAATATCATGTGCTTCGCCAGTTTCGACAGAAAGTTGATATTTGGATGCAATAAAAACTGAATTTTAGTTATCAAGTTCGACTAACAGATAAACTTTTCCATTCTCCTCTCGGTCTGAGAAGTTTAATTGATACAGCACAATATCTCCGAGACGACAAAACATTCCAAGTTGGCGGGGTTTTGTATCAGGCCATCCAACCGTTAAACAGATGCTTGTCTGCAAGGAAAAGATTCTGTTGGCGGGGTAAAATTAAATTTTTGACAGAGTTTTTCTCTTTCGTATAATCAAGGGATATAAGAAGCGTTCAAGCTTGAAGGGGCGTTGTAAATTCTTATTGCGAACTGTTTTGTGACGACGAAAAGTTTTCAACAGCAATAAAGGCGCGTATTCCAGTTTGGTGGATAATTTCGAAGATTTTCTTGAATTAAGGACAATGGGGGTATGATGTTCATTTTCTGTGAATTAGTTCACTGCCATTGGGTAAAATATTAGTCGGATCATTGTGTAGGTGTTCATAGGAGGGTGAGATTGTTGCACAATATAGTGAGCTACGAATTATTTCATAGCTAAGTGTATATATACATTATACGCCGAACAACAGCACAACAGACAGAATTATTCTCTGAAATCCGGCACACAAGCTTATTCAGTGGAATTAGGAAACTTACCGAGAACGTCTAGTTGTTGAGAACTTATGTGTTTGTTGAAATACCGAACCCATCTCTGTATCACCAGGAAAGCGTTTTCCCCAGAACGCTGCAGAATCAGAGGGTATATCCATAAAGCAATGTTGCTGATGGAAAATGTTCGCTATATAATATCTCCGAAAGAATATAAATATGAAAATGTTGCAAATGAAGTCAATCCCTTTTGTGATTTTCCTTCTTTAATTGGAGGATTGTCCGCTGAATCATTTGGCTCTTCTTCTTCGTCTCAAAATTTTCTCATTCACTCGAATCACAATGTGTGCAAACCTCGAACATTGTAGAAATTGCTTCATGCAGCCACAGGTTTTTGTTTTGCAACCACTGATACAGCTGCATGGGATTTTTTTTTCAATATCTCATCTGGTATCACTGAATCATCAGTATAAACTGGCATTAATGCATTATTCGTAATTTTCCATCCTTTTGTCGTTGCCCAACCATTTTTGCGAATGCAAATAAACTCTGAAGGTATGTTTGGCGGATCCTTCAGTAGAAGGAAGATTTGCTAATTGAAAAGTTGCCTTTGGCGTTGATCGTTTGAAACACTCAAAACGATGTTCACTGAGAGTTCCTTTTTTCTTATTATTATACAATTGAGAAATAATTTTGCACATATTATGACTCACTTCTTCAGGAAGACTAATTTCTTCATAAAATACATCCAATAATTGGGAACCAATTGCGTGAGAAGTACAATCACATCACGACCGGGAACACTTTTCAAAATCTTTCAAAATATCTCACGAATCTTTTTTCTTCGAATAAACTTGCTTATCTCTCAGAAGCAACCCGTGTAAATCAAAGTGATAAGGAAGAAAGGTTTCGAATGTTGTTCAATCATTTTCAAATTACCAGCCAATCGGTCCAGACACTCACTGTTACCATTAAAAGTTCTTTACAATAATAATTGTAAACACCCAACTGAATAATAACTTTCATATCTTACATCTCCTTCGCCATTCCGACACTCCAAAAACAACGGAACTCTTCATTTACTTGCTATTCTTCCTAATTTCAATATACAAGCTGACAAAAGCCAAGACTGGCATAAAGTAGCGAGTATTCAACTCCAACAATGCGAAGTTATCAAGTTGAAATGTTTTTGTTCATTTGAGTTCCAGATTCAGACGTTATACCGAGAAAGAGGAATCGAACACTGGTTTTTCCCCTCATTGTTGTCCCGTCATTGTTTGTGGAAAATGCCATAGTCGTAGACTAACATTTCTCTGATATATTAGTTTTTGATATGGCATGAAGTGGCCATGTTTTCGAGTGATATGTGTAACAAATGATCGTCGGATCATTTCAATGCTAGACAAGAAAATGTGTGATGGATGAATCACAAGTCTGAGATTGAAACATTTGTCTCTGCATAGTCATACGATTTTGAACCTAATGTTTCTGCACAATAATTAAACCTTACTGAATGAAAACCGATCACCCTAATACACATTGCATACCTAAACTTAAAGTATTTTCTGCAGCATAAACATCAAACCATTATATCTTTGGGTTAATTGCATTATTGTAAATGGTAATACACAATTTTTTCGGAGGTGATTCAAATTCAAATATCTTCTGAAAAAAAGAACAGCTACCGAAAAATTTGTAAAACTGGAAAAATTTAGTAGTATATTATATGTAAAAAGCATATTACGAGGCTTCGTGCGTTATTCCATGACTGCGCAATTGCTTTACAATACGCATTACGGCCATATACAGTGTGCCGTTTTTGAGATCCAGAAATTCTTATCACTATTATTATTAGTACAATGATCTTTGGATGGCAACTGTATAGTTCTGGATCATCAGATTGCTACCCTGAAATGTTTTTGGTCCTTTGCGGTCTAGTGCATCGCAACAGCACAGTATGTGTATCACTGTTCCTGGATCCTTACCGTACAGTCTGTAGGTCAGGTCTCCATCAAATAGTCCCACTTTGGTGAGGTGCCCCTTTATTGGTGCATGACCAGTCAGGAGTCCCGTACCGGATCTCAGCTGACTTCAGTTGATCGCTAAAAGGTCATCCGTTCTTTCATGGCACGGTATTCCCAGTATTTTTGTGTTTGTTCCCAATCTTCGGTACCCCTAGGTCTGCCATTGGTTTGGGAGATTTTCCTAACCTCTCCTTTTAGTTCTTTTATGCAGTCCCATACTAGTTTAGAGGTCACTTCCTTCCTGCACTTCCTTCTCCTATTGGTTTCCTACGTGCATTGGAGAATGGCGTACACATTTTCCTGAAAAACAGATATTTGGGTACCCAATGAGTAGTTGATGCCAGTACTCGGATTTCTGGATAACCCTACTGAGCCTGCTTCATTTCCAGCCCTAGATCCACCAGTGTACCAGAATTTCCCTCATAGAATATTATTGAGCAGCGAGCCATCTCAATCATCGGTACCTCTAACGTCTGCCATTGGTTCGGGAGATTTTCCGAACCTCTTCTTGCGAGTTCATCATTGCCTACAACCCCCTGGTGTTCCGGGACACATATTCTGTTCTGTCAGAGCTCTCAGTTCTTTTCTGCAGTTCCATACCACTTTAGACGTCACTTCCTTCCTGAGCCCGCTTCATTTCCAGTCCTAGATCCATCTGTGTACCAGAATTTCCCTTACAGCGAGCCATCCCACTCCGTTCTGTCTGGTATCAGCACCCTTGATGGGTTATTGAAGCAGTACCGTTTCGGAATGTGTTTCATTGTCGTTCCCAGCGCGTTCTCGATCACAAGTCTAACGATATTCATGAGTGCTCCAAAGTTCAAGTTGGGTGTGTTCTGCGGTCTGGAGGTATCAAGCTTTCCCTCCCAAGATTGTCTTCATGGCTGGAGTTAGTGTTGTATCAATTTCATTGTGAAAAATTACAGATTCATTTTTAACTGTTATGGTGTGGTCTTGATAACCACTAAAGTGGGTATTGCTGGTTGGAAGGCTGAGTTTGAGATGGCGTTCGAAGGTCAGACTCATCCACAATGCGAGCGCGCTTTCAGCTAAGAGTTGTGATCGAACCATTATTTTTTACTGTTTGCTTAGACCTACTCAAGAAGGAAAGTGCTGCGAAAATTGTGTACACTAATTCCCAAAAATTTAACTAATTTCTCTAATACCCAAGGAATGCTCGAGTAACACCAAGTAATTCCCGAGTAATGCCAGTAATGTCAGAATCAGAAAAGTATCAAAACTATTGAATCGTGTCTTAGTGTTCGGTTGTTTGTCAAGTACAAGTTTGAAGACTTGCGATGAGCAAAACTGTCGAGACATACTGTTCCTTTAGTTTTGTAGTTCTAGTAGGTGAATCGAAAATTTGGGATGAATTGAAAGTTTTCAAAATGGAAAAAGATTATCGTTCTAACTCCAATTTTCAAATTGCTACTTCAATAGTTCAAGTCAAACATTCTTATTAGAAACATTTGATTCGCTTCCAAGAAAAAAAAACACGATATTAAGTTTTTTATATACTTCGATGCACGCCTATGACGAGCAAAATTTTTCCCGACGCCGGAATGTCTGATAACAGAAACGATGATGGAAAATAATGTTTTCTGTCGTTATTTATTCATCTTATTCGCTTTTAAGTATCTGCGATTCTACTTCGTTTCGGTGAGATTATTATTCCTGAATAATTTCAGCTCCTTGATCCGTTTCCAATTAGAAATTGATACAGTTTTGAAGCTCCGGAATTGAATAAATGGGGCAATTGATAATCCACTTGTCATGACGTTTATTTCGTATTCTGTGGAGAGTAGGAATGCGAATTTTATGTTTCTCGTAATGGAATAATGGGAGATTGCTGCAAATGGGTTAATGAAAATATACTTCAATCTATTTCCATAAACTGGAGAGAAGATGAAAGAATTTTCATCTGTATCATTCCTCACTACATAATTGGAAGCTTAATTCGTTTTCTAGTCAAGCATGATGCAATATATTTTTATGAGAAATAATATTATTTTCTCTTTCACTAGATTTTTAGAGTTATCAATGGACGAAGTGGGTTGAAGCGAACATTTTCAAAGCAATTATTAATTCAAATCAGTGAAAAATCATACTGTTCATGAAGAAGGTATTAATAGAATTTTGTAACCCATTGAGACCAAGTATTTGGAGCCGTGGACTATGGGCGGCCTAATGGGGTTGAAAATTCAAACAATTAGTATTTGTGTCACTGGAAAGGAGTGATGAGAAATTCGACTTTACAATGCAGGATATTGCATTTGATGGATCAGTAGTGGAATTGTTGGTCACTGAATAAGTTGAGAATGAAATGTAGGATAATCTGTTACTTGATCTTTGGGATTACTGATCTCAGATTCTCCAGAGATGTGAGGTGCAAAGTTTTCCACCACCACTTTTTCAAATTTGACCTGTCGTTTCTACTTTGATTCAAAAATATATACAATCTCATCTGAGTGGTGAGAAGAAGGAATGGTGCCGAATAATGGATATAAAAAATTATGGAAAGTTTTCAGATATAACGGACGTTCTGTTATACCTTCCATGCGCGATATAGTTTGGATAAAATCCAGTACAGAAAATCCCAGTCAAAGGAAACAGACGACTGGAAAGGATAATAAACTATTGCACTATCTGAGAGAAAATACTGGAATTATATTGGAAAATAGCGAGACATTTTTCATAAAAGTTTTCCTAGTAATGTTGTGGGAGATAGCGTGCTCTTGTCAAAACAATAGAAAACTGATACGAAATTATTGCGTGATAAAACTTCCGAAATGTTAACATGAATATGTTCATGGCAGTGTTTTAGTCGGTTGCCTCCTCACTTTTTCCGTTCATGCTATGACTGATATGCTATCACATCAAATAAAAATAACGATAAAATGCTTCTGGTTCATGAAAAATTAATACAATGAGGACACGATTGTGTATTATCCAACGACCACAAAATGAAATACGAGCATGGGAATTTTGGTATGATCCGTAGGCAAGAAATGGGATAAAACGTTATTTGAGGTTTTCCATTAGAATTATTTCTTCATAAAACTGACTGCATCTCCTCATACTTGAAATGCGCTATCCACATTATCATCATCTCTTTCAGTATGCGACGAAAGTACACACAAATCTGAAGTGGTTCATGGTTGATGCGGTATTCGTTGAATGGAAAATAAAAAACCACAAAAATACTCCAGTGGTCAATTATACCAATAATACCAATAATTTTTACAAAACAAAAATATAAATTTTTTCTGCTATAGTCATTAGACGATACTATGGTACATGTCAAATTATATTAAATTTTTAATGTTTTTTGGGTGGACCAACCATGGTCCCTAGCATATGTGGATCACGCTCTAGCTGACCATATGGTCGTAATTAGGACCATTCAATATTAATAATGTTTAAATGATTTGTTTTTGGTGATTTTTCCACTATAAAATGGTAGGTCATACATTTTATTGTTCTTCCCAACTCTCTGTTAACAATTGTTATTTTTTCTTAGATCGACTTGTAACTATCCCAAATTTTGCTGAAATTTTGCTCTCTCAATGTTAGTTTCCGATTACATGGTATCTACGTGATGTAGAGTGCTCTCTCAATGTTAGTCTTCCGATTACATGGTATCTACGTGATGTTAGTCGTCTGACTACATGACATCTATAATAATGATTATTTTTGGTGGAGTTAGACAGAAACTTTTTTCACCTTCCTATTTTATCGTTTGAACTTCATCATGGGAACTGGAACATAAAAAAGAAAAATCCTCCTAATAGGTGGTTGATTAAAAAAAAAGTGCAAAATGAAAACTTGTTTCTGGATAAAGAGCCATAAGAGGAATTTTATTCATTTATAAATCACTACTTCGAAAAACTTTTGTGTATTACGGAAAATAAGCTACTTTTATTTTATGAGCTACTTTCAAATTTCTGTACCTCCCCTGTATACGATAGGATAAAATAGAAATTTTGGTAGTGCAATTCAAGTTTGGAAAAATGCAGGCACTTTTATAGGTAATTAAATTTTCTGGTAAATTCTCAATGAAATCTTTCCCACTTTATTGTTTCAAAAAATCTGCAGGCCTACCAAATATCTCTCATCATTAGTATTATTGATTCGATGACATGGGAAATTCCAAATTTCATCTCACACAAGTTTTCAGTTTGCATCTTGAAGCCCCTAATAACTAGGTCGCAATTGAATTTATTCCTCGACTCATCCAGACTTTTTGATGAATCTTTCAAGAGACCTCGTTATATGGAAGAAAGTTCTTATACAATGTTTGACCTATATTCGTTCCCACCATGTCATAATTTATTCATGCTCGAGTGGGAGGTTTCTGTATGCTCTATATGGTCTAGACGATTAGTAAAAGTCATTAAAAGTTTCCGTATTTGAGAAAATTATAGAGAGCATGCTTTGTAAATACGGTGCAGGAAAGCCGCTGGCATTTTCTGCCTCTCGTTTGATATGTATAATGAGGAGTTTGGTTGTTGGAATGGATGATATAGTGTTGTTATTGTTGTCGTTGATGGTTGAGGATAGAACGGGACTCATAATAATGAAATCACAACTTCAGCAACCCCATCAACGTCAGGATTTTGTGAAAGTGAAATAATCAGAAAAATTGCTCAAATCAAAAGAAAACAAACGGTTGACCAAGACCCAGGGGCGGCTCATTACTCCCCCCTATGTCAATTCATTTCACGTGGATGACCTCAAACTAAAGTTATACCTACTTATATCAGTTGGTCACGCATTCGACATCTCAATACGCGAACAAGAAGTTCATATTGTCATGACGGGGTTGAAGGAACTCCTAGCATCCTAGAGATATAAGGTGCTTCAAAATTATATTGCTAGGCTTACGAGAGGCTAAAACATTGTGCAGCTTTGATAGTGACTACCCGGTATAGTAAAATGAAAGAGTGAAGTGATATTATCTATTGAAAAACTCAGACTTTCATTATAATCATCACCAAGGGGATGAAGCGTGTCAAGCTGCCCATAATATAAACAGTTTTTTCCCTGAACGGATACTGCTAATGGTAATACCAAGCATTGAAGTGGAAGATTGGAGTTGTAACCTTTCATCATTCAACATCGCTAAGACTAGCATTATCACACTGAAGTGCTCCACGCTGAAAATTTACCTGGGTACTCGATTAATTGAAAACAGGGAGTCTGCAAAATTTTTTGGTAGTAAATAAACAAAAATTTCGATTTTGCAAATCAACTAAATAGTCTCTGTAGAAGTTTGCTCTGATTGATTTCCATTTCCGATATGGTATCTGTTTATGGGGAACATCTTGTATTTATTTGATCGTGTATTTGTACTGCAAAAAAGAAGAGTTAGAAATATGGGTACAGTCGGATTTAGGGACCCGTAGGTCTTTATTAAAAAAAAAGCCAATATCTTGACCTTGTCATGCATTTTTATTTTGGAAGTGGTATGCCTAATGCAAAAATAAAATTCAAAGTCCAAATGTCTATTATATTTTGACGTCATACCAGAAATAGGTTCAATATATATCTACCAATTCCAATTTCCTCAGAAATTGAGAGATCGTTCATCGACTACGGCAAAATAAAGTTTAATCACTTGGCAAATGAAATTGAAAGTGAAACATGTTCCTCTAAATTTAGAAAATCATTAAAAAAACTTTTGATATCGAAGGTCTATTGTTCATTGTATATTTTTTATGTTTTATATGTTTATTTATATTTTTTGTTACTATGAATGTTTATTTACATGATTGTGACACTATATGTATATATTTTTTCCTGTTTAAATTGTTATTTACATATTCACCTTTAAGTACTAGCTTTGTCAACAAAAATAAATTTTTTTCGACAATAAAGCTTATTTTGATTGATTTTGATTGTCTCCTTCCAATTGTTTCTTTCTTCAGCAACGTCCGATCTGGTCTCTGCGCCCTGATTTATTAACTATCGCCCGTATAAACTAGGTAACTTGTTGAATTCAATATCCAATATACCAATAAAACTTTGCCTTGTTAATATTTCTCAAAAAGCTCATATAATCTGTTGGATATACTGGGATTATCAGATGCACAGGAATTATCAGGTGTATTGAATGAAATATTTCTGTGTCAAAAGTTTTTTATAAGGAGGTTGTGAATATTTTTTGCGTGTTTACATCGGAAAAAACATAAAAAACTACGTGAGCATCATAAAGAGATACAAGCTTTTTAAAAGAGCAAGTCGATGGAAAACTTGACATGAGATATCATTGCTGTCGTTCAAAATTACATTCCCGGAGTTACCAATGGATAATTTGAAGTTACCATAAATTGGAGAAGATGATTCCTATAGTCTCGATATCACTGATATGGTTTTAAACTATTCCTGATGACTCTTTTTGTGCATTTTCGATTCGATACCCTGTGTAACACTCTCATTACTGCTAACCCCAGATGAGTTTTCCAATTCTCATATATCACCTCAAACTGATTCCTTAATTGAATCCAAGCAGTGATTTAATCTCACCTTGCTGCTTTGACCTGCTCTCATACTGAACCAGAAATATACGGAGAGCAAGTCTTGAGGATCACAGTTTTCGCGGAATAGACAAAACTGAACCTTTTTGAGATGTAATTACGATAAGTGAACTCTGTTTTTTAATCCGATGAAGCAAGAGGGCCCGGCGAGTTGAATTATTCTTGATTTTCCAGGACAACGAGTTTCCGATATTCAAATAGAAAGTAATCTGTTAATTAGCCTTCTTCAGAAATGGCGCCCAGAAGGGTACTGAAAAATATAGCAACGATTATAACATATAGGATTAGATTTAAGGATTTACACATTTTTTTATACCAATAAAATATTTATTATTATTATATTATATATTAACACTTCACATTCAACTTTCGATGGATCGAATAATTTTCAAAGGACATAAAACTTACTGTTTCCTCACAAAGTGGGCAATTCAAGGTGAATGTAAAACAGGAGACACCTACTTTCCTGGCTAATAGAACGATGGAAATTGAAATAAACATGCAATCGGTTGTAGATTGTTCGTCGTGGTATTATTAGCCAGGAAAGTGGTTAGATACTGTGTGACCCATTTAAAATAGATGCACCCTCATGACACATACAGTATCGGAAACTTTTCATCTGGGGTATAGACAGAAATCTACGCGAGCAACAAGGAACGCGATGATTTAATACCACATAAACAAGAGACGCACTACTGCGCGCCTCTCCTGTCACCTCGCCCGACGAATTAACAACTCAGTTGATATCCCTTCCAGAGCCCACTATTTTGATTTTTAAAGGTAAAAAATCTAAAAAACATAACCATGAAAAGAATCCGACTATATGAATTAACGCTCAAATGTATCCAATAATGAAAAATGTATGAGGTTCTTAACGATCACTGAAAACGAATGAGTTTCCAACCATCCTATAACATTCCAACACCTCACAAACACCTTTGTTTGTAAGTGACATTACTAACATCAAAATTATAGGAAAAACCGGTATCCCGACATGCAGCTGGAACGCATGTCTTCTCGGTAGGTCAAAATCCTATACAATAGGAATAATTGGGTCGAAAATCCATCATAAAACAACTACTTTCCTGGCTAATACCACGATGAACGTTGAATTACATCTAATGAATTTCCTGCAACGCTTATTGCCATAATCCTATAAAATAAGAAGAATTGGGATAGAAAACAACTACTTTCCTGGCTAATACCACTTCATTGATATACACCCGATATCTGCTGAATACTGACATATGTTGACGATGCTAGGTCTGGAAGGTAACAGGGATCTTGATAATCATTCATAACGAATGAGTTCCCATCGAACCTGTAACTCTTCAAACGCCAGTTGGTAGAGCACTCACCAGCAATCTAGAGATCGTGAGTTCGAATTCTGCCCGATGAGAATCCCTTTTTCTGGAAATTGAAAATTTGTCTCTATGCTGTGAGTGAAATGATGATGATGATGATGAGATAAATCCAGTTAGAGAGGTTTGTTTTCAAAAAAATCTTATAGGTGATAACGTAAATATTGTAGCCACCAAATTTTCTCGGATGAATGCAGAATGTGAACGTTTTCTATGTGAAAACGCTCTTGTTTTTGGAACGCTTTTGTTATCTCTAAATGTTACCTTTTAGATTAGATAAAGGACACGATTGTAGTAAAGATTTCACCAATCTTGTTACAATTAAACTCCAATGCAAATATTTTTTAGACGGATAATGAAAAAAGAACATCTTCTACAATAGAATTCATATATTTGAACCCAGATTTCCAATATGAATGAAATTCATTGAATTGGTATGAAACACTTTAAAAAGTTTGGGGTCCAACTTTGAAGTCAGGATTCCATAAAAAATGATCGTGGCCCTTCTACGCCTTTATAATAATCATATGGAACGGCTCTACTCGAATAATTATGATTGATTTTTGTTCAGGTTGGGTCGATTAATTTGTAAATAATTATAGTTTTAGTTTTAGTCTTATGGGAAATGAATATCAAAGTAACGGAGAGGAAATATTCGAGAGAGACAATGACCACGAACAACCACTATCTACGAAGCGGATAAATAAGCTCGCGTGCGATATCTACGAAACGCAGCGTCGCTCCGCGTTCAGATAGTGCTCGTAGAGGGCGTGATTAATTGTAAACATGTAACAGCGTGCGAGAGACACACACACACACCCATACCCAGACGCGTCCGATTTGCTGCTTTCGCCGCTATCTGGACGTCGGAGATATTGTTATGGTGATTATGGGTTAACAACACGACATTCGGTGCTGTTGCATGGTAGCTCTGCTCCAGATTAATATGTGCGGTGGGACAGCTACTGCTTCATATCGCGGTTCTTTGGGGTCGGGGAGGAAATGGAGTCATATTCGTTGCGTGTCTGGAAACAATCGCAACGCAGAGCAGGTATCATGCTGAATAAACATGAAATTCACTGTTTTGTTTTGTAGTCACGTGAGGACTTCTTCAGTGGCTTGTTATAGGAATTGCCTGAAATTAGTGTTTTATTAGGCTCGGCCGAAATGCTACAACACATTTCAAATATTGCTCACTAAAATGATGTTAAAAGGATAGATATATAATTTCAACCCAACGAAAAATATAGAAATTTGATTCAGTATTACAAGAATTATATACCGGTGTTATTGTTGTCTGTTGCACATATTATTAGTGGTACCTGAGTGGAAATACCATTTATCCCTTGAAACACAGAAGCAAGCATACTGATGGATACATTTCTCTTATGTCTAGTTTCTGAGCGGTGTCCCTCTTTTTCCGACCAGCAATCTTTCAGCAAATGACCATGCTTTTCACAGTACTTACATGATAGAAATCCAAAACCGTTCTTTTACCACATAACTTCCATATAATTTGAAAATATTACCAATGGTACATAAATGAACCGGTTTCCACATGTCTTCCAGGTTTGTGATGTTGTTTACATTACTGCCAATTGAGTGGAAGTGAAAATACCATTTTTACCCTGAAACTCTAAAGCAAGCGTACTGATGGATATATTTCTCCTTGTCTAGTTTCTGAACGGTGTTCTTTTTTCTCTTTTAGCAAATGACCATGCTTTTTACAGTTATTGCATGATGCAAATCAAAAATTGTATTTGTTTACCATATAATTTGTAAATATTAAAAAACATTTTTATTATATTTTCAAGTCAATATTTCTTTACTGCAATGCCTTTTTTTACACACTGATTGACAGTTTTCGAATGATATAAAAAGTTTCACTTCTGACGCTGTTAGTTTTTGAATAACACATATTTTTTGTATGAAGTGCTAAATTTTTGAGATTTTCAATATTTTCTACCATGTAATTTTCGTTAAACACTAAATTATGTCGTATTGTCCAGAATCAACTATACCACTGAGTTTCAATATTGATTAAAAATTAAATATAGTACTTCTATGTATGACAGGTGGCCTATTGATGACTATTTTTATATAAGAAAAAAATATGTGAAAAAGCAGCTATTTCTACTTGACCTTCATAGATTCGTTGTTTCGATAAATGGTTGTTATAATCTTCATCATTTGAAATTTGTATATCGTATACTCCTTCTCCATATATTGATGAAAAATGAAAATGAGACAAAAATCTGAATAAGCAATTTCATTCTCATGTATCATCAAATGATTTTAAAAACAAAAAATATTTTTTCTAATAAATAAGGCAACACTAGTTACAAAGACCCTCTCTGATGAACTGAGACTTATTTGCCCTTACCACGCAAGATACTACAAGACTGAACTAATCCTAAATTGTATACACTCTCACTTAGTATTATGCTCGCTATCAAAATGCCTGGCGACTATTTTCGGCGTCTCCTCTTTGTGCGGATCTTCGTAAACTTTTTCCGCCTCTCTTACTCTGCTCATATGCATAGTAATTAGGAAGAGACAAGGAGTTTAAAAGATTTGTTAGCTCGAGTTTAGATGCCAAAACTCCTTAGCGTCCCATGAAACGTTTCACTTCAAAAAGTCCCACTTTACGAATTTGTATCATAATATAGCCAATTAGTTTCAAACTCCGGAATAATATATCAGATCTCTGGACTTTCCCAGTATTTGTAATAATTACCAGCGAAACGGAATATTCAGTTGACAGTTCGTGACATCGAAAACAAACCACGAAACTATGTGTTCCTGATCCTGACAGCAGTGGCGTGAATTAAAAGTTAACATTGTGTGAAATTTCGAATGTTGACCTGTTATAAACTTCATAAATGTGTATAATAATACCAGGAAGTTTCAGGATCCGGAACTGAAAGCACGTTCATGATTTGTTCAGGAAACTGAATTAAAATCCATTTGGAAACTCTTTGTGTGATTAATTTTCATTCAACTGTGTTTTGTGTTACTCGATCAATCTATCTGAAATCTTCATCCATATCGCATTGGCTCAGGAGAGATTCAGTGGAAAATAGAGTTGGTAGAAATACACTTGTTCACCTAAAATTGATCCACCATGGATATCTAATAATAATAGTAGGTACCTATTACGCAAAATTGTCAAAAACTCGTTCATTAATATTTCCAAGGGATACTTTGTCGTTCGCATAAAAAGACTCTGTCAATAAACCCTTTTCTACTGCAGAACTACTAAAACAGTTTTTGATGGGTAGAAAAGGCCTGGAGTTGGCTCTTCAACGGTATATAGTTTGTCATCGTCAGCTAATGAATAATATCGACTAGTTTGACCCACATAACAATATGGAGAGTTTTTTTTCTAGTGGAAAATTATCAAGTATTGAATGTTCATTGTTTACAAAAGGCCTTCTGCCTTTCCATTGCTTTGGTTTAATTGGCACGTCCATCACAGCTTGTACAGCACATTTCATGGAACAGAATTGTCGATCCACAGCCGCCAACTAACGGAATGTCATCGAGTGGAACACGGAATCCACATGCGATGCCGCTGTAACCTCCCTCCGCAGCCGATATTTCAATATCACGGGCCAATCTCGTAGAGAAAATAATCCAGTAATCTATGGGCCCTCACGCTGCTTTTGTTATTAATTTTCTTTCAATTGGTGTGAATCCGATTAGATTCGGAACGAGCGGAGGCGTGAGGCTTTGCGGGATATCGTTATTCATATTGATTTTTATGATCGCAAAGCAGCGGACGATGTTGTACTGAGTATAATGGAATGCTTATTACTTGAGAAATGTCCAGACACATAAATCCTGCAAGTCGAGGATTCATTGGGGCAGCATTCCGCGTCGAAGGCATGCACAAGATGGTAGCTGCAACGTTTTTATTAAAAGTATAGGAAATATGCATCCTGCTTGTATTGCTGCCCATTTTTATTGCGTAATGATCTACTGGTACCCATATATGTATCTGATTACAGAAAGCTATCTTTGATATATCTAAGGATATGTCTGAGCTGAGTTTCTTTTTGACAGTTTCTGTAAACGGCATTATTCCATTGTCAACTTCAAGAATGCTTTATGGTAAACACTTGATTCGGGTTTATTTTCGACTGAATAACGCAGTTTGACTACTTTCATGGAAATCCTACCGATGAAGATAACGAGATTATTGATATGAGCATCGAGGATCGTGTACAAAGAAGTATATAGTGAATGGGAAATGCATTATTCGTTTTCATTTTGTGATTCCACCGACGACTGTTCTTCAATTTTTCATGAAGGAGAATACATGAAATAATATAATAACCATTCCAAATCATGGACAGAAACTAAAATGGATTGGCTCAGGGCTTTTCTGAAAAGGAATGATGATCTGAGCATCAGAAAACCAGAGCCATGTAGTCTGGGGAGACTATCAGCGTTCTACAAACATAATGTCGAAACGTTTTTTGACAGTTTCAAATCAGTATTGCAACTACCTTTTCCAGTAGTATCAAAGGATCAATTGCATTTCAGATTGGTGAGTTGATTTCCGGAAAGCGTCAATTGTATTTCAGAAAAGTAAGTTGGATTACAGATAGCATCGGTTGAATTTCAGAAAAGTCAGAAACAAGATAATGAACGTGAAGACTTGAAACAATTTCCATTCGAGTCGGTGCCGTTGGTGTGTCTCATTATTCTCAACATTTTCCTCATTTTCTCCATAAACGATCCTTGTGTGAAATGTGGTGAGAACTTTTTCACATTCATCCTCATCACAAGTCACCCATTATTTCCGTTACAGTAACATCTAAGTGCTTTCAAAACCACGTAGAATGGAATCATAATAATTATTTAGATATGAGCGTTTTCGAGCAGACACAATTCAAAGCCAACAACGACAAAACGCTTTTATTTTATTCCAAGCGTCGCGATCTAGATACACATGAAAACTCACACCAAAGAGGTAAAAGTTCGCTTTGACTAACTTTCGAACAAAAGACGCGCAATCTATGAAAATATGCCTCACAGGATAGGGGTGTTATACCAGAATGAGGGTTGGCAGTTTTTAGCATGATTTAGGTTAATTGTTATCATTTCGTTGGGGTGGCCCATATGAATAACAAAAAATTGCTGCAGTTTCGGAACTTTAGGAATAGAAATAGATGATTATCTTTTGGCCTACTGTAACGTTTCAAACAAAAACTTTGAGCGAGTTCTGATACTGATTGAAAAAATTTATCATTTATAATGAGCTTCAGACGATAGACAAATTGTTCATGCTATTTTCGATTTGGATCAAATTTTTCAGTTAGATGAGATTTTGATTGAACTTCTAGTTTTACTTAAATATCTTGGATTTTCTGTTAATGCAGTGGAACTGATGAAACATTACTTGCGTGGCCGTTTACAGTGTGTAACACTTAACCAGACCAAGACTCATTTTCTGAAAACACTAAATGGTGTTCCTCAGGGCTCTATCCTTGGGCCTCTGCCTTTCGTAATATATACTTCTCAGTTTCTCAACTGCCTACTGCATACAAACATTCACAGTTATGTTTTGGTTGGTTTCCGGGTATTGCCGTGGTCTCTTTTGGTTTAAATCTCAAAACGTTTCAATTGCAGCTGCGGCAGTCATCTTCAGCGGCGTGGTTGAAGTACTCTTCTTGACGTATCAACTGAAACTCAGTTTATTAAATAATATAATAATGAGAATTTTCAAATTGAATTTTCTTTCTTCTCCAGTCGTCTGAATAATCTGAAACTTGGCAAACATATCTTGGACCAATGTGAATTTTCAAATTCAATTTCCAACCTCTTTCAATTGTCTGAATATTCTAAAATTTGTCACAAATATCCAATGTAATGTAATAAAAATAATAATAAGAATTTCCTGAATCAAATTTTCACAAGTAGGAGATTTGAGCCGGTTCTGGGCCTCCCCCCACCACTATGACGTCATCAGTGACCTTGACCTATGACATATGACCTCGACCTATGACCTTGACCCATGACCTTGACCTTGACCTATGACCTTGACCTATGACCTCGACCTATGACCTCGACCTAGGACTTGACCTAGGACTTGGGCTTGCCCTTAGCCTTGACCATGATGTATATTGTTGGGAGGTGTTCAGGGTTTGTGTTTGACATTGAGATTATAATGACTTGGATTTTTTTTTCATACACGGACAAGTACTTTTTCCAAGTACTTAATTTATTTTTCTTACCTCAATGTCTTCCATGTCCTTCATGTATACTTACTCTGCCATTGTGTATGACCCTTATGTGTGGAGTACACATACAAATCTATACCGAAGTATAGAGAGGGTACAACACGTCTGCACACCACGGAGATCCAGTCAGATATGTGAACTCTGATTACTCTCCAGTGATGTATACCTTGCGATGGTGGTGGGAGGAGGGGTCGCGTGACGCTATGCGCATCCACCCTCGCTCTCGATAGGGTGGGTTGGATCCGCGCTGACGTCACACACCCATACGCTGCGGTGACTCATCGACTACTATTTACTCTCCGCCCTCTATCGATGCGATGCAAACTCGCGCATGGTGGGGGCTTTGTATCATACATGTTTCATAAGTCTGTGGTGGGGGGTGGTTCACTATCTATTATAAAAGAAGTTGGTATGGTGATATGAAATCAGAAGTTGTATACCTAGCAGTCGAGCAGTCAGCAAGAGTAGTGAAGTTATTCAGTGCCTACACAGTGAGAGAGATCAGTGAGTGTGTTTTTCTATTGAAAATTATTTATATTTTCCATATATATTATCATCATGTCAGTTCCAAAAGTAGATTTACAAAAAATCAATTCTATAATTAAACAAGAGATGGAAGTGTTAGAGCAAAAAGTAATATCATCTTTGCCACTGAATGAAGCTTACCCAATTAAGACGATGTCAGTTTGTTCTACCCGGTTTGGTAAATCCATTTTATTGATACTACTTGATGTAAGCAATGATACATTATTCAAAACATGGCTGCCAAAACGCGTTTCAGAACAATTTACCGATGATGATGTAGCATGCATCAATTCATCAGGTGGTAAATATACAGTAGCATATTTGGGTCAGAGTCCACAAAGCTTTGCCGGCATGAAAACGAGATCGTTGGTCAAATTTGATCTCACTGAATAATTGTAATATATAATTTCCACTTGTCATATCTTCTAATTCTGATTCTTTTATATTATAGGTGATAATTGTAAGGAAAATATAAAAACTTTTCATACATTGTTAAACACACTCTTCGGTGGAGACATCATCAAAAGTCTAATGTGAGTAGTACTGATTATTTTTGTAGCATTCTTATTTCAATAATTTCTCTTTGATCATAGCTTCATTTTTGAAAAATGTGGATGATGTATGCAAGTCAACACTGGACCGAAGCCATAGACATCTCTTCCGCCGTTGAAAGGTTAACTTTTGAGTTGCGTGCTTTGAGCGAGGATGCTCACCACGCCACCATTTATGACCTGAGCGTATGCTATGATGAAGAAAGGATCCAACACTGTATGCGTGATTACGAGAACTACAAAAAGGGTGTGGATCTCTGCGAGAAATATACAGATGGTTCTTTCGATCTACATCACCTCTGCGACGCAATGATTGAATGTGAGCTGAAAAGATTTCTCCACCGCCTCCTACCATACCTACCTGAAGACATCATCAAAAAGTACCAACTGGATGATGATGATAGTGAAATCGAAGAAGGAGAAAATTATGATGAAGATGAAGAAGAAGTTATATTAGATTGTTTGTACATACCTAAGACTATTTGAATTCTAAGCTAATGATATTTGAATAAAAAAACATAAAAATTTTTTACACATGTTTTATTTACCTATTTCTCTTTTACATGAATAAAGAAAGAAAAATGAAAAAAATGTGTGTGTGTGTGTGTCTTCATCAATATCTGCAGTGAACTGAACCATCCAATGCATTGTATGTCAAAAATGTATCATGCAGAATGAGTGCATATACTTTGGTGTTGGCTGGGAAGTTGACTTTCCTAGTTTCAAACTCGAGCTTAATATCAATAGTTGATGATTTTGTGGCATTCGGCTGATGTGAACAATCAATGATGAATAGTGGATTTTGTCGAAATTGACCAATGTCCATGAGAGGTTCACTCATATCTTTATCATAATAACTTCGTTGAAAGTTCTCATAGGCATAATAAGCCGAAGTATCGAGTTTTTTATCGAAATCCAAATTCCAACGTTCATATGGGTATACTTCAGAGTTCAAGTACACACGAATGTTATTGATATCAGCAGTTGTGAATTTAGTGATGTCCTTTGTCCTGTCTTCAGAAGTGGTAGTGCTTTGGAATCCAATGATGATGTAACGAGGTGTTTCAAGGGCGTTGGTTGTCTTGATAGCCCATATGTCTGAAGACGTGCCACGTAGTGATGGAAGTTCATAGAGATCCCACATGCGATAAGCCAACTTGATTTTAGCATTCAGACCGCTTTTGTTGATTCTATTTAAAAGTTTGAGCTTGTGCTTATCTTCTGGCACTATGTGTCTTATTTTCCACTCAATTTTATTGATTTCCAAATCAGCATCAACCTCACCAATATATGAGTTCTTGAAGGATCGAGCGATTATTAAAATCATTTCTTGTTTGGCATTCAAGATACTTTTGTTGTAATCTTCAGCGAAACCCATCAAATATTTCAGTGGTAATTTACCACTGAATACGTGACTAGTTGTATCCAAGATATCCTGTTTAGTTTCCGAAAGTCCCCATCCAGTTGTCAATAAAGTGTTAGCATGCGATTGTCCAAATGATATCATATTCTTCATTGTAGATGTTATCCCCGGCTTCCTGACCACAGCAACTTGTTCACCACCCATTTCGTAGCGAATTTCATCAAAAAGGAAGGCGATTGCATTATTCGAGAGATAACATAATTTTGTTTCATCTTTAGGTGTGAATTTACCCTCTATATAAATGAAACTCTCAGCAATGTCAAGTATAACGTCTTGATTATTGATTGCAATTCGAATTTCATCTGAATTCCTAAACAATGGTGATCCATATGGTTTATATGTATGCTCATGTAAACTTGTGAGGGAATGATCGAGCATCGGCTCGTCAAATATATTCAACTTTTCACTATTTGTTTCGAGCACCATTGTTCCTTACTTTCAGTCCAATTGATTTCAAAAATTTGAGATCTCTCAGCGAGAGAGCAGTGTGGTGTGCTAACTGTTTAGCGTACACTTTTGGAATGAGCCTTTTTCTATTCGAACCTTCCTTTTTAGCTATTTGTGGAATGTTTTCAAATCCTTGTCGATTCTGTCTATTATAACAAAAACCCATAATAGTTATTAGATTTTTTTCAATTCCAAAATTATAACAATCTCTTCTGCACTTCCAAAATCAATGAGATTATTATTATGATCCAAAATACGCACTGTGATGTTGTGAATCAACTGACGACCTTCTGGACTGATGGGCATATATATAATCTTGTGTGGTTCTTTTGTGAGATTGAATCCAGGCTCCACATCGATATCGAATGAAAAAAGAATGTGGGATTCTTCATTGTTTATGTATGAACCAGATATAATGTTGCAATCTAAGCGGATTAGTCTCACAGTTGTTATATTTATCGGATGTGAGGATTCGTGTATCTGATTCGGTTGAAATCTATCAAAATTAAAACCCATCATCTTTGCTATGGAATTCGGATGAGTTAGATCAATTTCATATTTTGATCGCATCTCACATTTGAAAGTATTATTATTGGCATGTAGGTAGAATATATCATCTGCATTGGTATCGTTTTGATTTTTCCCATGAAACAATCGAAACATGATATGTTTCTGAATAACTGCATTGATCTCATCTATTTCATAGGCACCACATGGAATTTCAATTGTGTACTTCTGAAGTATTGGTGAACTTATATCACTGATTCTAAAACTGATCACATTGTTTTTTTCAGTTATATTATTTACTGTGTTGCATCCATAGAATCCTAAAAGTCCCAATCCATAACGACTGTTTCTATCCAATTCAACGGGTGGGAAAAAGTCTGCACTCAAGACACTCGTCCCGACAGCTTGTAGTTCGAACTTCCGTGACATGACTGATACATTTTATGGATTTCACTTCAATTTATTGTTGTCTACAACACACTCGGGACAACCTACGCTTTTTCGGAGATGGTTCATCAATATCCATTTCATTTTTATTAGCACCAATATTCATATCCTTTATATTGCAATAACAGCAGAATATTTTTCGAGGTATAGGACCATCATTCACATCAGAATCTGAAACGCTTTCGCCGTCAAGATTGTGGTGGTCATTGCAATATCTATATTTCATTATATCAACATCATCTTGTAGACTTTTAGGTAACTTTTCCCAAACAGAAGCAATCTCATGTGCAGCGCATGCGAGTATCACTTCCTTCGGCATATTTGCAAGCATCACTCGATCCATTCTTGTCAAGGTCCGATATTTTGAATACATTTTGAGTGATAATCCCATCGTCCTAATAGCCTCTCGAGTCATTGCTGGAGTTTTATCCATTCTATAATAATTCAGAGAGAAACTTCAGGCACAAGTGACCGCAGAAAACTGTGTTGAACTTCTGCTGGCGATCATAGTTATATAGAATTTTCACTTTCGAACATTTCTGGAAGTATTGAATCAACTCTATTGGTGGGGGTAGATTTCCAAAACTATCAAAGTATGTAATGTCTTTCCCACATTTGCTGTATGCCACCCAATGTGTTCCCGATCCTCTTATTCCATCTAAATTGACAATGGCGGTCTCGCGGTGTCGTGGACCTCTAGTGGGTAATGTATCACGCATGAAAATACCGCGAAAGTATGGAATTTTCATTTTCTTGGCATAATAAGTGAGATCGATGTCGGTGAGAGGTTTTCGAGGTAGGGAATCAACTAGTTTTTTGGATTGTATGGTTTCAAATAGAGTCCGAGTCCTTTACGGTAAGGTTTAAGGTATATACCACTACCACTTTTACCCAATGCCACACTTTCCATTTTCCTATTATGACGATTCGCTTCGATCAGGGCGGTTCTGCTTGCTTTTGCTGAATTCACAGCTCTGGTGATGCCTGCAACAGCACCAGCTAAACTTCCGAGCGCAGACAATCCAGCAAAAATTGGTATCAATGGTAGAATCCCTCCGACTTTAGGTATTGGAATTATGCGAGGCGTGCGGATCGTTTTCTTTCCACCGGCAGCTTTGAGGTATTTACGTGCTGCATGCAATGCCACTACGGTGGCTTTTTTCAAATTATTCGTCACAAATTGCTCACCCCCAGCTTTTTTCAGTACATTCCGCACTTTATGAACCACCCCAGAACCAAAGGCGATTTTTATGAGATTATTTTTCTTCTTCTTCGGTTGATTTCTCTTCTTTTTCTTCGGTTGATTCCTCTTCTTTGTCTTCACAGTAGTACTACTACAACCCATACCGAAACGTCTCTTTGATTTCATAATGTTGGTAACGAGTAGGGCAGCTATTCTTTCCTTAATACCAGCGTCCTTCGATTTAACCCTGTTCCAAGCTGCGTATTCGAGTTCTTTGTCTGCTCTATGTCTCGCTGTGAGATCAGTTAGATGATTCAAATATTGAATATCGTGTTGTTTGCATGCAATATCCAATTTATTGATTCCAGGATCTTTGCGGGCTAAACGTTTTTCCAATTTTGTACCGGGTCCACAATACTGATATCCTCCGGGTAAATGTAATTCGAACGGCAATTTGTTTATTAAATTATTAACGAATCCACGACCGCTTTTTCTGCATCCACTACGAACACATCCGTATCGTTTGATGGTACTCATTTAAATGAAATGTTCACAGCATATCATCGCTTACATAGTCTCCAACCACGGTACGATGCGCATTGTGAAGCAGAAAGAAAAGTTTGCTGTAGATAATCTAGATGAAAAATTCGGTTGTGGATTGAATGGACAGAAAGTGTTGCGGCATGGTCCACTACTTCCATCATCTGTTCGAGGACTCATTATCGGACCATCGAATTGTGGAAAGACGAATGCCATGATCTCTCTTTTAACACATCCACAAGGACTGCGATTCACAAATGTTTATCTCTATTCGAAATCACTCAATCAACCCAAATATCAATTCCTACGAAATGTATTGGAACCCATCAAGGGGTTGGGATTTTATACATTCAGTAATAATGCAGAAATAGTGGAACCATCCGATGCCAAACCAAATTCTGTTTTCATTTTCGATGATGTAATATGTGAAAAACAGGATATTATAAGATCATATTTCTGTATGGGACGTCATAAAGATGTTGACTGTTTTTATCTTGCTCAAACATATTCACGAGTGCCCAAACAGTTAGTGCGAGATAATACCAACTTTATCGTAATGTTCAAGCAAGATGAAACGAATCTACACCATATTTATTCGGATCACGTGTCACCCGATGTAACATTTAAGCAATTCCAATTGATGTGTGTTAAATGTTGGGAGGATCAATATGGATTTTTGGTCATTGATAAGGATAGAAAAATGCATGAAGGTAGATATCGCATGGGGTTCGATAGTTTTATATATCCATGATAATACAATACGCATTCAATCGATCACTGAATTGCATAGAGGTTACTTCAGTGTATTCTCTCTCTTGTGAAGCAAAATGAAGACAAAAAATGATAAAGTAGTTGAAGATAAAAACAATGAATTGAATTTGAAACGCCAACTTGTTGAGACAACAGAAGCTGTACGGCAGAAATTTAACTCTATCAAGAGTGGACTTATTGAAAATCGAATGGCGCTTGAAAAACTCTATGATCCCATAATGAAGCCATTAAATGTTCTTTCTTCAGCTGCTGCTACCACGAAACCACAGCCACCACAGCCGACGTTTTCGATGAAGCAAGTGAATTCTCAGTCTACTCCAATAAAAGTTAGGAGTACTTCAGTGGGAAATAATTCATCATATAGTAGTGAATTATCATCTGTTGACAGTGAGACAGATACCATCAAAGAATTCGGAAAAGATGAAAAGTCCGTATTTGATAATTTTGAAGACAATACTGGAGATGTTTTGAAAAGACATTTGGAAAATGTCAAAACTAAGAATGCAGCTTATGACAGAATATTTGGCATACGGTTAGATCCTACTACACAAAAACTGAAAATGGGGAGTCACAATGTACGTTTCAGTGATGGAAATATATTATTTTGGAACAAAAATAAAACACGAACACATGAATTCCCAAGTAGTCTGGAGTTATACAACATGATTTTTTTGAAAAACCCACCTGAAGTTGATGATGATGATGAAGTTCGTCATACATATGCTAAAATATTGAGGCTAACAAATGCACCTTACAAACAACATCTACTGCGAAATGGTTTCAAACACCCGAAATCTAAAAAATTCCGTGAAGTTATTAAACCTATACTAAACTTATCACATTATCAGACGACCAGAAGTAGGACAAAAAAAGGTGAAGGGTTCCATCGAATGAAAATGCAGAAAATGTATGATCCCAAACCTGCGAATTATGTTTACTGGAATTCACCCAAGGAGTTAGTCGCTCGTTTGCGGCTATTGATATCTTCAAAGTCAGCTGGACACACTGGACATGATAATGAAATAATTTCCATAATTGAAGAATTACGTGAGGAAGGTATAATAATCTAATACATCAGCAAAAATGATCAGTTTGTTCTCATTATATGATGCCGTAACATTGTCAAATTGTTTGTCTGAATGAAAACAAATAAGTGATTGCGAGGAGATGGATAATGAAATAAGTGATGTCAAACGACAAGTTGTCAATGAGTTACATAAGCCGGCAAGACGTAATTTCATCAGAAGAACCACCACCGTCAAAGGTTTTGCAGATCTGTGGCAAATAGATCTTGCCGAATTACAACCTTATGCTAAACATAACAAAGGATATCGATATGTTCTTGTGGTCATTGATTGCTACTCGAAATATCTATGGACGAAGCCGATTAAAAATAAAACAGGTAGTGCTGTAACCAATGCAATGGAAGATGTGCTGAAAGAAGCCAACTATTCCCCGAAACATCTACAAAGCGATCAAGGATCAGAATTTTTCAATAGTTCTTTTTCATTTTTGATGCGAAAATATAAGATCAACCATTATTCAACATTCAGCACCATGAAGGCGGCCATAGCTGAAAGAGTAATTCGAACAATAAAGACGTGGCTTTATAGAGAATTTTCAGCGATGGGACACAACAAATGGTTGAATATTCTTCCAATCATAACAAGCAAATATAACAATAAGGTGCATCGTACAATTGGTATGAAACCAATCGATGTTATGCCAGCAACAAAACTGAAATTCAAAAGTTCCAAAGTAATCCCTCGAAGAAAACAAAGTATTTCCAAATTTCGAATGAATGATATTGTACGTATAAGCAAGTACAAGAATATTTTCGAAAAGGGTTACACTGCCAATTACACAACAGAACTATTCAAAATTGTTAAAATTAACCAAACATACCCCATAACTTATATTCTTGAAGACATGGATGGGAGCCCGATTAGAGGATGTTTTTATGGAGAAGAATTATTGAAAACGCAAAATCCTGACGTATACCTAGTTGAAAAAGTGTTGAGGAGGAAAGGAAATAAACTATACATTAAGTGGTTAGGCCTTCCAAGCGGAAAGAATTCATGGTTACACAAAAGTGCTATGGTTTAATATTTGAATGAAATTGTATTACTTATTATTCTCACTAAGCTGTAAGATTATTAATAAACTATAGAAAATATAGAACTATTTTTGAGTTTTTTTTCAAAATGAATAAATCATGAAGTGGTGAACGTTGCCCCAACCAAACGCAACGCCCAGTGTATGCCAAAACCGAAATAATCTGCATACTCCTCCCCACTTCATAGATTTTTGAAAAAGTCTTTCATTTCAACTCACAACATTGATAACATTTCATAATCCTCAGAGCTAATCACTATCAGATTGGAATGCGTGATCAAACTCTTTTCGCCACTTATCACGTACAGATGCCACCATATCAAAAAGTTTAGTGGACTCCTGAAGCTCAATCTCAGCTTGCATTTTCAAACAAAGGGCGGACTGATTCTTCTGTGTGATTTTGAAACGGAGTTTATCTGCATCTTCACACATTTTGATCAGTTCAGCCTTCGATGATACAATCTTTGCATCGAGCTTCTGAAGAACCACCTCGTCGTCCATGCTACCTCTTCGAACATCGTCATCGCATTTGACGATGATAGCTCTCGATTTTACGATGCTGCATTTCGCTTTCTTAAGCATGTCTCCACAACGCTGCAGTGGACCAAAAGAATGAAGCGATACATCTTCCAAATCACCTATCACATTCTTGAAGGTGTCATCTACTTTCTTCTTACGGGGTTTCCGTACACCCTTACTTGTTTTCTTGGGATTTGAAGCAGTAGATGCACACTTTCTCCTAGATGGTTTCGCTTTCGTATCGACACTAAGAGGAGAGAGAAGTGACGGGCATTTTGGTAGTGACAATTGTGAAAGGGTTGGATCAACACTTTCTGAAGGTTCCGGTATATCTCCCATCTTCAGATAATCATCAATGTTATATTCATCGATGAAACCTTCTTGGGATGACAAGTGATATACCGGAATATCTTCAAAACCAAAGTCATCATTTGTTGCAATACATGGCATTGCTTCTTCTTCAGCAGACAAATTTGGTAATGAGTTCATATTTAGCTCGTAGGAATGTGTGATATCAATGGGATGTGGACAGAAATGGTGCTGATGTTAATGCGACTCTAAGTTTTATTCAAACAAGTCGACTGGTACATGCGCACAATGAACATGACAACAAACCACCATAGAAGGAGAGGGAGTAGATATCCCTCCCTCCCAGGAGTTACCTTCACAAACTTCATAGGAAAAAGAAGTGTTGGACATCAAGAAAGTGAAAAATTCAAAATAATAGACCTACGGACGAATCCGCGGATTCGAGACCTTGACCGCTGTTTTGATTCGCGAGCGCGAATCAAAACGCGATTGAATTCGCGGCCGCGAATCGAACTGCGATTAAATTCGCGGCCGCGAATCGAACCGCGAAATAATTTGCTGGTTGAAAGTTATGATGGTGGGGGTAGGTCCAGAACCGGCTCAGATCTCCTACTCCTACTTATTTTTGAAAATTATATCTCACTCATGAATGATAATAAAGAAAAAGTTTGTTGGTCAAAAACATTAAAAATGATCATATCTTCCAAGAAAAAATATAAAATTGTAGGTTATACTTGAAATAAATTTTACAACAAAATCTCGATATCAATATTTAAAAAAATCATATCTCACTCATAAGTGGGAATTTCAAAAAAGTTCTATGATGAAAAACTTTCGCAATGATCATATATTTCCAAAAAAATATATAAAAAAAATCGCAGCAAAATATCTGAAAAGCGGTTCAATGCATTGCCCCTAATCAAAACATTCTGCACTTCAATGGCTGGTGGATACGCCAAGATTCAGATACATGGGTGCCCACCCAGGGTTTTTGACCCTTCATGTTAAATTCCTCCAGTATTAACAAAGTTAATACTTCTGAACTAAAGAAAATATCTCTTTTGAATAGGAACGTATGTGAACTGTTAGCAGTTTATAAACACAAGCAAGGGTCAAAAATATATGCTTGTAAATTGCCCATGCAGAGTTTTTGAAGCATGTACAATTTACAAGCCTGTAAACTGCAAGATATTTCACATACGTTCCTTTTACTTGCACTTCTATCACAAAAAGTCATATTTTCTTTGGGGGAATTTATCATGAGGGGTTAAATAAAGGTCTTTAGAGGTAGCTATAACGAATTCCTTCGGAGATCGCATTAGCTCAGTTGGTATAGTTTATATGTGTTGTGCTATTTGGCACTAGATGGACCAACTCTTCAGTTTTACGGAATTGTAGGAGCATGTATATTTAGTCGCATACATTTCAGGGGTTTGATTTAAAACATTCATATAGAAGAAATTTGACTAATTCTTTCGGAGGCTGCGTAGCTCAGTGGTGAGTTTGCAGTGTGCCCCGAGAAAGAAATCTCTCTATATCACCTAGGAGGTGGGTGGAGGGTGATATTAAGAGATTTATTTCTCGGGCTTTTTTTGGTTTTGTGACCTTGAACTCGCCCATCAAAAAAAAACCTATCTTTTCTGTTCGATTATATTTTTTTTGCATAATTCCATTTTTATTTTTCATATCTAGAATTTTGCGCTGTACAGGTTCGAATCCCAGCCTAAAATAGTTTTTTTTATTTATCGTTTTTTAATCAATGAACCTCTCTTTTCTATTCGATTATAATTTTTTTTTGCATTTCGGATCCCAGCTTAAATTAGATTTTTTATTTCAAATAATTAATCAATGAATATTTCCATTTTTATTTTTCATTTCTAGAATTTTGCTCCGATCCCAGCTTAAAATAGATTTTTTATTTCAAATAATTAATCAATGAGAGTCCGTGAAGGGCCCCTCTACATCGCCCTTCACTGTGTACATCGACCAATTAATATATATGCACTCCTTTCAGAACTTTCATCAACTAATCATTTCCTGAAAAAAAATTGCATATTAATCATTTCCTGAAAAAAAAATTGCATAGTTTTCCATCATCTGCTTCCTGAATTCTATTGCTTCTTCACGCTTTCCTATCTTATTTTTCAGTTGGTCACGTTGTATCTGAGCTTCCCGAAATTTCTTTTCATACCTATCACATGTACTGTTCAGTTTTTTCAAATTTTCATTGTCTGTATCAGTCGATAAATCAAGTTTCTCCAGTAAAGCAAACATACGCTTGCTTTCCTTGACAAAATTCTCCGTTTCTGTAGACCTTTGTTGTTTGTTGTCTGTCTGTTTTGTGTCTGTATCTGTAGATGAAGTATCTGTGTCTGTAGAAGAACTCCCTGAGTCTGTAGTGTTTTTTGTGTCTTTTGGTTTGTCTGTCTGTTGTTCTGTTGGTTCGTCGTCGTCGCTAAAGTCCTCCACTCTATATTCTTCCCTAACACTCGGTTGTAATGAAAAGTTCGGTTTTCTCCATGCATTCCGGGCATATGGGCTAGCTTTTTTGACGATTTCTTTGAATTTGTCTATTTTCGATATCGGCCTACTACGCTTCCTTGCACTTTTCACAGGCGATTGTTCCACAATTTCGTTTTCTCTAATGGGTGATATGATAGTCGGCACTATATTTTCCATGTCCAACAGTGCCTTAACCGCCGCTTCACTTTCTGATTGAGATTTTGTTACTAACGCCATTACAGATAAAACACAACTGAACTATCGCAAAGAGACGCTATGAAATAAAAATTTACCCAAATGAAATGAATTTACGGTCATCTCAGGTAAAATTCACCCTCACCGGTCAGTTACTAAAATATTAAAGCTATTGTAGACGGCAGGTATCATTGGCGTTTCCATGCGGGGTTGAATCAGTGCATATTGGAATTGCTGTAATGTATTGTATCCGCGATATAATGGATTTTATCGAAATTTGTCATACTTGATAAAAGATTTGAAAGAGTAAATTCAACTAGAAAAAATATTTGAAAATATTTTTTTTGTCATGTTTCTGCACTTTAATTCGAAAATCAAACATTTCTTTTTAGAATCTCTAATATTTTTGTATCCACGTTATAATGGATTTTATCGAAAAATGTCATACTTGATAAAAGATTTGAATGGGTGGATTCTACTAGAAAAAAAATTGAAGATATATTTTTGTCATGTTTCTGTGGTTTAATTCGAAAATCAAATATTTTTTCCTAAATATCTTCAGTATTTTTGTATCCTCGTTGTTTGCATTTGCGTCACTAATTAGATGACGAGGAAATCTAGGTTAATGGAGGAATTGCTATTCTCAGGAGATGAAGTGTGGGTTTAGTGGAGGTGGTAACCCCCACTCACGATTGTAACATATAAAATCGGTCCAAAATCCTAACATTTCATTCGACTTTTGTATTTTCTGTTAGAAACTGTGTTTGTAAAGCAATTATGGTTGATCAATTTGGTTTTGCATTGGAAGCCCTCTCCCAATTAGATGCCAACAATCAAGTTGATGTGTTGGCAGGTGACGAGTTTGTTTGGGAACAAGAAGATGAAGTTGTAGTGGGTGAGAATGGTGACAATGGCGAATTCCATGACCTGGTAGATTTTGAAGATGGCCGCCAAGACATACCCGCTGGGGATGACTTCGTCGAAGAAGAGTTCCTAGAAGATGACGGAGAAGAACCAGAAGTAGACGATGGAATTGTACCAGACTGTGAGGATGTCCCCGAAACGATCGTGAGCAATGCCCATCAGATAAATATGACAGAGGTGTTAGAAGACGTAGCAACAAATTTGTACTGTTGCAGCTTTTCATTTGTTACTATCAAAACTTGTGATAATGAAAAACGCTTCCTATGTGATATTTGTTTTGTACGGTATTGCGGCATGAATAATAATGGTGAGTGGTATCAGCATGTTAATTCACATGATACACTCGAGTATGCAAATGTTCCCACTCATAATTGTTATTCTTGTCACTCACCCCTATATCTGCTCTGTCCCGTAGGTGGATGTGTACATTGTAACAAATAACAGAGCTGAAATAGGGGTGGGGTTATGATGGGGTGGGGTTTTCTGGTCTGAGGGATACTGGCTAAGGAAAGAGGTGTGGCTTAAGACATAGTGGGGATTGAAGTGGAAGGTCGGAGTAGGTGGTCGAAGTGGGGACTGGAGTAGGAGGTCGGAGAAGAAGAAGAGGAGTGGGTGGTCGGAGTGGGGATTGGAGTAGGAGGTCGGAGAAGAAGAAGAGGAGTGGGTGGTCGGAGTGGGGATTGGAGTAGGAGGTCGGAGAAGAAGAAGAGGAGTGGGGTGGAGGTCTGAGTGTTTAAAACAAGAACTTCCTCCGAATAATCTTCAGTCACTCTTCTGAACTGACA
This sequence comes from Chrysolina haemoptera, assembly GCA_958298965.1. Lineage (NCBI taxonomy): Eukaryota > Metazoa > Arthropoda > Insecta > Coleoptera > Chrysomelidae > Chrysolina > Chrysolina haemoptera. The sequence goes on along the minus strand of OY282589.1, from coordinate 36,182,874 downwards.
TCAGCTACCACATCATCCACAAGATCACCCGCCAGATCAACCACCAGCCAACTGAATTAGCAGACTATAGCAAGCTGTAATAATTTGAGAGTAAGTTAACAATCTTGTAATCATGAACCCGTTTAATTTTTTTTTGTATGTTTAGCTATGGATTCTCCCGCATTATCTGGTCTTGCAGCTATAACGATCCTTAGTAATATCAGGGTGGATGGCGCCGCACCTCAAATGCCAGACGAAGAGCACTTCAATGACGTTATGGACGTCATCAGGAGAGAGGCCCCCGAAATGCAGTCGCTGACGATGGACCAACGCAGACGGCAAGGTGGGTTCATTAACGGAGTTGCTTCCAAGAGATCCCGTGACGCAGGAGCAAATTCGTCGATGGAAGGTTTGCCTATAATCCAAATTGCTGACAGCGATGATGATTTCCTGCCTCCAAAACCACCGAAGAAATCATCATCGAGGAAGCACGCACACAACAGCAGAAGAAGGGTGTCCAAGAAGACATCCTCAACTGTTGTGACACCGGTTATAGACGCACCTTTACCACCTGTCGTTGAAGTTGCCCCTCCACAACCCACTGCTGAAGAAGTCCACCCTCCAGCACCTATCGTACCTGAGCTGGAGATGAGTGTGCAACGGGCAAAGCGTGGGATAGAGGAGGCCCAGCGGGACTATGATGACAGTCAGCTGGCGCGGGCAGAACTCAACCGCCAGCTGGAAGAGCTTGAGCGCCAGCAGGCAGAGCTGATGGCCCGCGATCGGCAGCAAAGTCTCCGGGAGGTCCAGCTAGTCACCAGGCTGGAAGACGCCAAGGCGCAGGGGGTGGCTTTGGTGGCACGGCTCCGAAGCAACCTGGAGCAATTTGCTAATTTTAATTTTTAGATATGTTAAGGTTAAGGTTAAGTTATTTGTAAGTAGATATAAGTTTTGTATATGTAGATTTAGAATAAAAATAGAAAAAAAGATGAAGTGAAATAGGAGTGCACATTTAATGGTCTGGTGCACATTGAACAATGCGGAGGATGGGGCATTTTTCTTCAATTCATCTGAATTATGTTTTTACATATTTTATTTATATTTTATTTATATACATATTTTATTTATATTTTATTTACATATTTTATAAAATAATATGATGTGTATTTCTCCCATCTCCTGATTTCTCTCAGCCTTCAAACCCCCACTCTTTTCTCCCACCCTACACTGCCACCCCCGAACTAGTATAAATTCAATGCCAGCTCAGATTATAGTATCAGTCTTCCAAGATGCCTCTTCCAGACTCCACCTCGTCTCCGAGACATTGTGCCGAATTCGAAGATGATTTGGAACGGGAAGCGATGATAGCAAGATATCAGATCGTCTCTGCCGTACAGGTCCAGCAGGTATACCAGGGTGAGAGGCAGGATCCATTTTACCATCGAGATCCACGGGGTCCGATTCAGGTGAATGAGGTGTCGGACTCCACAGATGTGTGGAACTATCCATCTCCGTCGACTTCGGACGACGAAGATATGGATCAACGCGTCGACGACTTCGATAGCTCCTCGGAGGATGAGTTCGAGGATGATGGCCAAGTGGTCCATATCCGTGTCGAGGACATAAATATGGACCTCGACCCGGACGAGTTCCCCGTAGAGGACGACTCCGATGATGACACCATCATCTTGGTGTCATCGGATGACGAGGATGACGATGTCATCTAAGTCCTCACCCCCCCGTGGTCGTCCCGCATAAATATGCGGGATGGCACCCAGCTCTTCGGAGCACCCAATAGGCCCTTTTCAGGGCCACACAAAGAACATAAACACACGCATCTGCGCCACTCAATGGCAAAAATGTACAAAGTTTCCATAACTTGAATTGATACTTTTCAAAAAGAACTCACCCACTACCAAATTCTATAATATATTTGGTGAGTAAGAAATGAAAAATTTCAACATTGATTTAGAACATTTTATTTGTAATATTTTCATAATACAAATTTATTTTTCAAACAGCGGGTTCTGGATCACTACCTGGAGCCCACAGTTTTGGTCTATGTGTGAGCCAAACATCAGGATGTTTATTCTCCAATTCAGCTAACCTTCTTTCCAAATCATTATATTTCAGCATCACTGCAGATGTGACATTCAATGCATTGGCATCCAAATCATTTTTCAGATTTTTGCTGTTGTAATCGAGTTCAGTTGTCAACTCTGATATTTTTCGTGTCATTGTGGCTGTAGCATCCCATACTTTGATATCCACATCACTTTTTAGATTTTTGTATTTGCGATCTAGATCATCAGTCACCTCCTCTACTTTTTCATTGAATGCTTGACGGGCTTCAGGTACAATCTTAGCCATTGTGGCATGTATGGCAGCCTGCAAGGCTTTAAGGACAAGTGCCTTCGTCTCCGTAATTTGTTCATTGAGATATAATTGAGTTACACAATCACTCTCGTCTATCGGTTCACCAGCATTTTTCAGTCTTTTACCTTGCATATCATATTGGTCGTCAGGCGAAAGCTTGAATCCCATACCTTGAGGACCTTGGGAACCTTGAAGAACTCGAACTTTGACAGTACCCCATTTTCGTCTACGGCCGAATTTATCAATAGCTTTGGACATCTTTCTTCCACCTTGATATCTTTCATACTGATGATTTCAAGACAATTAAAATCTATATATCTCTGTGTAGATATTTATTCTCTTAAATGAAACAATAGGAAATCAGAATAACGTGTATATTTATATATTTTTATATATTTGGTAACTGGACAAGACATTAACTAAAATTGACTAGTATAATTTGACTTTTATATAATAAGCGTAATTACATCTCAAATACAAATAAATAAGTATGGTGGTGAATTTTCCATTTGAAATGATATTTCATTTGTTCAATTCAGCTGTTAATAAATGAAGTAATTGATCCAAAGGACTCTCTTGGGAAAAAGATTGAATAATATTGGAAACCCAACGAATATTCTCTACTGGATCATTCTGGTAGAATTCTATATCGCTATGACCCCAAGGAAGAGTGTGTGTCGTATTGGGAATGATGAACCGTTTATCATCATGGTATGACAATGCAACTTTGTTCTTCAATTCAGTATACATGTCATGCAATATGCTTCTGAACGAGTTCATCTTCCTGAATATTAGACCACCCTGTTCGACAATTTTCTTATAATCTTCACATGTCAATTCATTCTTTATGACGGATCTTTTGACACCTTTTGCTTTTTTGAATTCACTACCTACAGACTGAACATAATATGCTTTGGCACCGGTACCATAAAAGCTAATTATGGGATCATTCGGAAATTCATCTTTGAAATTACCCAGAATTGACTTTGTAATAGGAATATTGAATTGGTTTCCTACGTTGTAATTGGAAGTATCAAACTCGCATATATTGTTGGTCATGAAATCATAAAAATTATCGGTATTTACTTTCAAAATTAAAGAATCCGTGTCAGTGTAGAGTAAGGTGGCATTTTCTGCATAATGACGTTTAATACATCCATAGAAAAAGTTGTACATGACTGTTTTGGATAATTCTAGAATACAAAATCCCAAATATAGCGGTTTATCGTACAATACATTAACTTTGCCCAATTGAATAGCAACAAAATTTTCTGAAAAAATTGAACAGCTTTTGAAATTTGGACGTGATATTAGGGCGCTAGCACCAATTTTCCTCTTGATACTTTCCCAATGCGTAACCAGTCTAACATCAATTCTGTTATCAACGTTTTCCATTGTTTTCCCATAAACTGCATTATTCATGAGTTTATAGAAATCTTTTTCAGCTTTGTTGTTAGATCGATTTCGCATTTCAGTGTTCAAATCAATATAAGGTTTCATCCAACATGACTGCTTGAATCTCAACACTCTATGTGTGTTCATAATAATAAGACCATTGGCCACAGCCTGCTGTAAGTTTTTATAATGTACAATATATTTTCTTTTGTCATTTAAATTTGGAATTAATTTAGGAATTTTTGATTTCGAGTGTGGTGGTATTAAACTTTCAACGAGAAAGGGAAGATCAGCATGTTTGTCATGTAACTCTTGGGGATAATGAACATCTACTTCAAGAACATAACCGTATGGACTATCAGATGCCACTCCCATTACATCCAAATTGATTATTTCATCGGGTGTTAGCCATGCAAAATCGTTGGTGGGTAATGGTTGTGACATACTGTGACCATATAGGTTAGTTGCATCTAAATATGATATGTATGATGAAGGTTCATCTGGGTTATAATCGGGTAAAAATTTATTATTAGCTATATGCTTCCTTTCACTACACTGACTTATTCCGCCCCGTATTCCTTTTTTGAAAAAATTAATCATGTCAATGTCTGTCAATAATTCCAATTCAATATTCGTATACTTCAGCATTGCATCCCACGATAATCCGGGCGCTGTATAATACTGTGCTGGATCTAATTTATATTTATCTAAGCATATATTTCGAAAATTCTCAAATATGTCGCATAATAGAAGAACATCGGACTTCAAATATAAATCCGAGTATTCCCCTAAACTCTTACACTCGAATAAATGCCAAACAAGTTTCGCTCTCATATAATCCTTATCTGATATATGCTCTCCGTTAAGATTGTCATAAAACTGATTTTTAGTGGGTAGAGTTGGATAATTCAACTTGTCAATATGATCAACAAAGTTATATGGAAAAACACCTTTCTGTCTCATCAAATTGAATTTGTCAATTTGTGGAAAATGTTTATGCATCTCAATACACTGATCGGATGTTAAGTTAGCACCTAAGTTCTGCAAAGAATTCGACATGAATTTGAAACTATCTATAAATCTCATTTTCAAAAAATTCTTTTTTTCTTTTCCGTCTTTGTCAGTGTATGTGTGAGTGAATAGATGCTTAGTGAAAGAAATGTATTTTTCCTTAGTTTGTGGAATAACATCCACTTTGTCTTTGTTTCTATACAGTTCTTTTATGAACAAATGACAATCATACCCACTCAGATTATGGAAAATGATTGGAACAAAATTTGGCAATTTGAAATTTAAGTTACATACGGAATGTGCGGCAGGTGATCTTTTTTTTCCAGTGAGGTGGCAATGGTCTCTCACTTTCACATCACCACCCGTGAATGGTTTATCACATATTCCACAAAATTGTGTAGAAGAAAACTCTGCTTCTTCCGCGGGGGTTTGTGCAGCCATAGGAATTGGATACCTCAAATAATTGTGATAAATATTTCTCAAATCATCTTCAAGTTTTGTAACAAATTTCTCGGCTGCATCCTCACCCCTATATGTAACAAATTTCGATAATTTATCATTGTATGAACATTTTATCGAATAAGCAAATGAATAAGGTTCGTGTTTGTATGTTTTATTCGAGAATGAGTGTTTAGGGTTGGGTTGACTAGTTTGAATGGGTTTGAGAACTGATTCAAAATCAGCATAAACTACAAATGGCACCTTCATTTGTTTCTCAAAATTTTCAAACATAAGTGCATTACCCGGTAACATTTTACCATATTTGTTGATTCTGAAATTGACTGATGGTGTTGTAGTACTCAAGTGATTACAGTCATGCAACTGATGACGTAACAGTAATCGCTCGTGAGAGAAATACAATAAACATCCATCACAAAAATATTTTTTATGCTCATGCGCAGATAGTTGACTTGAAACTAACCTAGAAAGGTCTTTAATCCAACAATAATGACTATTGCCAGAATCATCTGTTATAAGTAACAAATTAACATGTCTTCTAAGTCTTCTCTGTGAGTAACGCAACGGACCAACCACTTCATATTTCATTTTACCCTTATCAAGTTTTGACTCTAACCCATACACATTAATTGAAATATCATTCATGTCCTCAAACTTTTTTATAGCTTGAAGTTTAACTGGAAAATCCATACCTGTTACATTCAAGACATTGGCGTAGTGGGGGTATGAGGAAACTTCTGACACTCTACCATTCGCAGGAAACAATGCAGATGTGATGGCCCATGCAAAACAATGTTGATCTTCATTACGAATATTCACAACGCCTTTTCTTGTCTCAATGAACTCGGGCAGCTTCACATACGAACATCCGCTGAGTGGACTATACTTGTTGATGTTCACTTCGAGGAACTTAATTTTTTCACAACTCCATCCTGAAACATAACAATAATTTATTATTCATATAAATAGAAATGAAACTTTAAATAAATACCTGAATCACGTTCTTCAAATTCCGTAGTCTGAGCAATAATGACATCACGGAATCCATCGAATAATGCACCCAAATCCGTAGACTGATCCACAATTTTATTCTGTGAATTGAATGACTTCGTGTCACTCAAATCCCGTGTTTGAACAATGTAGCTGCCAAATACTTCCATATTCACTTTAAAGATCTTGTGAACCTTTATTGCCTCTTCAAGTAATCCAATAACCTTCTCCCTGATCTCATTGAAGAATGGCATATATTCAGTGTAAACATTGGTACTTTCCACTCTATAACTCACAATTCTACACTTGAAAGCATTCCTTATAATCTGTATGCCATCACTCACTTGCACACATGCATTGTTCCTGTGTTGGAGAGTTCTTTTGTGAGAATTAACTTGGGATGTAGGAATTGTCACATTACAACAATTGCATGTGTACATTGGTGTCGATGCAGCCACATCTAACTTAATCCTTTTCACAGAAGGGCCACCTTGGCAACTTTGAAGTTGATGCCGACGGAGATTATCACTACGAGTGAACGATTTACCACAACCACAGGAATACATTTTATCGATGTCGTCTTCTCAGCACAAAACTCAACAAAATACTGATTTCACAATCATTCCCACCTCCTTTATATGTAATATCGATGAGTGGGAGAGAGGGTGAACAAATTCTATCCGCTTCGACTATTCATACAACGTCACAGCAGAACCATCCCCACCATATCAATGAAGAGAGGACGGAGAGTAGTCGATGAGTCACCGCAGTGTATGGGTGTGTGACGCCAGTTCACATATCTGACTGGATATCCGTGGCGTGCAGACGTCTCTATACTTCGGTTTAGATTTTTATGCGTACTCCACACATTAGATCATACACAATGGCAGAGTAAGTATACATGAAAGACATTGAGGTAAGAAAAATATATTAAGTACTTGGCAAAAGGTACTTGTCCGTGTATGAAAAAAAATCAAGTCATCACAATCTCTAGGACAAACACAAACCCTGAACACCTCCCAACAATATACATCATGGTCAAGGCTAAGGGCAAGCCCAAGTCCTAGGTCAAGTCCTAGGTCGAGGTCATAGGTCGAGGTCATAGGTCAAGGTCATAGGTCATAGGTCAAGGTCATGGGTCAAGGTCATAGGTCGAGGTCATAGGTCATAGGTCAAGGTCACTGATGACGTCATAGTGGTGGGGGGAGGCCCAGAACCGGCTCAAATCTCCTACTTTCACACACTTCCAATCGTCAGAATAATCTGAGATTTGACACACATCTCAAGGACCGAGGACAATATGAAAATTCCATTTTATTAATGTGATAATAGTATATTCTGTAACAAGGTTAGAATGAGAATTCGATGAGAGTGAGAAGTTTCGAGTTGAAAGCGAGCGCGAAGAACCACGAGCATCGCGAATTTTCATTCTAACCGAGTAACATACTGTGCTTTTTACACAATCATAAATTTCACATATAATCGAATGGAAAGCTAACGAAAAATTATTTTAACATTTCGCTATGATGCCAGTCAAGGTTAGCGTTATTATTGCTACAACAGTGTTAGAATATTTATTCCATAACAAGTAATGGAATGAAATGCACGCAAAATGCACAGGACAGCAAGTGTTGTAGAATATTTGTTCAATATCAAGAACGAGAATGTTACCATTCTGTTATCAAATTTGATTTCAGAATTGGAAAATTCTGTAACGGTTGTGGAAAAAATATATTATAATAACAATTTTTAAATCAAATTCCCACCCACTTCCAATTTTTGGAATAATCTGAAACTTTTATAATTCATGCATAAAAAATCAAGTCGCTTTGTTAACAAAATTCAAATTGAATTCCTATTGCTTAGAACGCAGATGAGAAGAGATGAGATAATAATTGATCAGCTTTTCAGTTGAGTCCCCTATACATCAATCCCTATTATAACGACCCATTCCAACCGCATTCACAGTTCCCGTGCCATCCCAAAGCCTGGAAGTGGAAGAATCAACCTCCCTAAACGAGCTTGCGGTTTTTCCGTTTTTCTTATCTTCGTGCCTTGGGAGCACATCTCTAATCGAAAAATGAAAGTGTCAGGCGATTCCAGATAGAACATGCCCCGTTCCTTAATCCCCAGTATCCCATTAGGCAAGGTAAGGGTTAATGGGCAAACGTAAATATTGTTATAAAAACCTTTTAGACCTTTTCATAGCGTCTTTTAGCCGTCATATCTGCCCTACTTAGGAACAAATTGATATAATTCAGTGAGCGCTTTGGAAGAGTCTTATATATTTTATCAAGACGGGGACTATGTAATGGGATATTATTTCATTCTCGGGGTAATTGGCTGAGGTAATGAATTACGTTTTCAGCATAATATCTTTAATGAATTCTGTCGCGGATTATAAATTATTTATTATATTTATTAATCTTGTTGAATGGTCACACGTTAGAGATGGGGGGAAATCTCATACCTCAACCCCGTCTCATGAATTAAGTGGGAAATAATGCCGTGAATGAATCATAATTCAAAAATATCAGAGAAAGACATAACTGAGATAGAATGTAGGTTATACATGACAATACCTGTAAATTAGTTGTTACTGGAATTCAGTGCAACTCTGGTGATGATGTTCTAAATCACGACTGTTGGTAAAACTTCAAGTGCACTATCAAATCGTATGATTAGTTTCTGAGAAACAGGATGATTTTAGAAATAGTTACATGTCTTTGAAAACGCATGATTCGAAACAGTTTTCAGTTGATTCCCAGGAAATTGAGTGGCTAGCCTGTCTGGGAATAACAGGGGCAATATTAACGTGCCCCACTGCAGCCTTAGAGGTGATGCTAAACTTTCCGCCATTGCATCTATGTGTAATGAAAGACGCAGCAAACAGTGCCTTCAGACTGAGCCAGACCAAAACTTGAAAGCAGGAAATCTGATCGGACACTTAAAGAGTAGAAGCCATGTCTGAACCGACAGATTTCATGTCAGTTAGTTGCGACTTCGAAATGCAGTTTGAAGTGGTCACAAGCAGCCACCAAACTTGCACAGAGAACGGACCTCAACTAGGAAGGGATGCATCAGTGTGGTACACAGATGGATCTAAGATGGACGAAAGGGTTGGAGTGGGCGTTACAGGACCAAATTTCAGGCTCTCAAACCCCCTTGGTAACACCTCAACCATTTTCCAAGCAGAAGTACATGCTATAGAATTGTGTGCACAGGAATGCCTTGAAAGAGGCACTTTAAGGTCTATATACTGTCAGATAGCAAAGCAGCACTGAAAGCTCTGAGGTCATACACCTGTGAGTCCAAGTTGAGTTGGGACTGTGAACAATCCCTGAGACAACTGGCAAACAATCAGGTCACCCTGATATGGGTGCCAGGTCACAGAGGAATTAAAGGCAGCGAAGAAGCAGATTGCCTTGCCAAAGCGAATACACAATTTCCCGGCTCAGAACCCTTCTGGAGACTCTCCAAAGTCCATTTGAAATCTAACCGGAATATAGTGCAAGGACAAAGACAAGCGAAAAGACTAGTGTGCCTATCGCCAAAGAAAGCTAAACAGCTTCTCGAGTTGGACAAGATGGTAACGGGACTCCTCACTGGAGACTGCCCTCTGGGGTACCACCTCAAAAAAATGAGTAAATCAGAGAGTGAGAGTTGCCGCTACTGCGAGAACTTTGCGGAAACAGCGAAACATTTGCTTTGCGATTGCCCAGCGATTTCTGCAGGGCTTAAGTTTCTGGAAGGGGCCTTCTCTACGCCCTCCGACAGGAACTTAGTTTCCAGGAAACTAATAAACTTCACAAGAAGTCTCGGAGTCCCGGGCCTTGAATAAATCAAGGGTCACACACAAAAAAACTTAAAGGTTGAAGTGCTTGTGAGGCTGCCCAGCCTGTACGACCCCCCCTACAATCTACAACTTCAAATCTAAGTAATATTTTTTGTCTCTGCGTATCCTAGGGAGAAAAAATGCCCCAAACAGGTCCCTAGTTATGTAAAAGTTCAACGAATTATTATACTGAAATAATATCACACAGCCGCATGGTGAATTCTTCCTATCATAAGAGCTGACTGAAAGGATAACCATTGGTGAAGTAGTCTTCACTTTCGTCCAATAGATAAATATCACTATATGTGCTATGAAATGAATAATTCCATGTTTTAGTGTTTGGTTGATAACATTCGGTCACCATTTTCCTTCCTCCTTTAATTCGAAGGTCTCATTCTGTCAGTGATGATGAAGAACAGTCCTGGAGTAAAATAATCCGGCAGCAGAATAATCCTTCGTTCGGATCCACAAAAACACCTGCGATTCATAAGCTGTATTCATTTGAGATTATTTTCTGCCAAAAAATAATTGTGGAGAAAGTTTGGAACGTTTAGAAACCACCAACCTTGCGTCTGATGAAGTAGCCCTTTGTCTCTACAGTCTATTTGCATTGTTCAATAGCAACTGGATCTTTTATAGTGGGCACTCCACTGCTCCTTCTGGATACTCCTATGCAGGCACATAGTATATGATTATAGTTATTCTAAATTCTTGTGAGCAGAGCATAAGTAGATACTGGTCCACTAGCAGGAGCTTACTTACATGAACCTCAGACAAGTTATTGATGAATTGGAATCCTCAACAATACTCAGCTGGAACACAATGTATGTGTATCATTCGGTGATATTCAGAATTCCCAATATTTTACCGCTCGTAGCAAATATGGAGACACGCCGCTTATTTGGCCACATAAAAACACTATCTGTCTCGTTTTGTGTTTCAGCCCTGTCAACCGCAATAAAAGTCGCATTACCTCCCCAGAACATATCAATAAATCACCTGATAAAAACACAAGACCCCATCCAAGGAGACAGTTTAGTGTCATCGTTTTGCGAAACCGGCGATAGGCCATCAAACAGTAGTTTACATAGTATGATTGATGAACGTCAGGCGCTCATATCTCTCATCTTTATCCTTTGCGTTGCTCCATCAACTCCTTTGCGAAAATCGGCTTTGGTGCGTTTTATGCGTAATGAAACGGAACTAAATAGATTCAGCAGGAAGTGACGGAACCGACATTAGTCTGGAATGGGTAAAAGGCCCAAATCTCCCCTGAGCTTTTTTTGCGCTTTCAGCTCCTAATGATAAAACTTGTTTCGAGTGAAATTGACATAGGTGTTTTTTACAATTATGAATAATTGGAGAATGTAAATCCAGTGGAAGTTTATTTTCTATGAAGGTATTTGCGACACAGGGTCCATCTGCAAATACCATTGTTACAAAACTATCAAACCGAAAGCTGGTAGCGTCACTACTGTCAGTCACCCTTCAACCAGTATTGCCAACAGCAAATTGTCAAATTGTGAGATTCCAGGACTGGTTTCAAATAACATTTTCCTTCAAGGATATGTTGTGGAATGAGCCGAGATAGCTGAATTGAATACGAAGAACAAAATAACATCCCGAAAATTGAGCTGGCATACCCAATATATCAGAGGAAATATGGTTACGGTTTTGAGTTCTGGCCACAGAATATAGGAATTTCTTTATCCAGCGACAATACAGAACGTCATGTTAAGTTACCTCAACTGTACCGCAGGTAGCTGACATTCAGTACTTACTATTTAGTGAGTTTGAGGGAGACCCGGGACCTACAGCTTAAAAAGTGGGTTCCGAACCACTTCAGCTCCGTGATGGCGGTTGGGATCGAACCCGGGTGATAACTAACTAATTAACTGACTAAAAAGATGTTTATTATAAATTTTCACATTCGAACAATGCATGAATAATGACATGTCATATAGATCATCTCTTCTGATTCTTCATAACCCAGGAGGGTCAAGAGGAGGACGGAAGGATGGGCGCAATAGTAGCAACTCTTCTGCTCCCGATTAGGAGAGCAGAAGAGCGCCTTGCCAAAGCGAACATAGTCACCCCCGCGAGAGGGCGCTGTAGCCCGCCCTCGCTGATGGAAACGCTGGGCCGGACATTTCATTATAACACGGTAGTGGATCGGCATGATACACGCCTCCTGCAAAGCTTATACGTGTTGTTCATTTGTATTCTATGCAGAGAATGCTTTTTGCAGTTTGTGAGGCTGGTTGATTCAATGTTGAATCCCGGAAAAGGCTGCAGCAAAAACCGGGTCAAGGTACTCTACGTTGAGACGCTTGTCCAGGTGTACCCCCAGGTACCTCGCATGGTTCACGTTCTCAACGGCCTCGTCATTGATCTTCAACTTCTGATGAAGTTTTGAATGTGTGTACTTTTTCATGAAGTCGTCTCCGACTTGGCCGGATTCACCTAGATCTTGTTCTCTGCTGAATACGGTAAGATCTTCCTATCCAAGTGAACTTGGATCCTGTATTGGGCAGCAACGCTCGAGAAGGAATGTACAGATGCGAGGATAAACATGAACCCTACGGGACACCTGCTTCGATTGGGAACTCCGCGGAGCGAGTGTTGTTTACCCGCACCATAAAAGTCCTCCCAACAAAGTAAGAGTTTACTAACCTTAGCATTTTGGAGACGAGACCTCCATGCCGAGTCGAAGGCTTTTTTCATGTCAAGCAGGATCATAACTTGGGGTGGGAACAAAGCTCTTAATACCCCGACCACTTTGCTATTTAACCTCAAAACAAATATGGTGTTCACAATGCAAAATGATTCTGTAACAAATTCACTTCTACAATTGAATAAGTTCAAAAAGTGTCAATCGTTTCAATGAATTGTCGGTGCGAAGTTATAATTGTTCCCTACAATTCCATTACTTTTTTGTCTAGTACAACGTATAAAAGGCTAACAGAAAAATCAAAAACGGTAATTGCTCCTGAAACTTCACGTCGGTGTACTATAGAAAAGCCTCGAGACCATCTGATTCAATTCTTCAATTATAAAATGTCCTATGAGTTCCATCCGACCACGAAATCTCTTCCTTTTTCATTTCGCCATGTCATTAATCCACTTCCACGTCGTCACAATTAAAGCTGAAGTTTCAGTCGGCGACGAAAAGTTGCCTTGCAGATTCAAAGCCTGAAAGGCTTTTAAACGAGATTCCTTGTCGGTGGTTAGGGCGGTGAACAGAGAGCAATCGAGTCTGGGTCACAAATCCGCCAATAAGATGTTTGAGTTAGAGACACAAGCGATAATAAAGATTTGCTTGAGTTCTGGAGGGCACCGGATCGAAAATCGGATTCCCATCGGGAGTTCCTTGATCAGAATTTAGTGGAGGATCGAAAACGGAATTTTCGTCATAAATTGGAGGGCGTGAGGATATGTGAAATCCTGGGTGATTTAGTTAAGAGATTTTACAATGAGGGATAACGTAGCACGGGTGGGAGAAATTCGAGATGGGTTCCAATGCAGTGTTGCCAACCAAAATTGCACTAAATCCTCACTACTGACCCAAAATAATCCTCATTTATCCTGAAAAAATCCTGATAATCTTATGTTCTCATTCATTGATATAATTACATGATTATTAGTTGAAAGTATAGTATAATGCAGAGACCGCTATGAATTTTACGATTTCATTGATAAACATACGAACTCGTAAAATCATGACCGCTAAAAAATAACCCTGATAAGATAAGATCTCATAATAAGTACCACTGTCGATGCTAGGCAGCGCCTTGGCTCACAAGAAATAGTTCACTAAATAGGACGCCATCTATTGAACGTTATTTTGACATCTACTGTTCCGCCATCTATTGAAGAACTGCATACAGCATCGGAAAGTTTTCATCTTGGGTATGGTGGTTTCAGGAGAGCGTCAAAAATAGCTTGCTATGTTGAGAGAGCATTACGATTTCTTCTCTACTCGCTCGAGGAAGGGATATCGTCGTGAGCTGTGTGCATTGTGTCGCATTGCCACGTGGTCCAATAATGCGTGGGTGGGGTAACAGGAGAGGCGCACAGTAGTGCGTCTCACTTATTTATGTGGTATTATCATATCATCGCGTTCCTTGTTGCTCGCTATACCCCAGATGAAAAGTTTCCGATACTGTATATAATATTCGGTAACCTGTAAAGCAACCGATGACCTAAAGAACTTGGAGTTTACACTAATTCTACATACATGATGGATCGACATAGAGGAACGGTTATGTTGGTGACATGGTTAATGAAAAAGAAAGGCATTTTCGGCAAAAGTTAGGAACACTGTTTTTCCTTCGAGTGTTTTTGTCCATCTTATTCATGGAAAAAAAAGTTTTTATCACAAAAAACAAGATTTTATAATAATGTTACAAAATGACACATAAGACAGAATAGTTACATAGATCATTCAAAAATCGTGCAGAAAAGTAACTTTTCAGCACTAGTGCGGAAAAGTAACTTTCCCGCACGCTCGTAGAAAAATTGTTTCAATACTGAATACAATCGATATTTTCTTTACTTAACAATATGGTGGTCAGCGACAAGAGAATCTGAAATAAAAAACAAACATTGGCATTCACAAAACTGAATTTCTCTTAAATGTATGTTGCTTTTCGAATGAGGCATTCCCATACTGTCAATGTGATTCTAGATTTTTTCAACAGCAATTTCATTCCATATTCTCAAGAGTTAGAAGAATGATTACAATTAGGCTTCACCCAGTATTATTCTCCATTTTGGCAAATAAACAAAAGCATGTCGCTTGGTTTACACTCTTCCAATGCGGGGTTTATATGTCTAGCTTATCATCGAATCAAAGTACTCTCTTCCTCGAATGCATGTTCATTATATCACGAAAACGCCCATTATCATTGTGAACACATTTGAGGCTTGGCGCCCGTTTTATGTGTTCTAAGTTAATTACTGTGATTGCCACACCTCCTGCCTGTCACACACAATATCGCACCTGAAGCAATATGATAATTTAATGTAGTGTTCTTTGATGTAATAATGACTACGGCAAAAGCTCTGCTGTTCTTTTAACCCTTCAGTGCACGGGTGAAATTTTAATACATAAAGGAACGGCTCGGGTCTTACAGACCCAGAAGGAAAACTGTATATATTTTTTTAAAAATTTTTATTATGCATAATAACATTACACATCACCTAAATAAACATTGTACTTCCTATTTTTGACAAAAAACCAATTTTTTTATTTTGGAAAAGAACTACAATAATAATAAATAACAAATATATGTTTTTTGGTCCATAAATGTTAAATGCCCTGTAGAAAATAAACGTTTTAAATTTCGTCAGCACACACATGACATACATATCTGGAATGTTCTAAACAAATATATTTTTTACAAATTTTGCATTGAAAACGCGTTTTGCGATCTTTACAGAAGCTACATCGACCTCTTTTATTACCCTCGACAGCTACTGGTTCCGGTACCTGGACACCGCTAATTTTTGCAGCACGGTATCGTATTTCTCTCGTCAAATGGGGAGATGTAACTCTTTCTTTCATGTGCTCCATCACCAATTGAATTCCAAGCTGTTTTAGGAATATCCTTCTCTGTTTTCCTGACGGTGATGAAGGATCATTACTTCTTTTTATAATAAAAGCGTTAATCGCAGACACGTTCAATAAATTATAAAAAATAACCATCGGCCATCTCTTGGTGTTTCTGGCAACATTATATTTGGCACAAAGTTGATCCACTACATCAACACCACATTTTGTCGTATTATAGAAAGTGATAATTTCCGGTTTATTATCTTCACCAGTGCTTGCATCGATGGAGTCGTCATGGTGCATCGTAGACAGAAGAATAACATGTTTGTTTTTTTTTGGTTTATAGGAAACAATGGTCATATTTTCAGTAAACCCAAACATACTTGACTTCTCTGGTCTTGCAATAGAGATGAATTCTTTTGGTATTTGCCGCTTATTTTTCCGCATAGTACCAACAACTGTCAATTTATGGGTCACCAGTAAATTTTCAGCACATTCCACCGAAGTGAACCAATTGTCCATGGTAATGTTTCGGTTTGATTTCGTAATCGGTTTAACAATTCTTTCAACTACATCATAGGCTGCGTTGCTCACTTTGTACGGACCTTCTGGCTGCTTACCTGCATAAATTTCTAGGTTCAGAGTGTAAAATGTTCGAGCATCGGCTAATGAAAAAACTTTCAACCCATATCGGGCAGGCTTGTTGGGAATGTACATCCTGAAGTTGCAACGACCTCGAAAAGCTAGCAACATTTCATCGATGGTGGAATATTGCCCGATGGAATAACATTTCTGAAAATTTTTAACAATGGCTTCAAAAACGTATCTAATGGGGGCGAGATTATCTTCTCGTTTACGTTCCTCCCTGGTATGTTTGTTGTCGAATCGTAGGCATCGTATCAAAAATCGAAATCTTCTCAATGCCATTGTAGCGGGAAAAATGTCTATTCCAGTTCCATCAGTTGCCCAGAACTCAAAAATAGATGTTCGGCCGCTATGGTATACTCCGATCAGATAGAGTAGACCAGCTCAGTTATTGTAATTGGTCTTACATCAGAGCTGTCTTGGTAACGGTTGGCAATCGTTTCGATATATATGTTAGTGCACTCTACAATGTTCATGGTTATAGCTGCGTCAAAAAATAAGTCCCAACACTGTTTCTCCGTAGAAGCATTTTTTGCATCGCCAATTACTCCTGGCAGTTTGGATATAATATTGTGCTGCCTAGTTCTCACGTTTTTTGGAGGACACATTTTATTCCATTTAAACCCATCTTTGTCTTGATAATATAAGTGAGCCCTTTTACCACGTGAAATGCTCTGCGCAGGATTTTCATTTTCGTCTAACGGAGTAATCTCCTGCTCTGAATCGGTATCGTGATCGCTGTGCTCACATGTTCTTTCGTCTGCATCGGAATCCTCAGATTCTTCAATAATGTCTTCCTCGTCTGTAGGCACCTCATCATACAACTTCCGCAGCCAATTGATATTTTTTTCATACGGATCGGACATTTTTCAATCTAAAATGATACTATTTCACTTTTTCACCTTTACGTTTTTTTAAATAAAAACTTACCAGAAGAAACGGGTTGGGTCTATCAGGACGAAACAAGCGATGACACCTAAACAAATTACTGAACACAACTGATGTATATACTGATTGCTATTGTCCGACACGAGGAAAAGGTACCAAGTCGGGTGAAGTCGGCCGAAGTCGCGTTCGCGTGTTCTCGCACCTGGAAAATAGCTTTGGGTCCGTAAGACCCGACCCGTGCACTGAAGGGTTAAACGAATGTCAGAAGGTTCCATTCAGAAATAGTGGTGAAGTTATTGATATGATCGAAAACATTCGTCAAAATACGAAAACCTTTTTTCTACTCTCCCTCCAGAAAATGACGAAATGTTCCTATGAAACTGACATAAAACTGTACGATTCAACTTACCGTTAAGCCAGGAATCACACTGATCGACTAGGACCGACCGTCCGCGACCGTCCACCTACGACCAAATTTTCCAACACGTATATTCTTATCGCACAACTCACACTGTATAATCGTCATTGACCGTCCTCGGCCGTTTTTCAAAGACCATGTTCGAAATTGTAGTCTGCTGAAAATTTTGGTCGGTGTCACGGTATCCTGACGTAATGTCATTTTGACACACATTTATGATGAACTTTTGACTTCAACAAAACTCATGTAAATAGGTATATTTCCTACCGGAAAAATAAAATGATCTTCTTCAGTATCACTACTGCTCATTATTCAAAGCAAAACTATTGATATTATGAATTTAACTTATTTTCAATAAATGAACAGACAATTCACATAACCTTTCGAATGTCAAATTGATGTCAGATTTACAAAATTATTCTAGTGGTCGGTCGTGGATGGTCGATCAGTGTGACTTTGAAAGTTTTCATTGATCTACTTCTACTTTTGATCGTAGGTGGACGGTCGTGGACGGTGTCGATCAGTGTGATTCCTCACTAACAGAGAGCACGACCAACAACCAATACGATAGCATCTGTAAAGTATATCGCAAGATAGAGCCTTTCTAGTTGTCATGGAAACGAATAGCAAGCCGCGTCGCCGATAACATTTTGACGTTTCATAACTCTGTCGCGATTTGTTACTAGCTTTTGGATTTGCCAAGATCATTTGAAGGTAAATCCCTAATAATGAATAAAAATTGTTCAGTAGTAGCGAAGATGAAATGTGTACACCACCCGATATAGTGGAAAAAGCAAAAAAGGTTCGTATAATTAGTTAACAGCAAAATCTCGTCAAACTCTCTCAAAGAGTTCATTGCTTCATGAACCCCAGAACTGAACTGCATATCTCAGGTTTGATTCAATGAGAGCAATACATGACATGACAACATTTTTTGCTGCAGCATAACCTAATTCATTGACTGTAGACCTAAGGGCAAAAAAGCCCGATGATGATAATTTTTTTATCAATATGTTAATGTGTAAGGTAGTATCTACGTTAACCCTCAATAATTTTAACCATTTTTTCAGGAAGAAGGAATTTAAATGGAGTGATTCCGTTTTATTGAAATTTAGGCGTTGAAAAGTTGCGTCCTACCACGCTTTGATTTTTTGTAGGTCTCTTGTAACATTTTTTTGAAGCAATTTTACATCATAAGATGGTAGTGTCGTCGGCGAAAAAAGTGACGGAACCAGATATGTCTAAGATTGATAGATCGTTTATATACAGGAGAAAAAGATGAGGTCCCAGAACTGAACCCTGGGGTACTCCATAACTAATGTTTAGTAATCCGGATGTATGGTCTATTTTCACTTGTTGGTTTCTTCCTGTCAGATATGATTCCATCCATTTTAAAGCCATCCCTCTGATACCATAATGAGAGAGTTTCTGCAATAATAACGTGTGTTTGACACAATCGAAAGCATCATCGAATCATCGAAACACAACAAAAATTCTGATTCCTGCATGTTACACTGATGCCAAGCTGGAATTCCCCACAAAATCATTTGAGTATGCGTGGAAATTGAATACATACATTTTGCGAGGAGTGATTATTTAGTATAATCGAACCAGAACGAACTAACCTTACGTAGACATTTCAGTGCGTGGAAATTGAATTGGCACTAATTGTGCCGTTACGAATAGTGTTTTGTCTCTCTAAGGAACTCGTTTAGGTATTATTATTTTTCGGTGGTGAGTTCTGGTAAAGGGATTAAGGGATAAGTGCGACCCAAAAACGGCTCCGATCAATACAACTTCTGTTATGAAATATATTATTAAATTAAGCAAATCCAACTTCCATCATTTTAGGAACACTCATCGGAAATGTTGCCAATGCATCATTCCGAAAGTTCAACGCTTGGAATTCACCAACAACAATACAACTTTGAATTGATACAATTAACACCAGAGTTCGGGACGGAACTGATAGTGAAAGTTTCGGGTGAAGGATTGTTTAAGGGAGTTCATAACGACTCCATCCATTGCAGCAGTTTAGCTCTTTGATGAAAACGTACATTTCTGACGTTCATCGTTTTAATGCATGGAAGATTTTGACTTTTTCCAATTTTTCACTAGCTTTTGATTACTTGTAGCAGCAAAAGCCTTCAGCTGAATACTGACAAGTTAAGATGCTACAAGGTGACGAACATTAAATTTTGAGAACACTATTACTGAACCTTGCGGAAACGTAGTGGGGGAATTGTATAGTTCAAATCGCCGCGCGCTTAGACTCTCCTCTCCTCGATAGTTCCCCCACTACTGCTACTCGACTATGCCATGAACACACTTTCAAGCGTTTAGAGCAACTTTCCGTGGCATTTTCCACACATTTCTCACCTCTCAGATGAAAATCCAAAAGATACAAATTGTAGTGATTGAGTTTTACTTCCAGATGCCGTTCAAGATAAGCCTTGAATTGTTTATATCGCGATTGTACAAAAACTACGCATCGGACAGAAAATATCTTGCGTAGAGTTGGACCACATGTTATTATCTATCAGTTACCGAAGTATTGTTTGTCCAGTTTCAGATTTATAAAAATTGTGAATTTTTGAAAAATGGTCTCTTTTTTTGAAGTTTCGCGGATTTTCTTAGATAAAAATGCACCGATCCTATTGTACAAAAAAAATCAATTTGTAAGTTTAATAATTCTCTAAAAAAGTTGTTTTGGCTGTAAAACTATTCCTTTAAAAGTTTTGGGAATATTTGCAAAAAAACAAAAAAGTTATAATTTTTTTCACTATTCCTTGTTTGAAAAATTCCACAAACCGATTTTGCTGGGGCGAAAACCAAAGAACTATATTATAAAAATTAGCATATTAGGCCATTTTCGTCTTTTATTTTGTGGGTGAACAAACTTCTATAGCTTGGTCTATATCTATCGTTATTTGAACTACTTCACAACTATACAGAGTGACCCATTTGAAAGCGGGCCACCTTTCTAAAACTGTTATTTATTATCCGATTCAGAATTTTTTTTTCAATAGATGGAGCATCAAAATTCTAGTTAAGTGTCATAAATTCGAAATAAAAATCAAAATTTCAAGGCCCACTTCGAATTTTTTTCAAGGTCAAAAATCCAAAAAATATACTAGCGATTTTTTTAAATAAAATTCGAAGACGCCACTATATTCACGAAAATAACGTAGGAATGAGTCCATCAATAAAAAAGAAATATGGGATTAAAATTGGAAATTATGTCAATAAATCAACCCACCATTTCAATTTCAGAACTTTTATCAGAATTCTGTTTACACCACTGGATTCAGAATATTTCGAAATATGTTTGGTGATAATTTCATCAAAATCTGTTTATAAATAAATAAATAAATTATAAAATAATAAAATGATTTTTTTGTAAAATTCCACCAAACAACATTTTTTTCAAATTTTATTAAAAAATTCGAAGTAGGCCTTGAAATATTTATAATTATTTGAAATTTATTGTTCTCAACTAGAACTATTGAGGCTCTATCTATTGAAAAAAAAACTTCTGAATCGGATACTGAATAACAGTTTTAGAGAGGTATCCCGCTTTTAAATGGGTCACTCTGTAGATGTGAATTGCTATTTGATGACAAAAATCACATCTTTTTCATAAAAATGCCTTCAGTATATGTACAGTATCGGAAACTTTTCATCTGGGGTATAGGCAGAAATCTACGCAAGCAACAAGGAACGCAATGATATGATAATACCACGTAAAAAAGAGAGACGCACTACTGTTAGCCTCTCCTGTTACCCCACCCGACGCATTAACGGACCACGTTGCAATGCGACACACCGCACACAGCTCACGACGATATCCCTTCCTCGAGCGAGTAGAGGAGAAATTGAGTAGCAAGCTATTCTTTACGCTCTCATGAAACCACCATACCCCAGACGAAAACTTTCCGATACTGTTTATACTAATTAAATGCTGAAATGTTAGGGTTATGCACAAACCACGACTCCTTCAATAAAACATGGCAACTAAAAAAATATGGTAGTTTCCTTAATGGAAACTTATACCAAACATGAACCTTGGATTGATGGTTTTCCATTGCTTGAAAGCTTGTTGTTAGAGTATAATTCCTGAAATCCGAACTTCAGCTTTAAAATACTCCGCAATGCATTACGTGCGAATTACACTAAACTCCAGAATGCATTTACCTTCAGCCGAACCATCTTGATTCGAATCCACTGATGAAATTCTCCAGCGCGCAAAGTCCATGAAATCGTCGAAGCATGCACTGGCAACAATAGGAAATGTAGATTTATATTATCCGACATCGAAGTTGAAATGAACATTAAATGCCAAGGAGTTTAGGGGATTCCCAGGACGCATAAATCCACAGTTTCGAGGAACAGCGTTCGGTTGGAGCTGAGCAAATGTAATTAGCTACATCCTTGTAACACATCCCAGGTTGTTAAGTTGGTATAACCGCACTTGCGATGGGCCGTGTCCTGGGGGGCCGCCCTCCGTGAAGACCTTGCCAATTAGCCTGGAATACCTAGGGATCTTCCGCAGAGCCGGTTGACCTCTGGTGGCGCAGAAAACTCTGGTATAATCGCGAGTATACGAGGAGTTCATGAAGTATGCATGTTTATTCAGTGTCAAGTTTATGCACATCATGCAAGCAATTAGCATATTGAACAAGGTGACAATATAGCGTCGTGTTTGGCTACACTATGACATATTATTATTCAATACCTTCACGGTTTATCTAATTTTTGAAGTCCTTGTAGTGCACTGAATAAAATTTGTAGAGGAAAGTCCAGATATACACGTCACTGCAGATTTTACAGTTCTTCAACGATAACTCGCTTACAAATGATATCTACTTGATTTTACATGAATATTTGTAGAAAATGTGGTGTTCGTACAAAAATGCTTGGCTCTTAGTGAAATTATTTAAAATTTTAGGGATTGTAACATCGATTATGACATTGAAAGCTCCTAGAGATTTTTTGGGTAAAATAACCCTTTTTGAGTAAATATTTTTGAGACAAAGAGCTGGTGAACAATTTTTCAAAGACCGACGACAATATAAGCATTTCATAATGTTAATGAAATAATAATGATAATCATAATAATAATGGAAATAATAATGACAAGAGGAAGAGCTTATATGCAAACTATACTATAATTGGACAGTCTGAAGGTAAAGAAGTAATCAAGAGACTTAAGAAGTGAAAGGCCTTGGAGAATTTTGGTTGCCAAGAGCTGGGAAACAATTCTGGGTAGGTTCTTGAGGCAGTAATAGGAACCACCATTTCAACAGAATGAATTGGGTAGAGTTTACGGAGTTCAAAGAGTAAGTCTTGATATTTGGTTTCTCCTCCTCTTCTCGATGTAGAGCCGCGTTATGCCTGTGGATATAGGTTGAGACCGCATAAGCTTGACACGCAGACAGCAAATGCATTATGGTCCTCTATACCCATCATGCGACTACGGTAGACCAGGGTGTTAAAGACACCATCCTGGCAGGCCATCATGGATCCCTTGGTCTCCGACTTTAGCTCACTTGACCTGAGAAATGCGAAGGTCAGATTTTTTGATAAGCCAAGATCTTCGATGTTATTGAAGAAGACCCCATGCATTGGCTCATCCTTATGAAGCTGCAAGAGCACTTCTGTCTCCACAGCTTTAATGTGAGCCTTTTGCTGAACGGGCTCCAACTCGGTGACAGAGTTTGGGTTGACCCGTTCAAAGTCTACGGCCTCTCTACTGCCTGGGAAAGTACAACCAGGTTCATTGCAGAAAGTAACAGTATCAGCGATGCTTCTCGCTGGCCATACTAATAACTTTTTTGCAGTCACCAGCATTCGTATCCTATCAAGGCAGTCCTGTTTGATGATAACAGAACGCCCTCACTCAATTTGGTGAATCTGTCTCAATTTTGCGGAAATTTGTCGCACATTGGGCGTGAAAGGCGCGAGTTATCTTGCCGACTTGATCTTAGCTTCCATCCTGTGTATCCATCGCTCATCAGAGTGGCGGTATCACTTCTCTTCATTTGAGACAGAGTTTCAGCAGCATCATACAAGGCAGACTCGATCTGTTAGATGTCAACCTCTTCTCAAGTAACATCGCGAAAATCCGCGTCCACCTTGTGAGAGTGCTTGCGTCTTCTGGGTCCTAGTGTTGTGAAGCGACCTGTGGATTCTGATGCCGTGCAATGGTGATATGGTATCCGGATTTAGCCAAAGACGGGTTGTTTAATCAAGAGTTGATAACGACCAAGCTATTAACTTAAACAGAATATCGAAATTTAGTTAGTTCTTTTTTCGAATTGTTTCTTCAACATCTTTACGCGAAATTCTGTTATTCAATTGTTAAGATTCCTAAACTAACAAAAGTAAGTTTCACAACAAGGTTTCCCTCCCCATCTAACAAAGAAATGGCGGAACGTTCGGATCATCCAAACAGAGACCGAATGACATAATGTAATTAGTAAGGTGGGTAAAGAAAGAAGAGAAGAAAACAGAATCTAGAGAAGGAACCAGAAAATTAGTATGTAAATCTGCTGATGAATGTAAATTTTCCCGAATTTTTCCAAGAAACACTCCGTATGTAATAATCCAACGCTAAGAAACACCAACATACTTCCATAAACGATGCAACTCCAAAGAAAATTAAACAATTACATACAGCCATACTTCATGCTGCTGCTGCTGAAACATTGGGCAAAACACTGCAATAAGTCGCCTATTGTGTTTGACGTATAAATTCTTAGGAAAATGGCATTACAGGAGTCCTTTGTTATACGGAGGAACTGGGTCACAGCACGTCAGCTATTCTTTAAGGTTTTTGCGCCTAATTCTCCGTAATGTCCACGTCCACGTAGAAGGATACGGAGGAACGGACGATATCGAAGTTGTATTCAATAAATGACCCAGATGCAATTTTTACTTCCGGTTTCGTTGGAGACGTGCAGTTTTCTAGATAAGAGGGGAGTAGAACAATGCGGTTAATTTCTCTCGGGATGCTTGGAATGGTGAAACTTTGCTTATCTGTAATTATCAGTAGCAGTATTTTCATTCTTGGTTTTCCTGACATGAAAAAAACAATCTGCATTATATTTATGTTTTGTGTTCATTTTCTTGGTAAGATGAAATTTGCTCCGATAATATCGAGAACTATTTGGCACAGAAATCTTTGTTAGATGGAACACTTTTCTGAGGCGAAGGATATTTCATTCAATTCAATTCAACTCAAATGTATTCCTTTAGTGGAACATCCTCAAGATTCATCATTAATTTAGTACAAAGATATAGATTGGAAGAGTTAAGACTGATTTTTTTATTTATTTTCGCTAATTCTTGGGACACTTAGAATTTTGTCTTGGTAGTTCAGAATTAGCTAATTTCGAGTCACTAGGTCAGAATTTTGACATGATATCCTCTGAATTATCTAAGGTCGAGATACAATCAGCTAATTCTGAGCTACAGAGTCAGAATTGAGACCTACTATCTAAGTGGTGAATTAAGAGATGAATTTGATTAATTCCAAATTTCTGAATTTGTGAGTTTGTTCTTCTTGTCATTCAGCTGCACCCTTGCGAGTGATGGTTGGTTTCGACCAATGAATATGCTCCAAATTTGTGTCTGAGAGAATGTTGTTGACTGGATGCAATGGTTGTTGCTGAATTCTCACAGAATAATTTAGTAGCAGTCTGTTCCATCTGGATTTTAACGGGGGTATGCCAGATTCGCAACCAATTGAGAATAGTGGACTGGTGCGAAAAGCTCCAGTAGCCCACCTGATTCCAATGCAGTGAATTGATTCAAGAATGTGAAGAAGCGATTTTCGGGCAGACGTGTATTTACTGCACTCCCATAATCGATTTTAGACAAAACCAAAGATTTGTAAATGATCAGAAGTGTTTCCCTATCTGCCCCCCATGAGATATTGGATAAACATTTGATAACATTATTTGTAAAAATAAACATCAACCCCCGTCTGACTACCCTGATACTTATATAAAACAGATCACGTTACCTTCATAATATGTTACGGAGCTGATGCCCTTAATCACCTCAGAACACTGCGACATGCTTCATTACAAAATAAAAGTTTCCCACCCGTCCCAATCGCCAACTAGCTCCCTCCCGACTCCTAGGTTCCCGGGCACGCCACTGTACTTGGCTGAGCCATAAATTCGAGTCGCTCTTTGATTTCCTAATGAGACAAACACCAGCAGGATTGTTTCCGCTTGCGAGGCCGCACTCTCGCCATTTTCTTGGCGGTGTTCACAAGTTCCGGAGTCGTAGCCATGGTCTGGTTGCGAGATACTAACCTGATGCAGAGCAGCCTGGCCAAGTGTTGATCTTTATCGCAGGGAGAGTATGACTGGAACGCTTGAATCCGGGACAGGGGCGCATTGGAAAATATACGACTAGAATGTTAATATTTACGAGAAAAAGAAGGCATAGTTTTACGGGATCCAAACACTGAAAACGTTTCTGAAAACGAGAATCCCAGCAATTAGTCCAACCAATATAGATTTTTTGTAGAAATTAATTCTAATAGTAAGCGACTTGCGCCATGACTTCGGGGATACTTTATAAATAACTAAAATCCAAATTGCAACTCAAAATTTTTTTGTGCAATTGTTTAAACAATGATTATTAAACAAAAGGGTCCTTTTTTTGGTTTTTTGTAAATATCTCAAAAGGTACTGGACGAATGGCTTTACTCATAAAAGACCGTTTGTAGAGAATAAAAAAACCTACAAAATTTCGCCGAGAAAAGCCGGAAAAACGCTTAAAAAAAGGCGTTTTTATAATTCGTATCTCCCTCAATTTTCAATATTAAGGAATAATTTTTCGGGAAATGGTAGCTAATATCATGTACATTGAGCTCTCGAAAGGTGAAAATTGTCGCTTCAATAGTTTTCCTACAATCAGATTAAAAAAAAATTACAGCCATATTTTGCATGATGCGTCATATTACGGGAAATGGTCCGATTTGAATTTTTAAATCGGCATTTTGAAGTTGAGGTTAAAAACTACAATTTGTCTATCTCACATTTTCCCATAAGTTCGGAGAACATTGTTAAAAATGCTTCTGAACACAGCGCTTCGAGTGAAAATTCGTCGCCGAGTCGTGGTAAGGTAGTAGTGGTAGGGGCGCCGAGAAGCGGAGGAGTAGTGAGAGACCGGTTGCGCGCACAAGGCGCTTTTTTGTATACAGCAAAGACGTCGCTTGTAATTGCATTACTTTTATGCAGTTTATTTAAATAATACGTACATGCATATGTTCAATTATAATTGTACTTGTACAAGTACGTATATGTAAACATATACACTGGCAAAAAATGTATAAATTGCACCAATAAACCGTGTTTTTTATTCCGAAAATAATTATTCTATTAAGTCAAGTGCATTTTATAGCTCGTTGATTTGACAACAAAATTAATTGATGTAATTGCCAAACGGGCACATCTGCTCCTGAATTCTCGGCGCCCCCTCCACTACTACCTTAGCACGACTCGGCGACGAATTTTCACTCGAAGCGCTGTTTTCAGAAGCATTTTTAACAATGTTCTCCAAATTTATGGAAAAATGTGAGATAGACAAATTGTAGTTTTTAACCTCAACTTCAAAATGCCGATTCAAAAATTCAAATCGGACCATTTCCCGTAATATGACGCATCATGCAAAATATGGCTGTAATTTTTTTTTAATCTGATTGTAGGAAAACTATTGAAGCGACAATTTTCACCTTTCGAGAGCTTAATGTACATGATATTAGCTACCATTTCCCGAAAAATTATTCCTTAATATTGAAAATTGAGGGAGATACGAATTTTTGAAAAAAGGCCTTTTTTAAGCGTTTTTCCGGCTTTTCTCGGCGAAAAATAGTCGTATCGGGATTTTCTAAAAACCATTTTGTAGGTTTTTTTATTCTCTACAAACGGTCTTTCATGAGTGAAGCCATTCGTCCAGTATCTTTTGAGATATTTACAGAAAACCAAAAAAAGGACCCTTTTGTTTAATAATCATTGTTTAAACAATTGCACAAAAAAAATTTTGAGTTGCAATTTGGATTTTAGTTATTTATAAAGTATCCCCGAAGTCATGGCTCAAGTCGCTTACTATTAGAATTAATTTGCAAAACAGCCTTTATTTTTGCTATATACTAAATATACTCACACCGACATGGGCCAGCAGTCGGAACATATTTCACACACCATACGTAATAAGGTCGGCCGAGAAACAAAAACAAACGACCGGAAAACTAGATCCATTCATCATCATGAATCTCATGTATGAAGGCAATAAATTACCAAAGTAATATGAGTTTTATTTGAAGAGGAGTCTAGTAAGATATTGGGAGGCGTATCCACACCTCTCAGAAATTAATAGTACGTCACGGAATGCACGGCAACCTTAGATCAATCAAGAGCTGCAAGCCCGAGGCGTGCTCAAATCTAAGGAGGCCGAGCGTGCGTGAGAATTGAGATGGGAGCGTGTCGGGCGTTTTTCTCGACGATTCTTGACGATGATGAAAGTGATGTTGGTTAATTTTTGTTTCAGGCGGTGTACGGCACTTGATTGTGGGTGTATTATGGAATAGGGTTTTTTGGGTAAATATGTTGGTGTAGCTGTAGCTGAAGTGTTACTACAACCTGACATTGAATCTAATAGAAATCATTTTTGGTACGCACGGGCAGTTTTTGAAGAGTACTTTTCAGCACGCGATCACCTATGGAAAGTGGAGAAACTTCCCGGGAAAGCTTAGAAAATCAATAATTTGTAGAACGGAAAAATTTTTGTCGGTTGATTTTTTTTTCTCCAAATTCTCAGTATATATTAATTTGGCTATTTTGAATCGATTGGCGTTTGCAAAATTGGTCTCCAACCGTTCTTAAGTTGGTCAGCTCTGAATCAGTTTTCAAATGTTTTTTTGTTGCCAAAAATATTTCCGATAAGTTTTCGACATTTTCGTTCAAAGATTCGGAATCAGCACGTCAAAATACGTTCGAAGACAAAAATTTAAAATTCGAAAAATGAAAAATAAAAAAGCCCAAAAAATTATCCATCATGATATATTCGACTATTTTGTCCGTCAATTTTTTTCGTTAAAATTTCCAGTATAAACTAATTTGGCTACTCTGAATCGATTGACGTTCGCAGAATTGGTCTATCTCTGAACGTTCTCGAGTTGGTCAGCTCTGAATCAGTTTTCAAATGTTTTTTTGGCGCCAAATATATTTCCGATAAGTTTTCGACATTTTTGTTCAAAGATTCGGAATTAGCACGTCCAGATGCTTTCGAGGACAAAAATTTAAAATTCGAAAAACGAAAAATAAAAAAGTTCAGAAAATTGGATTTTTCAACATAAACACCCTTTTCCGGCTAAATCTGATGATATCTGAAGACATAAACATCATAATTTTCGGAATCAGCATGAAATTTGACGTATACAGTGCAAATCTCAAGACGATGTGACGA
Source organism: Chrysolina haemoptera (assembly GCA_958298965.1). Classification (NCBI taxonomy): domain Eukaryota; kingdom Metazoa; phylum Arthropoda; class Insecta; order Coleoptera; family Chrysomelidae; genus Chrysolina; species Chrysolina haemoptera. Next base: position 36,153,840 of record OY282589.1, on the reverse strand, counting down.
CTTGGTTTTTTTCGTGACTTTTAGGGGTAAACCCCTTGCAACTTTTTCGGGTAATTTTGAATTTTTTTTATTAACTCGAAATTCACCATAGATACTAATTCGACCATTCTGAATCGATTGACGTTCGCAGAATTGGTCTATCTTTGACCGTTCTCGAGTTGGTCAGCTCTGAATAAGTTTTCAAATGTTTTTTTTTTGTGGCCAAAAATATTTCCGATAACTTTTCGACATTTTTGTTCAAAGATTCGGAATTAGCACGTCCAGATACTTTCGAGAACAAAAATTTAAAATTCGAAAAACGAAAAATTTAAAAGTTCAGAAAATTGGATTTTTCAACATAAACACCCTTTCCCGGCGAAATCTGATATCTGAGGATATAAAAATCATAATTTTCGGAATCAGCATAAAATTTTACGTATACAGTGCAAATCTCAAGACGATGTGACGACTCGGTATTTTTCGTGACTTTTAGGGGTAAACCCCTTGCAACTTTTTCGGGTAATTTTGAATTTTTTTTATTGACTCGAAATTTACCATAGATACTAATTCGACCATTCTGAATCGATTGGCGGTCGCAGAATTCGTCTATCTTTAACCGTTCTCGAGTTGGTCAGCTCTGAATCGGTTTTCAAATGTTTTTTTTGGCGCCAAAAATATTTCCGATGAGTTTTCGACATTTTCGTTCAAAGATTCGGAATCAGCACTTCAAAATACGTTCGAAGACAAAAATTTAAAATTCGGAAAATGAAATAAAAAAATGTTCAAAAAATTATCCATCATGATATACTCGACTATTTTGTTCGTCAATTTTTTTCGTTAAAATTTTCAGTATATACTAATTTGGCTACTCTGAATCGATTGACGTTCGCAGAATTGGTCTATCTTTGACCGTTCTCGAGTTGGTCAGCTCTGAATAAGTTTTCAAATGTTTTTTTTGTGGCCAAAAATATTTCCGATAAGTTTTCGACATTTTTGTTCAAAGATTCGGAATTAGCACGTCCAGATGCTTTCGAGGACAAAAATTTAAAATTCGAAAAACGAAAAATAAAAAAGTTCAGAAAATTGGATTTTTTAACATAAACACCCTTTTCCGGCTAAATCTGATATCTGAGGACATAAACATCATAATTTTCGGAATCAGCATGAAATTTTACGTATACAGTGCAAATCTCAAGACGATGTGACGACTTGGTTTTTTTCGTGACTTTTAGGGGTAAACCCCTTGCAACTTTTTCGGGTAATTTTGAATTTTTTTTATTGACTCGAAATTCACCATAGATACTAATTCGACCATTCTGAATCGATTGACGTTCGCAGAATTGGTCTATCTTTGACCGTTCTCGAGTTGGTCAGCTCTGAATAAGTTTTCAAATGTTTTTTTTTTTGTGGCCAAAAATATTTCCGATAAGTTTTCGACATTTTTGTTCAAAGATTCGGAAATAGCACGTCCAGATACTTTCGAGGACAAAAATTTAAAATTCGTAAAACGAAAAATAAAAAAGTTCAGAAAATTGGATTTTTCAACATAAACACCCTTTTCCGGCTAAATCTGATATCTGAGGATATAAAAATCATAATTTTCGGAATCAGCATGAAATTTTACGTATACAGTGCAAATCTCAAGACGATGTGACGACTTGGTATTTTTCGTAACTTTTAGGGGTCCCTTGCAAGTTTTTCGGGTAATTTTAAATTTTTTTTATTGACTCGAAATTCACCATAGATACTAATTTGACCATTCTGAATCGATTGGCGGTCACAGAATTCGTCTATCTTTAACCGTTCTCGAGTTGTTCAGCTCTGAATCGGTTTTCAAATGTTTTTTTTGGCGCCAAAAATATTTCCGATGAGTTTTCGACATTTTCGTTCAAAGATTCGGAATCAGCACGTCAAAATACGTACGAGGATGAAAGTTTGAAATTCGAAAAATGAAAAATAAAAAAAGTTCAAGAAAATCATCTATCATGATTCACTCGACTTTTCAGTCCGTCGATTTTTTCCGTTCAAAATCTCAGTATATACTAATTAAACCATTCTGAAACGATTGGAGTTCGCAGAATTCGTCTATCTCTAACCGTTCTCGAGGTGGTCAGCACTTCATCAGTTCTCAAAGGTTTTTTTGGCACCAAAACTATTTCCAATGAGTTTTCGACATTTTCGTTCAAAGATTCGGAATAAGCACGTCCAGATACTTTCGAGAACAAAAATTTAAAATTCGAAAGACGAAAAATAAAAAAGTTCAGAAAATTATCTATCATGATATACTCGAACTTTTTATCCGTCGATTTTTTTCGTTCAAATTCTCAGTACACAGAGTGTATCTTAAATCATGTCAATAATCTCAGGAGGTGATTCCTTTTCACATTTTATGGAAGTGTTTATATAAACATGTGTCCTAACTTGCTTCGTTTCCGAGTAACGGGGTATCAACCGCGACGCCACTGGAATCAAAATTCGAAATCTGATTCCATGAAAAGAAGCCCCTTTTTACTACTAACAAACACACGAAGTTTAATCAGAATCGGCGTGAAGAAATTTGAGTAATTCATGAAAGACCGATTTTTATTGAAATTTTGACATCTTGTTACTCAGAAACGAAGCAAGTTAGGACACACGTTCACAAAAACTTTTTCCATAAAATGTGACAAGGAACCACCACCCAGAATAAATTAAGATACACCCTGTATATCTATCGATTTCCATCAAGTAACAGCCATGTCAATGGTCAATACAATATATTGTTTTTTTTCTGTATTAGTACTAGAGAAACTCTTTCTTGTAATACTTATGAGTAAACCATGAATACTGATTTTTTTTTTATAAAGAGTACAATCGTTCAAAGAAATCAAATAACTGCTCTTGTAAGAAAACATTTGTTTAGAAGAGTTTATGCATACAATACGTCCAAGGAATTTTTTCCAGACTCACAAGTTTTTCCCTTCCTTTCCATTCCGACGAGCATCCCTTATTTATACATTCAAAATCCTCGGTGGAGACTTTCTCTCCGATGCAATCCCAGGACGCCTCGTCTAACCGGTCGAAGAAGTGTATATCAGATTCTTCGTCTGGACGCCTCTTCCTTTGACGCGTGATCTGGTTTGGATAGGATCGCCCGTCGCCCCGTGTCCATCTATTTTCCATGTTATTGGTTTGATTCCGCAGTGTCAATTTTCGGAAAAGGGCTTTCGACTCGCCTTCACAAAAGCCTCGGATACAAGAGACGACGTTTCGGGCCACAATGTAATAAGATCCTGTCCGGTCGCTTTTTTGTTATCTGGGGGATTTGGCCCTACATTTTTCATGTGATTCGGAGAAAGGGTTGGAGTAGAGAACAATATATCAATCGGATAAGTTATTATTGAAACGAGGAAAAACCTTCAGAATTTGTTTCTATGACCCAGGCAGCAAGTCATATTGGATGAATCAGGATGTTCATGAAATCAAATTGTAATACTCATGACAAGTTTATGTCAAAAATTAACTTTCAAAGTGTTACCGCAGAACAAATACCTCCATATTTCCATCCTGCAGCGTGAAATTGCTTCTGAAGAGCCTACTTTCCAATTCTTCTAATCTCCCTGATGAGCTTAAGAATGCGAAATAGATTTTCGTCGACAAAAATGTATTGGAGATTACATAAGAATAAAGCGATCCTTGTTTCAATGAAATGAACGATTTCTGTTAGTGATATCTCAATTATTTATTTGAATTTTCAATTAAAACTAAAGAAAATTAAAAGAAATCAACTATCTAAATGAAAATGCGAATTCTCACTTTCAGATTTTTTTTAGTCTTCTCACAATATCTATCAGATGTAGTTCAATGTCCAGCGTGGCTTTAGCCGGGGAAGTAGTTGTTTTTTCTTGGATACTACAAAAAAACACATTTTTCAATTTTATGGGAGAATGTTCCCCCTTTCACCATTATTTAATATTGGGCCAATATAGATATATCGTATATGTAATAACCTGCAATACTGATACAATATTGATGAATATTGGAAAAATAATTTTATATTAATAATATTGATGGAATATTGGCTCAACATATTCTGAATGTGGATTGATAGATCTAATATTGGACCAATATTGGTTGAATTATTTTTGACAATATCGATAGAACAATACTGTATACATATTGTTTTTAAATTCTATATTCGCCTCATATAGGTTCTTGGTATTTAATGCTATATTGTATATCCAAGTTTGAAAGCACATTGTTTGATAATTATTTCACCAATATTCAACAAATTATAATATCCTATATTCAACCAATATTGGTTGAACAATTTTCACCAATATCGATAAAACACTATTGTCTACATATTGTTTTCAACAACTACAATGAATATTGCAATCCCAAAATTCATCTTATATCTAGAGATAAAAAACTATGGGGTGCTAACCCGCCACTGCCATTTCCTGCAAGGCCGAAAATTAGATTTATCATAACTTTGCTAAAAATTATAGTCGAAGAGAATGCCGGTTTTATGGCTAAGTTGAATATGAGGCAGGAGTAAAACAAAGTTTTTTTTTAGCATGTATAAGTGGGACCTGTCACACTACTCTAAAATTGTTGTATATAGTCCAAAGAGGGTATGGGTTGCTGCTTTAGTATAATAATTCCATATTTACTGAATTATTCATGACTTTTGGATCATTTGCAAATATCTCCATGAAGTGCAACAAAACACATTTCAGGTACTCAAATACTCATATATTATATATATGCATGAGAAGGTAGGAGTCTTCAGAAACGATATGAACTTTTTTTTTCCTTCTCCGATCATTGTTAGAAGAGTTATGACACATCGAATATTCGGCTCCGCCTGAGCTTTCAGCGGCGGATAAGCGTGAACCTGAAATTTGATGTCGGCGTTCAATCACATTTTCTGTGAAAACTAGAGAATTTCATAAAAAATTACTCGGAATCATTTTTATGGAGAATTGAATTGTCTTTCACCTTGTTGAGTTGTTTTTCCGATAAATCATATACTTACAGCAAAAATCAATTTTTTTATTTTTAAAAGAAAAAAAAAAATTTTCACCCCTGGAATTTCGGTAAACTATTTTTTTTCGTGTTTATCATGGTTCCAACAACTATCATACCAAGTTTGGTGGTGCTACAATCGATCCTCGCCACAAAACCCAATCGTACTGGATTATTTGACTTTGTCAAAGAAATATATTATTATCTCCAAACATAACACAATATTTTCCAATAAGTTTTGAAAACGGAGACAACGTTTTTCTAAAAGGGAATTATTCGGTTCAATATAAAAACTGGATCCATTCAATATTTCTTTCTACGCACACGGCATCCATTTTTCGTGAGTGTACACGAATAAACTTATCCGACATTTTTTTTTATTCTCTCACCTCCTGAAGCCCGTATTCCTATGATATATCGCTTCTTCACATGAGATCCACGCTGATGTATAGCGCGGTGTTCAGACCGTGTCTTTTTAGTGAACTCGTTTTTATTACAAAAATAAATCAAGAGGTCTGCTGAACAGCGTTTGTTGCGAAAACATCAAGCAGAGTTGCGAGTTGTAGTTCGAGTTGCTGGTTTTGCTTTTCTGTTGGAAAATTCGAGAATTTTCCTGCGGTCGCTCGGTGGGAGTTACAGTGTTCACGGAATTATGTGTCATTGAGATATGATTATTCCGTTCCGTTGACTGTTATTCATATGCATGAAAGACCATTCATGGTATGGTTTCTGTAAACTTTGAATCTGCTTATTCTAGAACTTTGCAGCTCATTTTCAGTTCATTATAATCACACAGAGCAACGAAATTGCTTTTCAGTGTCGTTCCTCTTTGATGCGGTATTACACGTGGGATTGTAATGAGCGCACATTTTTTTGTTTCGAGCCTGGACTTTCATCGAAACTAAAATTTTTAAAACTTCAACACGTGTTTCAGTCACTTAGTGACCATCTTCGAGAGGAAGTTTAGAGGAGTTTTCGAAAGAAAAATCTTCATGAGCAAGATTAAACTCCATTTGAATACTCATCAATTTATTAAGCCTAAAGTAGTGGGAAAAAATGCAACCTTATGGTTTTCGCTTGAAATACATCTGCTAGTTAAAATTCAATTGTTGAATTATTATTACTATTTTTTTCTCAAAAGGCAACATAGTGGCTCGTCGTGTCAAACAAAAAAGCATTTCATTACGATTAATTTGATACCTCACACTATTAGATCTCGAAGAAACTTTCGATAATAAACTTAAAAATATTACGGGATATCTTTCTCTTCGAGATTAAAATTCATCGAGTAACCTGTTACCAACACAAATGATATAACAAAACCATCAATCCAAAAGCTAATATCTCCTTGCATAAATGATATTATTAACATTAACATTTCAGACGAATCTGAACCGCTTGTCAAAAAAAGGAATTTTATGTCTTATACAGATCCTCCAAATTTCATTTTAATATCTACAAAACAAGAAAAGTTATAGGGGCGAACCACTTTTCGTGGACACCCGGTATATCGAAAGTACGTTCGTCCGCGATTGTTGATAATGAAATTGGTTCTTTATAAATTGGATTTGTAATTGTTTTCGCCTGAGCTCAATGAACTGCGCATCCCAATAACTTTGACTCTCCAGGCCCTGATGGTTCAAATAACTAATGGGGAAAAAATTTAAAGCAACCCCATCTATCTGGGAAGAGTTTTTGAATCATGGTTAGATGGGGAGCAACAGATTCTGATTTGTTGTGGACGAATACTCTCCGCAGTTGGTTTAGTATATGACCGGATATGAGCAAAGAAGGACAAAGAAGGAGGTCACTGGATACAAGAAAATCCTGCTAATATTTAGATGTATTTCGCAGGACACCATGCAGTATAAGCGTAACCTGTTAATACACGACCAAATAGTGGAATGCATCAGACAACTATGGTTGATTCATAAGATCTAGTCGATTCCGAGTCCAGAAAAAGCAGGTAATTTCCTTGCATTGCCAATATTGCCATTGCCATTGTCCGTTATACTCAGAAAAATCAGTGGATACGATTGCGGCATGGATCAGTATAAACTCAGAAGTGATGAAATGGACTCAAGGAGAGCTGCGACAAGAAGACATAATAATCCGCGAAATGACGATTCTTCATGGGTCTAAGGCCGTGAACATGAGAGTTTTGAATGTATCCATAAGAGAATGGTACTAACACGAATTGGATCAGTTCCTTTTGGGGTAACAGAACGCGCAGCCAATGAATTTGGTCTCGTGTTCGACACTGAACAGGGCAATTCAAACCCTGCCATCCTGAGGGAACCCATTCAGTGAAAAGCTCACGTTGAAACTTCGGACACTGAGGTCTCCTACAGTTACAAAAGCCAGTGCATGGTGTGTTTTTCAAGTACATCGAAGTCTTTGACTTTTCCAAAAGTTTGACCTCTGCCTGCCCTAGGTCAAGTGTGCTGAAGTTGGAATGGCCTGCCAGGATGGTGTTTATAAAACCGTGGTCTATCGTCGTCGCGTGATAGGTATAAAAGTCTCAGACACTGGATACAAAGCATGTCTTGGGGCAACTCAGAACAAAATTAATTTGCTTGAGTTGGTTTAGCTCAGACATCACGAGTATCATACTACCGTCAATAATGAGAGGTGAACAACCATCAGTAAACCGCAAACCTCGGTTCCTGGAAACAAAGGTACAGGCCACACAAACCAGTCCAATCGGATTAGGGGAAAATGATAAATTGCCAGTAACTGAAGTTTTGGAATAGGACGCCGTGAGTGAGCAAATCATTTGAGGGAAGAACTTCTGCTTTCCTACTAGAGCATTGATCCTTCTCCACCCAAAATCTCAGTGGTTCTGTACAGCAAGGTTAACGGAGTGTCTTATATAACAATAAAAAAATTATGTAGATGTTTCATTGATTTACCATCAGTGGATATTTTGTTTTTTCAACTCACTTCGAGCAAACTGTATAGTTTGTTCAATATCAAAATAGAATAATGGCTTGGAAATTGTTTACTTTATGATTATACTTTTTTGTTTGTTCATGGATATTTTTCTATTAGTTCTGAGATTGATTTAGTTGTAGTTAATTGTGTGGCATACACTCCTTATCGTTATGTACTCCTATAATTAATAAATAATAGCTCTTCGTCGTAAAAAACATCAAAAGAGCTGTTTTTGATAACATTTGAAAAAGGCCGCACTTTGGCTGTCCTCTTACTCACTCAATGATTTCAGAAATACTCTTCTGATCTGAAACTATTTTCAGAAACTCCAATGAATGAAAATGAACAGCGAAATTTTTACTCGTCTCGAAGAAATCGCTTATGTGAAGCGATCTCTTCATATTTTCCACGAAATGAATTTATATTGCAACTTTGTGTCAGCACGCTAGGGCGTTATTGTCTCACCTTCGAAATTGCCTGTTTGCCGTAAATTCCATTTCTGAGGTGGAGTGGATGAGAAGGTATAGACAGCTATCGGAGAGGCACTTCTTTATTCTTTTTTTTTTTGTCCTCGAGTGCAGAAAATATGATAGTATCTTCGAAATTGAAAACAAATTTGGGAAAGAGATATCCGCATAGAACAGTGAAGCCAGTCTATATTATTTTGAGAGTCTTATTTTCATAAAAATTGTATTACATTCAATAACATGTATCAAATGTTTTCTGCAGGTCTGTTTTGGTGTTGATTTTTTTTCGGTAGCTGAATATTTGTGCCATAAAATGTATAAATAAAATTATTAAAAGGTATGAAAATGAGATGAAACTTCAAATCTTTTTATACCACTTATTGTCCCATTGATGTTACTGCAGTTTCGTCCTATATACTGGGTGTGCCACAATTGAATGCTGATCCTGAAGGGCAATAATCTTTGGATGATTTCAAAAGAAATTCTTCATATGAACATGGGTCCTCATTGTCCGCAACGGCTTCATTTCTGTGATATATAAGGTATTGGGGTACCTTTTTCAAATATCATTATAATTGTTCTATAAATTCTATATGAAAATGGACTCTTGACGTCTTCGACTGGTTGACAGTTTTCGATTTAAAAAATAAAATGTTCGCCGGATCAAAAAGAAGGACACAGCCATTTTTATGAGAAAATAGAGGACAATCATTGAAATATTATTAATTTGGAAAAAAGCAGCGATCAAAAATATGGCAGGGTATGTTAACAAGGACGCCACTAATGGAAATTAGGAAAAAAATTTACCTATCATGGAAAGAATCGTTTTTTATGCGAACTCTGCATGTACCATACTAAAGAAAAAAGAAATTACGTTTTAGGGATATTAGGGAAGAACTTTTTTTTTGGTAAATTCCAGTTTGTATTTCGGAAGTGAAGCTGTTGCGGAGGTATGTTCATATGAAGAACTTTCGAAAATTATTGCCCTTTCGGATTAGCATTCAATTATGAAACATTTTTGAATGAATTATCAGATGTTATTACATTGAACACCAAAGTGGTGCTTCTCAAAGTGAGACACGCATTATATATTCTCATCAGATCCAGGATTAATAAAGGGGTGTTTTTTTTAATTTTGCCATGAAGTGATATGCTTCGATACCGCTCTTGCCCCAAGTCGTCAAGTTCCTCAAGACTTTTTTTATACTAATGAATGAATCGTGATTATCCATCCTCTTGCAAAATGTCTCGAAGGGAGATTTATGGCCGATCAGACTGCGACGACAAAAGTGATGTATCGTTTCATTATCGATGTACCTGCCTGCCAGTTCATTTTGTTACTTCTCTCTGTAATGTGATGCAATGTGATTTTCTGTTAACGCTCTTTCGACAAAATAATTGAAAAAATATTATATTATCAGTGATTCAATGGATAAATAAGAAATTATTGATTGTTTTCATAGCTTTATATTTTGAGTAGGGTTATTATGGACTTCCTGTATACGGAAGAAGAAAAGAAAAAATTCAATTCTCTGCAATTTTTTATTCACGACGTTTCAACTGTTGAGATCTACAGTCGTTTTCAAGTGTAATTTCTCAAAGATACTTCTTATACAGTGTGACCCATTTAAGATGGAAGCACCCATATAAAACTTACATATGTCAACCGTTTTAAATGATTTTGTTTTCTTTAGTTAGACATTCGAAAAGTCTACTAGGACACCCAATTTCATGTATAAATCTCCATTTCCAGGTCCAACTAATCTTATTTTTCAAGGTTAAAAATCTAAAAAAATTACTAGCGATTTTGTTAGAAAAAATCTGACTACACTACTAGATTCGCGACATTTTCAAATGGTACATATCTGAATAACGTTGAAAGCAGGTTTACCACCGTGAAAATACAGCGACAAGCTATATTTTCACTGTAATTCCGATTCTATTGGCTGAATTTTAAAATTTGAAATTCACTGATTGGTTGGTAAGCAAGGAGATATACTGTCATCCAATACATTTCGAGAATACCACTCTGATATCGATTTGAAAAAAACTGAAAAATCAGAAAGGAGAAACATAAATTACACGTAAGAGTTTTACTGACGATCTTCAAAATCATGTTCCAGCTCACAAAATAAGTAGTGTGTAAAAAAATGGTAGAATCAAAGCAATCCAGCTGGAGATTTCAACACATAGTGGCATCATTAAATAATCTTGGTTCTATGAATGAACAGGTGAATTCAGCGAAATACGTGATTATAGCCTTAACTTGTTAAGCCTAACATGACCGAACACTGATTGCGGCAGGTGTAACAATAATAGTCCAGTAATAAAACACAAAATAGAGATTCTGAATAATACAAGTTGATAAACACTTGTGTCCAGAGGTGTGAAGAATTGGTTTAAATTTTTCCATATAGCTTTTGCCATTGTCGGGATTAGTCAATCAATTTGCTTATCCAATTTTTATGATTTTGTAAATGTCCAATACTCCGCTTCGCGCTGTTGGTAGGCCTTCAGTTATCACCTTTTCTTTGTTAAAACCATATTTTTTAAACAAGTTTTTCAATTAAGAGATACAACTGCAAAATATCACTTGGTACTAAAAATAATGCTTGGTAGGTACTCTTCTGGTGAAAGGGCATATGGAATGCTTCAAATTATTCATTGACTTCCGGGGATTGATTATTTTGGATAGAAGTTTGTATACAGGGTGGCCCACGAGGTTTTAGCAAGGAAATATTTTGGAATACGAGAGTAGTAATTGGTGCTGATTTTTCTGACAGGTTACCGAGTGAGCTTTTTGTTTTCGGTCACGTGACACAAGATTTTAAATTCTTAATGGAACAACCTGTATATTTTGGCAATTACATGTTCCTCCTGATAAAACCATTCCAACGAACTATCATACTTGTGGTCTAAAACGATTAGTTCAAGAACTACAGATACTCCAATATCCTTTGTTCCACGACATTTTTTGAATAAAACATGGATGATTATTATTATTTTGCCTTTTTTTAATCATCACAAAGTATATAGGACTTTCTAAATATACAGGGTGACCCTAAACCTAAATAAGTGTGATAGTTTGTTGGAATCGTTTTAACAGGAGGAATACAGAAATGCGAAAATATACACGTTGTCCCATTAATAATTTCGAATCTGACATCACGTGACTAAAAACAAAAAAAAATTAAATTAAATGCGAAGTATTGTGACTTTATATAATTATTTACATTTTTATATGTACGAACTCATTTTTTGAAGAAAAAAAACCTTCATTTTGTCATATTGAAGCATGTTTCAATCGACTGATTAGTTGATCGATTGATTATATTTGTAACAATATCATCTATCGTATTACATTAAAGGCTCAGGGAATTTTTGACAAAAATGTTATTCCCCATAGTGTTCCCTAAAAACACGAATATGTCCGAAATGAAAAGTTAAATAAAACACTCTCCTAGAAGTATCTTCAAGTAAAAGTTGGGAATATGATGTAAAACCCCCAGTTATTGAAACAAAAGATTCTGCCATATTTTTTTTATGATAAATGTTGGTAAAAAAATATATGTTATGGCCCATTTATCAATCTCTGCACTAAACATTTTTCCACTTAGTTCACGACTACATTTTCTCATTCTTCTCTCTAAAATAACTGCTGTTGACTGGACTATCACTTCTGAGCATTACCGCATTGATTGCCGCAGGTGAAACTAGCCATCCCGTCAAATCTTGAATTCCATCTAAAATTCACCTGTCCGAGATGCCCTTCGTTGGACCTTTCCGAAGTTCTTTCACCTGCTCGTTTCATCGTCGTAGTTACGGATAGATACGATTTGGTGATAGTGAAAATTGTAGTCCGTGCATGTGCTATTTTACAGTAAGGAAAAGGGCTATTGATTGAGGTAAAATTGAAATGACGGAGTTACTTATAAGCAAATTTTTCAGGTAATTATGAAAATTTATCAGAAAGTAACAAAAAAAATCCAATAATTTTTATATAGTGCGGGCCACACACCACACACCACACACCACACACCACACACCACACACCACACACCACACACCACACACCACACACCACACACCACACACCACACACCACACACCACACACCACACACCACACACCACACACCACACACCACACACCACACACCACACACCACACACCACACACCACACACCACACACCACACACCACACACCACACACCACACACCACACACCACACACCACACACCACACACCACACACCACACACCACACACCACACACCACACACCACACACCACACACCACACACCACACACCACACACCACACACCACACACCACACACCACACACCACACACCACACACCACACACCACACACCACACACCACACCCCACACACCACACACCACACACCACATACCACACACCACACACCACCCCACACCCCACACCCCACACCACACACCGTACACCCTACACCCCACACCGTACACCCTACACTTTACACCCTACACCAGACAACACACCCCACACCCTAAACCTCACACCCCACACCGTACACCCTACACCCCACACCGTACACCCTACACTTTACACCCTACACCCTACACCCAACACCGTACGCCGTACACCGTACACCGTACTTTCCCATTTTTCATCATGTTCAAAGAGATAATGTGATTAATTTTGAACATTGCAGAAATAAAAATTTTCCGCTTATTATCGGCTCAATGATATGAATGGTCTGTAATTTTTAATTAGTTGATTCAGTGGGAGTTTTTTTATATTTCAGTCCAGCAAACTATAGGAACAAGCACGATGCTTATTCAAAGAACAATTGGAAACAAAAACCTTGTTTCATCTTGCTCCCGGTGCAATGGAAAAACAATACGTACAACACGTATAATTCAACCATTCTCGGAAATAACTAAAACATTATTCGAAATATTTCAATTTCCGGATCCAAAAATAAAAGAAAATCCCTTGTGGAATGTATCGTTCCATCTCATTTGAAAGGCAACGCCTCAAGACAGAGCCAGATACACAAAGGGCATTGCGGGAAATACGTTTCATCTGCTCGAATTGAAAGTAAACAAGGCCGGCTTGTTTTTTCTGTTAAATATGATTACTGTGGAGTCTTCTGTTTTTACGTATGCATTTGTCTTCGCCTCAGCTTTCAGCGTTGAGTGGATTCGCAGATATTTAACAAAACAAGGTGTAGATTAGCATCTCAACCGCTTGTGAGGGATTAGTTCCATATAAAAGTGGCGATGGTAGTGTCGAAACGAGTAAGCTTTGGATTACAAATGGGGTAGGAATCTCCATGGGATTATTATCCGCAATGTTGGGAAGAGTGAGCGGCCATTTCAGATGTCTTGATTCTCCCAGAAGTCATTCATTGTTATCAGCGCAATTTTCTTAGCTCTTTACAATGAAACAATACGAGAAAAAAAAAGTTGAAATTCGTTGAATTGAGTTCAATCTTTGAATTCTGATTACCAGTCGTGTGCGTTCAAAGCCACACTGCAGAATCTTTTTTCTGATAACCCAAAAAAGTGTTGAGGTGCCGTATTTACTAGAGCATTCGTTCCACATGAGCACCGAACGAGCACCGAACGAGCAGATGCTTGGATAGTGTGGACGCTGATTTGAGCACGAACAGAATACGTGTTTACGTAAAGGGCGTATTCAATAGAGCATTCGTTCCGCGTGAGCACCGCGTGAGCACCGAATGAGCACCGAACGAGCAAATGCTCGGATAGTGTGGACGCTGATTTGAGCACGAACAGGCGTATTCAATAGAGCATTCGTTCCGCATGAGCACCGAATGAGCACCGAATGAGCACTGAACGAGCAAATGCTCGGATAATGTGGACGCTGATTTGAGCACGAAGAGGCGTATTCAATAGATCATTCCTTCCGCATGAGCACCGAATGAGCACCGCATGAGCACCGAATGAGCACCGAACGAGCAAATGCTCATATAATGAGGACGCTGACTTGAGCACGAACAGAATACGTGTTTACATAAAGGTGCGTATTCAATAGAGCATTCGTTCCGCATGAGCACCGAATGAGCACCGAACGAGCAAATGCTCGGATAGTGTGTACGCTGATTTGAGCACGAACAGAATGCGTGTTTCCCTTACGCAGCATGACGCACACCCTTCATACAATTTTTAAGCTCTTTTTCACGGATGAATTCAAAAAGTTGATAGAAGATATGACAGAGCCATTATTCGGTTCAAACCAATCGAAATCGGCCATGGATGTCAATTATAAAGCTATCCGTTACGAAATGAAAAAAAAAATTTCATTTCATCGGAAATCAGAAATTTAAAAACAAATTTGAAAAAATATACAATATCTGCGTTGAACAGATAGTACCCTTCAAGGAAAGAATTTTTATTAAAACCTGTAATTCCAAGTAATATCATAAGGGTATATGAGTTGTCGATGCTTTCAGGAGTGAGTGGTTTCTCATATGATTCTGCTAAAAAGATGAGTAACGTACTAAAGAATCGCATCATGAGTCGAATTCAAAGTATAAGTATTATTAGAACCAGAGATTCACTACTTGACTTGACTTGAAATCAAGACAAGCTCAAGTCAAGTATTTATTTTTGAAGTCGAGTCAAGTAGTTACACATCAAGTACTTGTAAATCAAGCTACCTACTTGATTTTTCTTGAAAAACTAGTACTTTTTTTGTATTAATCTGATCAACTGCCAAAACGTAATAACAATAAAAATATATGGATGCAACATAAACAAAAATGGAGTTAGTAGAATACAGTACAATAATATTCATGTTATAATGTCCCACTTTCAAATGGCAAAATAGGTTATATTTTTGAGCAGCATGTGCCCCAATTTTCACTAGGTTTCTTGAATCCTATAGATTTTTGTAGATATTCAAAATTAAAAAAAAAACAGTAACAAATGAAAAATCATTAAAGGAATTAAGATGTAAAAATTTGTTTGACCTCCCGTGTAGAATAATTATAGCTAAAATTTAATTATTGTTTGACATTCTCAAGCCAACTCGAACCTGTAAAGATATTTGCCCAGGAATTAGGTGGGCTGGATCTACCAATTTTTTTTTTTTAAACTTCAGTGTGTTAAGCTTGCAAATGTCATCATAGCGAAGATGTTCCGCAGTTTTTCATTTTCAAAACCGCCGTACATAGGGTACATTTGCCTTATTAGGCAGTATCTTCATTACTCTTAGTAAGTTGCTCGACTATGAACCAATCCGTAATCTTATTCGTTTTATTAGATACACTTTTATCATCTTCAACTCGTTTGGCTTTTGATGGCGCATACCTTGCGCTTTCTACTTCTGTTTCGATGTCATCAAATTATGACACTTTTTCTTCTACGATATTTTCATTTATGATATATTCTGCGCCGCTGCTTTGAAAAGGGTTCCCATTCCATTACGGACAAATCACTTAAATCAGGCGAAAACAATTATTGTTTAGCCGCCATTGTTCATCCTTGATCAACGCTGGTATCAACGCTGGTCTACTATTTAACAGAACTTCTTCGAGCAATTAAGGGGCTGCTTGCTGTAACCTCGGTAAATCCCCTGATTTAACGCTTCGGTAAGTAGTTTTGATTTTACTTGATATCAAGTAAAGTTCTTCACACCGTAAATCGAGTCAAGTCAAATATCAAATTTTCAAAAGCTTGAGTTTTGAAGTTAAGTCAAGTATTTAAAAAAAATCCAAGCTACTTGGCTTGATGAATCCCTGATTAGAGCAGAATATTTGAAGTGAATCAGTGAGTGCTGTTATTGCCCTTTCAACGACTAAGTCAATTTATGGAGTGCCTCAAACATAAAGCACTAATTAGAAACGTTCTCGTGATCACAGTGGTTCCGAGCATAAATGTGCTTACGGTACTTACACAAGCACCAAGCATAGAGCTCAGCACAGCTTCAGACTTCAAAGATTGACATCTCTTCCTAGGACTTCCATCGAATTCCTTATTGCGAGAAAAAATAATTAAGCGCGACCTTTTTTCAGTCGGCGTAGACAATATCATGATGAACTAACCATAACACGTGTAGGTCTAATATGAAAATATTCTTTGTAACCCCATTACCTCTCATTCTCTTCAGCTCCCAGCCAATTTCGGTGAACTTTCAATATCCAAATCGACCTGCGTCCTGGTTATCTCAAACGTCGTATAAAACTCCCCTATAACCCGTCATGATGATGATGGAGCGTAGAAGCGCACAGCGTTTTCCAAACAAGAAAACAATACATCAGTCAGGATCAACCGTTTGACCGTGTCGATGTTTTCCCTGACCTCCTACCCCCGTTGCTCAGTATTTGAAGGATTCGGGCCTTCGCACATGAAGCACATTGGGCGAGAGGGAATTCGAAATCCGTGGAAAGTCGACCGAATTGAAGCACGTTTCGAGACATTGAAAAGAGTTGTTTTTCAGCGAACATAGTGGAGCACACATATTTTTTATTTAGATTTTTATTTCAAAATATGAACAGGTTGTTCATAAAATCGGTTGTGGAATCATCTGCGACTGAAAGACAGACTTTAGGCGCTATTTTCCATCGTTCAAGAGGGATTTAATCCATAATGGAAACTGGATATTGAATATCGCCTCTGAATGAAAATCCAAAGTTTCAATTTCAGAAAATTTTCTTTTTAGTCTATTCTTTCTACAATATCTGTCATATGCAAGTCGACATTCAGGGCAGGTTTAGCCAGTTAAGTTTCAACAAAAAAAAAATCTCATTTCTATCGTATAATATAGCAGATCCGGCAGATCTGGCAGAAATCGTCTTGTCCGAACATTGAGCAGAATTGTAACATCGTCAATTATTTCGATTTTTTCTTCTAATGCGTTCATTTTTGATTCTACAACTTGAACGAACATCTTGACACGAGATTTTTAGAGAGCTTGTAGCTTCAACAAGCCTATATATGAAAATTGGCATGCAAGTTGAGCAATTCAAATAACAAAAAAGAGCTGTTCAGTCTACTTCAAAATCTATCTGTATATACCATCACAAACGTACAGGTTGTCCTAAAATCAGCTGAAGACGTCAAAGGAAATATCAATGCAAACACTTGCCCTGGTCATGGACAACGGGGCTTGGGAATAATACTGCATCTTCAAGACTTGGTGAAATACAGCTACAAGGCTTTTGCTTCACGCACTGTAGATACTGACGTCTCAGTTTCACCAATTGCTTATTTTTTCACTTTGTCAACAGCGGGTTCTAATAAAGTTTGGATTGAGTTTGAAACAGGAAAGAATTAGTCCGGATCATGCAATAGCTGAATCTATCAGAATAAAAAAAGATATTGCTTTACCAGTATTCCACACTTTCACAGGCTGTGATAGCATTTCTAGTTCCTAGTAATAAATCAAAGAAAAAATCGACTTGGAAGACACGAAGGCTCTTCAAAGATGCCACTACTGCATTTTCGTTCATCACACAAATATATAATTGAATTCCTAATGAAATTGTTGACATATTAAAAGGTTCATAATGGTAGTTTATTCTTCAACTAGTGACGGGGTCAGTATTGATGAAGCAAGACAAGAATTGTTCCTGGACAAATATCGTTTTCTAGGAAGTCTTCCACCAGCTGAGGGTGCATAGTTATTGTGCAGTGCTTTCCAAGCTGGGTACATTTGGAGACAAGTAAATACCATCACAAAACGATTGGGAATGACGTTTACTCAACGAAATGGTCGGAGATGAACGAAATTTCTGTTTCCAATTCAACGGACTGATTAAATGTGTTTGCAAAATCTGCATAAACAAGTGCCTGCAGCTGCAAAGCTGCTGGTTTATCGTTTATCATTTTGCCAATGCAAAAATCAATGTAAACGAAAATAAATGAATAATAATCGATGATTTTATTTTCGCATTGAAGCACTCAGTACCTTCATAAACATGAGAATACTGAATTAGCATGAAGTCTGAAGTTCACTTCAATTTATCCAGTTAGTTGTGTACTCCAGAAATGTCCGTACATATTGTAAAAATATTCACTTCCAATTACTCGAGTTGTTAGACAACTTCTGGAATCAAAAACCGTGAAGAAAGAAACTCGAAAAAAGAAAAAAGAAAATTGGAAAGAGTTCATGCACATTGAATAGACTGCAAGTGGACACCAACTTAATGCGGCAGTTTGAGTTTTGTTTCATAACTTTACAAAATTTATTACGAATTGAATTTTATAGAAATTCTTTACAATTTGTTTCGCTCTGTGAGTTTCATTGCGAGAAGAACTTGAAACAACGTCTGTTTTCAAGTGCTTGTTGTGCATTCAAAGTTAATTCTGAGATTTGTTAGAGAAAAGTAATTTGAAATAAACCTGCAATAACATGGCAGATAACAATAAAATGTTGGATGACATTCTTCCTCATTCTAATAGCTAATTTTGCTAGTAGAAGCACTATGATTTCCTTCCATGAATTGTTAAACATTGATTTTCGTCACCTCATCAATGATAAAAGTTTATCGCTTGGGTAAAAATCTTCATTTGTTTGATGAATGGAATCCATTAACCTAACCTAACCTCGCATTATAGTAAAAACCGATACTCATGAATGGAATAATCACCATTCATTGGATTGATGAAAAATATCAATCATCGAAATAGTCCAAATCATTATATCAATCATACAGCATTCAATCGAAGAACGAAGAATGATAATTAATCTGATGGATACAGTTCCACCTGCTGAACGAATACAATTCATTGCTTGGGCGAACACTCTTCATTCGTTTGATGAATGAAATGAATTACCCTCACAAACCTATTCAAAGTACTTGATCATGATATCAACGGAAGCATTTATTGATATTATCAACATCCGTTTTCATAGTATGGATAACCAGTGGTACTTTGAAATAACGATTACGTTCATTGGACCAATATTGATGATGATGTTCATTGAACCAAGGAACTTCTTCATTGTATTCAGGTACTGAAGAACCGTGAAGAAAGAAACACAAGAAACGATATGGAAGATTAGAAAGGGTTCTGTAAATTGAATAGGCTGCAAGTGGACACCAACTCTAATGTGCGTATTCACTAGAGCATTTGTTCCGCCAAAGGAAAGTACCCCAACCAAACCAAACTGTACTGTTTTTTTTGGTTCACATATTTTGAATGTATCATAAAACATTCAGAACTCATAGAACCTTAGTTGTTGTTTTGGTGAATATCAAATCTCACTTTTTGCACGCGCCACTGACATCATCCCCAACTTTGGTTTACTTTTCTCGACAAAGAAACAAGCAATTGTGAAAAAATTCCAGGCAGGGGTTAGCTGACAACGTCACTTTCCGCATCAAAGTTATATAAGTACCCTCTTTTGCGTGCGTTTCGAATTTTTCGAAAATTACACTGCTACCTCGGCTGTTAAGCTGAAGGAATACACCTCGTCTATAAGGGAAACGGGTAGAAAAGCGGATGTTGGTGTTGCTGGATTAAATGCGGGGAGGAATGGCAGTTCTCGCAAAGTTCAATCCTAACAGAAAAAAGTTCTCTCTGATTTGCCTCTGGCGAGTCTGTCAGTCTTCATATTCTTTGTGTTTTTGTTTAATTTTTTTGTTGTCGCATGTAATGAAAGTTAGGAGTGGAGGGACCTGACTCAATTATCTGGAACACAAAGGAAGGTATGTTCTGGATACTTGATTGAATTAATTATTTTCAACATGAATCCCGAAGATGTCATAATAACATGACATATTTTTTCCATCAGGAAGAATAAGGCTGAGGTAATATTAAAAATTCAAGTTGCAAATTTGGAATTATTCATTCCAAATACTGCAACAAGTAGATTTCACTTGAGGCGGAGACGTTTCCACGACAAAAAGCATTCTATTGCGGAGAAACTTAAAAGAATATTTCATCAGAACGAAATATCAATTGAAAAATGTACTCCATATATGGGAACAGAATAGGTCAAATTTGTGCCTTATAAATCACAATCAGTTGACGGAAGGTGAAATAATTCTTAGCGCGAAACAGAAAACTAAGTTTTTGAGAGGAACTCAAAAGGTTCTGCTGATGGTAATGAAATGATGATGATGATGAGCATTGAAATGGACGATTTCATTGGTGTAGGTACTTCTGACATAGTTACGCAAGAAACACAATTGGGGAGGCAAGCCATAAGAGGTCTAGTACAACGTCCATAATTTCACCATGTTTTTTTATAGATTGATGTCAAATATGTGAGTCATAAGCAAGCAGGTCATCGGTTAATATATGATCCCGGAAACCATATTGTCCATCATTGATAATTCCTGAGCTTTCTAGATATTTTATGAGCTCCATGTTTATAGCTTCCTCCATGAACTTCGAAATAACAGATATTAATGCGATAGGTCTGTAGTTGCTGGGTGCGGTCTTTTTCCCTTTTTTGTGGACTGGTGATACCCTTTCAATTTCCCAGTTGGACGGAATCACCCCCAAATTATGGGAGAGGTTGAAATATCAAGAACGGTAAGCACATTTTTGCAATCGCGAAGACAATTGCTTGGAGGAGGAGCGTAGCGATGATCAATATTATGACGACGTCGGCGTTGGTCAGTAATTTCGGCGTCGGTAAGTATTACTTTCCGACGTCTTTTGCCTAGCAACCAGTAAACAAAACTTACCGTTTTGCCAATAGATACCGTAAGTAATTGAGGAAACTGGATCGTGCAAAAAATAAGTAATTGGAAATTGCCCTACACCTTTACAACGCCACTGTGGCACGGCAAAGTCATGATCACGAAATGAAAATGTAAATGTCCACATTATGTGTGAAGCGAGCGAAAACCGGGGAAGTAATTCCATTTTTTCAAATTACCCCACTTAATGAGACCGACTCCAACTTGTTCAACTCATTACCAGTTCTCGCGATAAGGAATTGTTTTACTTTTTCTATCAGATAACAACGGCTACTTTACCGTATTTTTTATTCGCTCATTTCACCTCATGTTTTTCCATTCGCCTTCCAACAGCCGTAATTATGTGGTCGTTTCTAAGGCGGCTGTGATAAGCAATGTATTATCCCGGTAATCCATCTCGGGTACGACAGGCGAATGAGGCCAATCAACACGCAACTTGGAACACGAAATTAATTTCTCGGAGTTTCCAAAGATTTTCTTTCAAAGGCCATGAATGTTCGTGATGAATCCTGGAGGGAATTCGTGGAAGATCCATATTTTTTATAATGATTTTTTTATATGTTTCAGAAAATGTTTTCCATAGTTAATAAATATGCGAACGACGATATTAATTTGCTGGCGTTTGGTATGTTTTCATGTGTTTGCAGAATTTTTTTATTCTATTAACACACATTGAAGCAGAAAAATCTTTCTTACACAATGTGGAACTCACATTTATAAAAGTCACCTACAAAATGTAACCATAACGATACCGAAAAAATCATCTTTTGTGGAAGATCTTTTGGTTTCAAGGCTTCCAGCCTTACACCAGACGAAGGTAAGGAAACTGTTGAGAATATCATTGAAACAGGTTCAAATTGGTTCAGTGCTATTATAATCCAGTACGATTGGGTTTTGAGACAGAGATCGATTTTAGCACCACCAAACTTGGTATGCTTAGTATTTGGAACCATGGTAAACAAGAACAAAAATCGTTTACTCTCTGGAGGCACTACAGTCAAGAAAGCTGCCTCATCAATACCGCTGAGTATATTTGGAAATAAATCAAAGTTTTCGTAGTTACAAGGTGCTTTTGGAATCCAATTTCAAAGGAATTATTCAAAAATTTTATAAATATTACTTGCGAGTCGAATATCTTCAGTCTATAATTGCTATTGTATTTGTAATCATTAAACTTGTGTCAAGGTTCAGCTTCTAACCGGTGTTTGTGTCCACTCTATGGAATCAATTTTCAAAAAGTTAATTGTTGAAAGTCTCATATAATATACCTACATCACAAATGTAACGCAGTAAACATTTCTTGGCCCGATCTTGCTGTTGAATCATCTCCCAACAAATTGCCCTTGTTGAAAGAATTCCCCTGCTGTCCGTTCCTGTAAAATAGCCGAGATAACAGAATCACCCTAATCTAAGGAAGGCATTACTATCCGAGCAATAAACGCGGAGAAATGGGAGAAAATAGCAGGAAAGCCGACTTAGTAATTCTATCAAGTCTAATTCTGGATTTCTCCGAGAGATTTTCTGTGCTTTTCAAATGAAAAGCCATACCACGCAGCTCGGCTTTGACGCTGCAGGGTCAATCGAAAGAGGAAATGTGAATCCTTCGTATTCATTTTTCTCTAATGAAAACGAAGTATGAGTGTATCATAAAGCCACGTGGATCTCTGTATGCATAATGGAGGCTATTTTTGTATAATACCTTCTGAATGAGTCTCTTTGATTCAATATGCGGAATGTCTTGTGGAAAAGATTGTGGTACTGAAAACTCGTAGAAGGTGATCTTAGCATGAATTATTTTCATTCTTCAACTAATAATCAATATTATGTAATCAACGTTGAATACAATGGTCGTAGAGAAATTTGTTTCACTGGTATTTTGGACAATGATAAATTGGCTAAGGCTTTCGCGGCCGAAATTTTCACTATCACTATTTTGAATCCATCATCGGAGTAGAACGAAGATGAACAGACCTCTGAAGAAGCTAGCCACTCGCGCTAGCGAAACATTAGGAAAGTATTCCAAACCACGACGGCCTTCAAACCCGATTCAAAATAGTGATAGTGATTTTGGACAATATTTCAAACTATGAACAAATCCACATAGAATGATTTTGAAAAATGTTTCAGCTCATTCTAATGTTCAGTTTTGTGTATCCAACATCAACAAAAAATGTCTCAACCAGTCAACCCTTTTCAAACCTCCCGACGCATTAAGTAAAGACACCTCCTCATTAAATTATTCCTGGTGGCTAATGAGTCGAGGCCAAGCAAGGGTTGTCTTTGTATATTCGTCAATTGTGTGTAAACAAGCAAAAAACGTCGGAGAAAATAAATGAGAAGGGTTGGAAGGGTGGTAGAGGCCAACATCATAAAAATGCAAATGATGATCCTAGTTAGGTCGAGTCGAAGATTTATTTTTCATTGTACACGAGTTCGAGGATACTACAACGATTCGAAATATAGGGTTTCAAGACCAATATTGAAATGTGATATTGGGTAACTTGAAGACATCGCTATACAGGGATTATTATCTAATAGAACTTTCGATTTTTCCATTGCTATAACATTTTGAAAATTTGAGGGTAGCTGGAAATACGTAGTATTTTTCCCATTACCACAAAAGTGATTCAGGAAAATCTTCTAAACTGTCAGTATATAATCAGATCAGTCGTATTTATATCATTAAATCAATTACTATGAATTAATATTAGAATGTATCGTGATCCTACATGTAAGTATACATGCTGGTTATTAGGTACGATTACACCTCACCTTGCCAATAATAGGTGATTCTTCCTCAATCAATATCAACTCAAATAGTGTCACGTATATTCAGTCATTATTTGAGTAACGGCTGGCGCCACCTAGAGAAGTATGGCGGTGGCGCAAGTGACGGCTAACACCATCTACGAACGAGGAGCGGTGTTATTAAGACTAGAGGCGAATAGGAAAAGGTAGAGAATTTTCTAAATGCCGCGAGAATCTGTCTACAGCTATAAAATTTTCTGACAAATCCATAATAAAAAAATTTTTCATATGGTGCAAACTTTTTGGAACTCATTATATATGTGGTTCATTACTAATATTTTTTATTCGAGGTTTTTACATTTTCAGTTCTGTAATGTAATACGAAACTAGTTCATCTGTAGAAAACACTGCTTAATGCTGAACATTGAATTAAAACATGAGAGCGCCTCTATTCCACTTCCCTGAATAATTTCTTGTTGCTATTCAAAGAGAATAACTTTCAGTTGCAAAGAAAATCAATAAGGAACGTCTGGATAAGACGATTAGCTCAATCATTCAACTAGGTAATTTAGTATTCACTATCAATTTAAACATCAAGCAACTTCATTAGCCCAAGGACTCACAACATATCAAGTCTTGTATGAAAGTCATGTATTAATTTGTTCAACTATTTAGCACGGGTTCATCCAATAGAGACATTATGCAATATTCACTATTCAGAACTGAAAATAAAGATGAAAATTACTTATTCAATTTACATTCAAAGACATGCTTTGGTGATGAAGCAATAATATCATTAAAGTACAATTAATAGCAATAGATAGGCAGAGCTGGAACAAAGAAAAGGAAGGAGGGAGGAGGGAGGAGGGAGGAGGGAGGAGGGAGGAGGGAGGAGGGAGGAGGGAGGAGGGAGGAGGGAGGAGGGAGGAGGGAGGAGGGAGGAGGGAGGAGGGAGGAGGGAGGAGGGAGGAGGGAGGAGGGAGGAGGGAGGAGGGAGGAGGGAGGAGGGAGGAGGGAGGAGGGAGGAGGGAGGAGGGAGGAGGGAGGAGGGAGGAGGGAGGAGGGAGGAGGGAGGAGGGAGGAGGGAGGAGGGAGGAGGGAGGAGGGAGGAGGGAGGAGGGAGGAGGGAGGAGGGAGGAGGGAGGAGGGAGGAGGGAGGAGGGAGGAGGGAGGAGGGAGGAGGGAGGAGGGAGGAGGGAGGAGGGAGGAGGGAGGAGGGAGGAGGGAGGAGGGAGGAGGGAGGAGGGAGGAGGGAGGAGGGAGGAGGGAGGAGGGAGGAGGGAGGAGGGAGGAGGGAGGAGGGAGGAGGGAGGAGGGAGGAGGGAGGAGGGAGGAGGGAGGAGGGAGGAGGGAGGAGGGAGGAGGGAGGAGGGAGGAGGGAGGAGGGAGGAGGGAGGAGGGAGGATTAGAGGCAGCAAAGGAATTTGGTCTGTTTTGTAAAAGCCAGTTTGAAACACATCACGTCGAAGTCTTTTGGCTCCAAACTCTCTTCTCGCTGAAATGAGATGTTAGACTGAATCGAAAATGGATTTCTCAACCAGAAAAAAGCATGTGAACCTTGTTGGTGGAGGAGTTCAATTGTGTTTATGTTAGAGCCGGAATAGCAGGTTTTCAGGCCTGTAGGTGATAGTGGACATCATTGATGTTCTTGTTGGGTCCACGTATATTACAAAAATGAATTTTTGAATTTTCCGGTATTATTTGACCTCGAATACCCCTCGCACGGAAATGGTGTGAAAGCTGAATGCCGTGGTAATTAATAAATTAAAACTGGAAATTAGACAAAAGTTGTAGATTTCTCCACTTATTTCCACAGAATAAATAAATCAACACCCGAACAAGTTAACTATCGTCATTAATAATTACCATTATCGTTCTGAAGGACGAACTCTATTATATAATTATGGTATTAGCATGAAAGTTGGAACAACAACGTTATAAATAAAATATTGAAATGATTCAATTCATTAGGTTGGAGTAAGCTTAACAAATGTATGTAATCGAATTTGTTCACTTTAGCATCCATTTGTATTAAAGATGTATGCTACATTCCATCGATTGTACTCATTTACAATTATTATAGTTGATGACTCTAATAGTTATGACATGATTTGTTGATGATCCTGAATGGTATTTTCTGTATCTATTGGATATTGATTGAAGGAGGTTTCGACTTATTCCATTTTTATGATTAAAATTTTTGGCAAAAAGTTAAAGCTTCTTAGACAAAAGTGAATAACGCTCAAATATTCAAAACAAACTGGAATTTATACAGAATATACAAGATTTTCCACGGGAAGGGAGGAAGGGAGGAAGGGAGGAAGGGAGGAAGGGAGGAAGGGAGGAAGGGAGGAAGGGAGGAAGGGAGGAAGGGAGGAAGGGAGGAAGGGAGGAAGGGAGGAAGGGAGGAAGGGAGGAAGGGAGGAAGGGAGGAAGGGAGGAAGGGAGGAAGGGAGGAAGGGAGGAAGGGAGGAAGGGAGGAAGGGAGGAAGGGAGGAAGGGAGGAAGGGAGGAAGGGAGGAAGGGAGGAAGGGAGGAAGGGAGGAAGGGAGGAAGGGAGGAAGGGAGGACCTTACTTGTTGCCCTTTCCAATACGCCTAATCATCCTTGAACTGCTCTTTTCCGGCCGCGGTGTAATCCACTTTCGTATTTCCAAAGCCACTTCAATTCCGTCCCAGTTAACTTGAATATGAGCGCGTTCTATCACGTACGTCGCTGGTGCTACCCTCCAGCCATATTATCAGATTCCTTTCCGGCCAAGAGCCGTAGTAGGACACTTTAATCACGTGTCTTAGGGCGTAATTAATATCTCATATAATTGAAGCTTATACGTTATCTCGGGATAGTTGCAAAACCGAAACATGGGTCCGAGTGCGCTCCGTTTCGAAATCTAAATTTCGCCTCTAGGACTCTAGGAATTACACGTACTCCGTTGTCAGGTTGACTTTGAATCGAAAACGGCTTTGCCTTTGTGGAAACTGGACCTTTGTTTAGTTCAAGTGTACGGGTAAATAGAGAAATTACATTCATGAGTGTACGACTTCAAAGGGTGATTTGAAATCAGTGTTAACAATAATACACTAACCACAAATTGAATTTAATAATATTCTTTTTATTCATTCAAGTAACATCGATAATAATAATTAATTATGAAGCGTGAGTTATGTTTGTAATGATATGGTTATTATTATTTGTTTGAAAGTTGTAGACAGTGGCGATGTAGTGACTTGATTGCCTACATGGTGTCCCTCAAGGATCCATTTTAGGGCCTTGCTGATCATTATTTATATTGATAACGTGTACCATCTTGTGCTTCCAAAACATTTTGTACAATTTGCTGAAGATCTTGATTGGTAACACCGTTACTTTACTGGGTATAGTGATTGATGATAAGCTGAATTGGACAACTCACATCGAACAGCTAGTTCGTAAACAATCCAGCAGTACTAACTTTCTTGATTCGAAGAATGAAACACTTTGTGAATTCTGATGTCCTCAAGTCATCTCATTTTAGTTTATTCCACAGTCATATAATATATGGCAGTTTCCTGTGGGGCAAAAAATATTTTTCTTTATTTTACTCTTTTAGAAATTCACGAAAACATAAAAGATTATGAAGCTGAAACCGTGGGTCACCAATTCACCACCAGATCACGAGATTTGCTAAGAAAACCCATGCAGACACTAGTATTTGGACCAGGTAGCTCAGTGGTTGAGACTGTCGTGTTCAAAGCCATCAATGCTGCTGGTCGTGTCAATTTCAAATATCTCTAAAACCGTTGATATTTGTGAAGCAAGTGACATACCAAATTTCATTGAGAAAACTTGAGCCGTTATGGAGTTATTCTCGAAAATTTATTTTTTCAACACCCTGTAACTCGGTTAGTACTCATTTTAGGGTATGTGTTTATTGGAACTTTTATCCTTAAAATGAAGTGAGGATTCTACCTTAGGAGTTTGTCCCCTTTATTCTGGGACACCCTGTATATATAAATATATTCCTATATTGTATAAGAAAATTGCAGTGAGTATCCTGGTATAGCAGGACATCTAGTTTCTATTTTTATAAGCTCACTGTTAAAGAATAGATTCCTTCTGTTATGATACGTCCGTTTTTGCGAACACCGATCTGCGAGCGATAGAAGAACATGTATTTGTAGAGATTATTTGACGGGTTAGAATGATGCACTTCAACTTCACCAATTCCCTCAGCCTACTCCAGAAAACCATTGAATTACGAAAAATATTCTTTGACTATTTATAACACGGAATTTGGGAGATCGCCATTTGAGACAATCCGGTATAAAACCTATTTGTAGGGCAGTAACCCTCTTCACTGCAAAACAGGAACAAAAGACATAAAGTATCTTACCAAATCTCACATTCAGACCCATCTCAAAGCCTGGCATAACTTAGTTGATGCTGTTTTCATTTAAGATAAAGCGTCATGAATGATTAACTTATACAATCACGAGTCATTTCATTGTTGTTAGGAAAGATAACCACCGTTCTAAACTAATTTCTCTCGGCGAGATCTGATAAACGGCAAAAAGCAGCATCCATTTATGATACTCTTCTTGTAATAACTGACATTATAAGAGGTTGCGCCCGAAACAAGAGCGAAATGTCTTCTGATAATGGAACTCAAGAGTGGAAGATGTATTACTCGCCCGTCATAAATAAGCCATTGTTCTCATTGCGAGAGTGAAAAGGGCGGCGTGTCAGACTGATGATGGGTGTACAGGTTTGAAACTAGTCCACCAGGATCATTTATTGTAGGTCACTTATCCTTCTCATCATTGAAATAGGATTGTTTTAATGATAGAAACTAGATACCCTGCCATACCAGGATGCTCACTATACAATATAGGAATGTATTTGGGTAAAAAACAAGATATCAAAAAATGTTTAATGAATGGTTTTATTGTCCTTGAATAGATCCACAAAAAATTCCGATGAAGTTTATCTATCGTTTCAAAAACAAACGCGCGACTGATTTACGTAGAAGGATATTCTAAAATACGGATAAAACAAACTGAACTATGTCATTACCCCCTTCTCTTCCCCTCTTCACCATGCCCGTAACCCACATTACACCTTTCCCTCCCCCTCTCCCACAATTTATCATGTTAGTACCCATCATTATCCCCCCAACCCACAATTTTTCCGGGCGCTTTGCGCCCGATTACGCTATGAATATTGTTTACAAACAAGACACGTAGATTTATGACAGTATCCCACATAACTCTCTTTCCTTCCCCCCTCTCCCAAAGTTTTTCACAACATTGCTGCCCATCATCCCCTCTTCTATTTTCTTGCCGCAAACAAGCAGAAGTTCGGTTGAAACTTCCGTCAAAATTTAAGTTGCCTAAGTAGTATAAAATGGCGAATGCTCCGGTATAATAATGGTGAAGTGATCTAACATTCAAGAAACGGACGAAGGAGACAGGATCACTTTATAAACATCTAAGGACACTACAACAGTTTGGCACCGATCTCCTAATAATTGAGCATTACATCAGCAGGGTCGGACAGACTGGCTTTTGCAGCGTTGTCAAGTTGAGAGAAAAGTATTTGAATTACTTAAATTACATAAGGAACATGCAATTGCCTCAATTTCGATATCCGCAAATGATATGGTATGGATATATTTTATTGAAACGAAAAATTTCTTACCGGAAACCGTAAAACACTGGACTAAATACGTTTGTCTGCCACAGACAATTGTGGGAGAAAAAAACCTTATCCACGTTCGCAAACAACATCATAGCAATCATAATTATAACTCATCCGAAACTCAAATCCGACCACTATCGAAAACGAACACAAATACAGTCCGCTCAGTTCATTAGTTGAATTCTGGATTGCTTGACAATTATTATTCGGACTGGGCTGAATATTTATGAAGTTGCAATGTAATCAAAATGTGCGAACTGGTTAATTAACGAAGGATCCTCTAATTCGATCAATCCTTTGAAGTTGGGTTCGTTCTGTTGCTACCTTTGTGGGCCTGTCGGTGATAGATTGATATTGAATGGATTACGATAAGACCCGAATTATCGACGGGAAAATGAATCCGAAATCATTTCGGTGGATTGAAATCGGGCGATATGACGTGATTTATGAGTTGATTTTCATGGGGTTGGTTCATATATTCACACCGAGGGGTGATTAGGTCAGTTGACTTGAAAGGACGCGAGTGAGTTGTATCCAACGAACAAGGACGTAGTTTGAGTCGTCTGGAGGTACTTTCATGGCGGAGAACGAGATGAAAACCGCTGGGGAATTTAGGTGTACATGTCTTGGCTATAACTGGTGAAATTATTGGGTATTACAGGTATTACTGGTATATTACTCGGGAATTAGAGAAATTACTCAGGAATTATTGGGCATTAGACGGGAAAGTACAGAAATTATTCGAAAGCGAGACAATAATTACTGAAAATACAGGGTGGGGCACCGAAAACGAAACAGATCGAATATCTTCAAAACGCATATGTTCTAATTAATTCCAGGTATCGATTAATCATGGAACAATGGAAATAATAAATGATTCTCCTGGCCAGCAAAAAAAATAAAAATTTTTGAATTTTATAAACTAAATCACACGATCAGAGGAAGAATGCACGTAAATAGAAAGCCCCGAAAATTCGTGATAATTCTTTGAGCAAACACGATGAATATTTTATACAGGATTCCAAATCATACACAGGCTTCGACTAATTCTGAACAAACACATCTTAATACCATTGGAAATGGGATGATAAACACTGTGATTATCCCTGGTCTGAAAACAGCGGGAACAAAGATCCAGAAATAACAGATAAAATAATCGCTCTCGAATAATGATAATGGATTCAGCAGCAGGAGTTTTCGAGAGGATACATCGGAAAACCGAATTTCGAAATTTAATCCCAGTGTAGGGTTCCCCAGATATCTATTATTCCTTTCGTTTTAACTAAATCACCTGTGAAAAATCGCTTCTCGAACTGCTGCGGATGGCTCGCAGGATGATTTGTTGCATACCCACAAATAAACACGTTTCGGTGGGAAAATGCAAACGCTCGAAGTATTTCCGAAAGCCAGGAACCGGAAAAATTTCGGAGTACTCGCCTGAATTTTAATTCGATGCCGGATATTATGAGTGTTTGAGCTCATCGGAAGTCGGTTTCGGTTTTCCCTCAATTGTTAAGTGGCCGAGTTTTTCGTAAATTGGGCGGATATCGTATCGTCTGGGAGATTGAATGCTCGGATATAACGGCTCGTCTTCCTTGCATTTTCAAAACATCCGAAAAAGCGATGCTTGGTTTGGATATAATTACAGAAATAGAAACTACCCAAACATCAATTGCACTTCTCTTCTCTTAACGACGGTTTTGATATTTGGATATTTTCTGTTTCTTGAATTAAAGTCTGACCATAAATTAAAACATAATTTACAGGATATTTCGACGAAGAATATTTTCAGAATAAATATTTCTTCACGACCATCACAAAATTTACGAATTCTGAAATATAATTTGATGGAAGAATGATAACATTTCCTCTCTTGAGATTGAAGAAATCGACATCCACAACGAACAAAGCTGGAATTCAACATACATCCGCTTTGAGACATCCACATATTGGGTACACTCACACTCACTTTGGGGTCAACAACGTCAGCGAAAAACCAAAACGCTGAAAAACGCTGACGAACGCGGTCTTCAGTGTGGGTGAGCGAAGGCTTTTCTTCAGTGTGGATGAGCGAGGGATTTTCTTCAGTGTGGGTGAGCGAGGGCTTTTCTTCAGTGTCGGTGAGCGGAGGCTTTTCTTCAGTGTGGGTGAGCAGAGGCTTTTCTTCAGCTTGAGTTAGCAAAGGCTTTTCTTCAGCGCAAATAAACAATGGACTCTCTTCAGCGCGAGTAAACAGGTTTTTTTTTTTATATGAGCAAAAAGAGGCTTTTCTTCAGTAAGAGTGAGCAAAGGCTTTTCTTCAGTGTCAGTGAGCAAGGGCTTTTCTTCAGTGTGGGTGAGCAAAGGCTTTTCTTCAGTGTGGGTGAGCGAGGAATTTTCTTCGGTGTGTGTGAGGGAAGGCTTTTCTTCAGTCTGGGTGAGCAAAGGCTTTTCTTCAGCTTGAGTGGGCAAAGGCTTTTCTTCATCGCGAATAAACAATGGTCTTTCTTCAGCGCGAGTAAACAGGGGTTTTTTCTTCAGTATGAGCAAAAAGGGGCTTTTCTTCAGTGTGGGTAAGCGAGGTCCTTTCTTTAGTGTAAGTGAGCAAAGGCTTTTCTTCAGCGCGAATAAACAACGGACTTTCTTCAGCGCGAGTAAACAGAGGTTTTTCTTCAGTATGAGCAGACAGGCTTTTCTTCAGCTTGAGTGAGCAAAGGCTTCTCTTCATCGCGAATAAACAACGGACCTTCTTCAGCTCGAGTAAACAGATTTATTTTTTTCAGTATGAGCAGAAAGAGGCTTTTCTTCAGTGTGGGTGAGTGAGAGCTTTTCTTCAGTGTGGGTGAGCGGAGGCTTTTATTCAGTGTGGGTGAGCGAGGGATTTTCTTCAGTGCGAGTGAGCGAAGGCTTATCTTCAGCTTGAGTGAGGAAAGGCTTTTCTTCAGCGTGAATAAATAATGGGCTTTCTTCAGCGCGAGTAAATGGGGGTTTTTCTCCAGTATGAGTAAAAGAGGCTTTTCTGCAGTGTGGGTAAGCGAAGCCTTTTTTTCAGTGTGGGTGAGCGACGGATTTTCTTCAGTGTGAGTGAGCAAAGGCTTTCCTTCAGCTTGGGTGAGCGAAGGCTTTTCTTCAGTATGGGTGAGTGAGAGCTTTTCTTCAGTGTGGGTGAGCGAAGGATTTTCTCTAGTGTGGGTAAACGAAGGATTTTCTTCAGTGTGAGTAAACAAAAGATTTTTTAAATTTCCTTTATTATCGAAACGTTTACTGGTGATCAAAGTTGTTGAGGTGATTTTTTGTCATATTTACCGCATGTTGACAATAATAATCATTTTCTTCAAAATCTTGCTCACCAGAATAAGGCAAGTAATGAAAACTTATTACCAGCATGGTAATAATAATAAGAAATGCAGAAATGTTTTCATTGATATGTATGTGGTCGGATCATTCTCATCAATTTGAAACGGTATACTTAACGAAACTAAAATCAAAAAAATTACCAGTCTTCAAGGACGATGGGCCGTATTAACCGTCGGTCCTTATTCCCCAACAAACACTACCTTAGTCGAACTCAACCTTCTCATTTATTTGGCCCCCATATCATGGTCCATTTTGTATCAACAGATATTTAGGTAAGCATTTATAAAAGAATGATTTGGACCTGATATGCATTGATTAATGTCGAATTTGACATACTTTCTTGGAGAGAGTTGATTGCTGACCTTTATTTCGAAAATCAATTCATGAAAAGGCCAAGTCAGCATCCGAATTAATGAATAAGTTATTGCCTTCCCATTATGAATTATTCTTTTTTCCGCTTTGGCCTCCAATGTTTTCAGTTGGATTTTTTTATGTTTGTTCCATTGATTTCACGACTATATAATATTTCAACTCGAATGACATTCCATTGTGCAATTTAAATACCATTTTGAAATATTCACCAAAAAATAGGTCCGTATACACCATCAAATTGAAATATCAACAGAAATATCAGCGATTGAAAATAAAACATGCATCATTATTTTGCCAGTATTTCTCCAACGATTCTCTTTTCCGTTATAAAATCTAATTACTGAACGGTTTTATCGTCCAAAAATTAAATTTTGAACCATAGTGAACTATTTGATGTGAAGCAAATCACGTTTAACAGTTGAACGTTTCGAAAACATTAATAGAAAATAATAAATTATTCAGTGAAATTTGTCGACGAAGTATATAAAGTTAATTTCATATTTAAACTAATATATTTTTGATTGGGAGCAGGTTTATATTAGTATTAATATTCGGGGTTGATATTGGTTTTGAATTATCAATGGCTGAATTATTATATAATATTATATATTTGTAAAATGGGATAGTGGACGCCTGTGGTGTCACTCAATGAAAACAAATGATATTCTTTGGTAGTTGTAAGAAAATCTTTTTGAATGTCCTTCAGTCCCCCTCTTACCGTTTCTACCAGAGTGAACATTACTCTTTCCTTTACCAATCCACGAAAGAAAGTTGCTTAATAACAAAAAAAAAAACTTGGAAGCATACCCCAACAGGAAGCGAGTAAATTTAACAC
Organism: Chrysolina haemoptera; assembly: GCA_958298965.1. Taxonomy (NCBI): domain Eukaryota; kingdom Metazoa; phylum Arthropoda; class Insecta; order Coleoptera; family Chrysomelidae; genus Chrysolina; species Chrysolina haemoptera. The sequence goes on along the minus strand of OY282589.1, from coordinate 36,119,816 downwards.
TGTAAGTATTTTTAAAGTAGGCCCATAAATTCGGGCATACAATCCATTACCTTGGGAACAGCGCAATTTAAAAGAAAAGAATATTTCGGGTGGCGGAAAGAGTGCTGGGCTAGCACAAATTATTATGGCAGTACATTAAACAGGAACTGCCAGTAATTTGTACACATTTTTTTATTTGCATATAAATGATCACTCGCGAAATACAACTATAAAAAATTACGGCGGATTTTCTCGGCGGAACGCAAACCGCGGCTGCTGTATTGTTTGATTCATGTCGGTTTTATTTCGGGAAAATATTGGGTGAGATATGATAAATAATTTGTTCAGTATTCGGTCAGTACTTATGTGTGTTAGAGGTTTTGCTGTCACTCTTCCATTCAGTGAACTGTTTTGCTATTCTTTCGTCTAGTTTTCGCAAGAAGAGAAAACTGTTTCAGTTAGAGGAATTCTTCAGATCCAACAGGCGAGTGAATTGATCATTGAATTTGTTGACATCTCGAATGCCTCTAAGTTCAATTGATATGCCGTTTTGAAAAATCATTTTCCAAGGCAGATCTTTCTCAAAAATATTCAATATTAATACCAAGGAGTAGAGAGATTGGAGTGAGCTTTGTTGAAAGTGCTGATGATGATAAGTTTGAGATGGAAGCAAGAAAGAGCTTCAGCTATTTTCCTAGGGTCTGGGTTCGATATGTGGACGACGTGTTCGCTATTTTTGATACAAAACAGGTCGACGTAGGCAGTTTTGTTTCAGAATTGAATAGCCAGTCTCAAACTATATCGTTCACGTATGAAACTGAAAACGAAAAACAGTTGCCATTTTTAGATATATCAGTAATTAGGACCGACCGAAATCAGCTTGAATTAGATATCTACAGAAAGGACACGAACACATTCGGATACATCCCTGAGAGTTCTCACCATTGCATACAGCACAAAATGGAGGAATCCAATTTCTTGGTAAATTTAGTCCTGTCGTTCCAACTAGAACTAGAAAAATCGTGACACCTTCAACTTCAAATTCGAAATGAATCAAAATAAATCTATCCATAGCAACGCGAGAGTGAAAACAACCATATGGCCTGATTTCATTAAAATGATGTTCTGATTAGTTGATTTCAATCACATGACCACAGTTTAACTAATTTCATTGGATTTCCGCTTGAGTAAAAAATGTTTCGTTGTAATTGAAATATTTGAGATGAAACACTTGTTCTGTCACATTTCAACTATGCCAATTGTGTTTATTGTCCATGCACATTTGGCAGAATGCTATGAAAACAGAATCCAGTGTCTTCAAAATTATCAATTTGAGAGATCCTAGTTAGTTTGAATATTGACATAATTCCCTAACTTTCAATTCAAGAATATACAAAACAGTTCAATTTTGAAATAACAAACTACCACAAAAAGTAATCGCAAAACGCGCTGAGCTCCGTTAAATGTATGAAATATATTTCTGCTACGATAATTTCCTGAATTACAACTCGTTGAGCTCAACAGCAGCATCCCAGGAAAAGCCAACAAATATGAATTTTGTTGTTCCTCGATAAAATCCCGACATCTCCACTATAATCAGGTCAAATCTTCTCGACAACGCTGCCACTTTTACGTTGTGAATAATTTATAGAGATATTTCCGGCCTGCATTTGTTGACAAAGTGTCTACTAAGTACGTACAATGGCTGTTTTAAATAGAGCTTGTATAAGTACTGTTGTAATATTGTAGAATGTTTTCTATGTAAAATGCACGTACATTCTGAACAATGCTTGGCGTCAATCGGTGTTATTTATGTATGCATGTTTTTTTACGACTCATATGAAACGATGCAAACTGGTGTTTCGGAAACAGGAGGCTAGAATCGTCAATAAGTTGCGCGAAATGCAACTTGCTGTGTTTGTTGCAACCTGTTTCTTGAATTTTTTTTACTTTTACTAGAAACCGGAATCCTGGCACACAAAACCACCTGTAACACCTACAAGCGAACTATTAGGCCAGCAAACAATAACTTCCTCTTGGAGGAAATTTTCTTTGCTTTCTTTTTATATACATATGTATTTAACGAATGTGTCTCGTTATGGTCACAAAATGCGAAAAATGTAAAAGAGCGCTAGGAACCGGAATCCTAGAACACAAAAGCACCAGTAACACCTACAAGCGAACTGTTAGGCCAGCAAACAATAACATCCTCTTTTAGAAAATGTTCTTTGCTTTCTTTCTATATACATATGTATTTAACGAATGTGTCTCGTTATGGTCACAAAATGCAAAAAATGTAAAAGAGCGCTAGAAACCGGAATCCTAGAACACAAAAGCACCAGTAACACCTACAAGTGAACTGTTAGGCCAGCAAACAATATCATCCTCTTGTAGGAAATTTTGAGTTAAATATCATGATTAGCTTTTTCTGGTGGAACGAACTAGCTCCTACTCTGAGGACTCTTTGTATCATGCTCCCCACGACGCCGGTCCCTGGTCCCCGGACCACAATGACTATGTCATCCACCTAGGCAGGAGTTAAATTATCCAGGTCCTTATTTTACTAGGAGGCTTTCCACCATAAGACACTGAAGCAAAGGGGACAAGACTCCTCCCTGTGAACAGCCTCTCGCGGGAATGACCTCGCTGGAGCTACTGCTAGGAGTTGCTCTAGCTAGTCTCTAAGACAGCATGGCGTGAATCCATGTTGTAACAGTTGGGTTCAAGCCTCCTTCCCTTTTTGCTTGACATAGGATCGAATGACCTGTGGTTCAATGTTCCTTCTTCGTCGATAAATATAGCTTGGGTGGCACCTCCACGGTCAAACCCCCTCCTCGACCCTTAGGACTTTCTATCAATTTTACTGAACACTAAACACTGAAATCGATCATTTTCAAACAGTGATGTAACTTGGGGAAGAGAAAAGATAGGGCCAAATTGAGAAAGATGGACAAAACAGTAATAATAATAAAAGAATCCGAGTGGGGAACGAATGAAAGCATAAGGAAGATTTTTGCAAACTATTAAATAGATGAGATTCTAAACATTTTCTGTCGATTAGAATATATTCTACTACATCTAGATAGCCCCATCCACATATTCTCGATTCTATTTCCTGTCATTCCGTTGCTTTGAAAATCGCAACAAAAGAGCGAAATGTGCAGAGAATTCCATTTAACCTGGGACTGATGTTAACGACGCAACCTCGTGTCGGCATGTAACCGTATACACTGATTACAAGCAAATATCTATGGCCAAATTAAGTTTTTACCGTGGAATGTACGGCCGTAATAGCGCACGATGGCCCGTATGGACGTTAAGTTCCCGATTTGTTTGAGAATAACTGTGCTCTCGAGGTATCGTTTCATGTTCAACTAGTTGGCGGTGAAAGGAAGGGAATTAGCTTTTACGTAGCTTGTTTGGAGCTTTTCTGGCTTTTGAGTATGTTTTGTAGCGGAATTGATTCAAAGTAGCTGGTTGAGATAGAATTATCTACTAGAGCCTTTTCAGGATAAGGAATATCCTGAAGGTAACGTGCAAATTGAATGAACGTCTGAATAATTTTATCAATCTGAATATACTATTTTAATCAAAACGTAATATCACATCTCACTGATACATTAATTATTGATCATCATTCACATGTATCAAATGTAACATCAGTGCCTTTTGCCAGTTTCACTGAGGTCTTGATTGATATAATGAAAATGCACAAAAAGTCTGCCTATCTTCATTTACTACGATTTCTGGAATTCGAATCTCATTTTTTTGAAAACTGATTTGTTTTCTATTTCACTATCTACAGTTCGTTGCCAGAACCGTAACTAGGTGGATGGCGCCCGTGGCGAATATGTAGGTTTGCGCCACCTAACAATAGTAAAACCTCAGATAGCTAATATTATTCAGATCCAAAGTCATTTTGGCGCCCCCTGCAGGCTAGCCGAAAGTCATTGTGGAGCCCTCTGCTGGCTAGCCAAAAGTCATTGTGGTGCCCTTGCGGGCTAGCGCCCGCGGCCAAAGCCTCCTTGCCCCGCCCTCGTTCCGGCCCTGTTCGTTGCTCTCTTGTTATTTATGTCCAAAGTCGTAAACTCTCGATAGTTCTGGAAGTTCTAGAAAGGTCTCGTTGTATCGAGCGGATTACGTATTGCGTTCCGGTGATTTATGGCTAGATGATTACGAGCTAGAGTGTCGCTGCCAGGCCTGTTTTCAGGATTGGTACTAAAAAAAATTGTTAATTTTTTTTTTCCGTTAACCAGCTGTCGTCCACTTACGAACGGCAGCCCTCAAAAGTCGAAACTTGTAAGAGCCAAGGATTAACGAGGTCTTACCATTTAACTTGCGATTCTTAGTACTTTCTCAATGCCCCGATCTTGAAGATATTCCTCCCCAAAATATTATACTTGAAGCTTGTCGATGCCTGCATGATTCTCACAAATATTGAAAATTATAATAAAAATCAAACACTAATTGATTTCATGAAAGAAAAAAAAGTGATTTATTTGGGATTTGAACCTCACACCCACTATCCGAAAGTTCGCTCACCCTGCACTCGCTGCTGCGAGCTCACATTATAATATGATGAAATTAACGGCTATAGAAACTTCCCGTCAACTATTAGAAAATATAGAATTCGATTGTTATCAATCTTTATATTGAAATTGCGGTGTCAATGTCAAATCATCCTCACCACTACTACTACTCTTTTTCGAATACTTATTTTTTTTAACGAATTATGTAAATACTGATGTGAAATGTCAAATTATTAGAACGTTAACAAACTTTTTGCGGGGTTCATTATCATGGATCCTAAGCCTAGTTAGGTCTCTAGTCAGTGGACCCCTGGGGAGAAAGTATTTATAAAACTTATAAGATACTTGTTTTACATATGTCGGGATGGAGTCGACGCTCGCAAGCGCTGGCAGCACATCCACACAAGTGTAACTGTCCTTATTTAGGATTATACGGAGAAATTTGTTCTGCATAACATCCAGCCGTTTCCACTGTTTATTATAGAGGTTCCCTGCGTGACAGCGTGAAAAAAGCGAAAGAAATTCTGAAAATAGTGTACTTCTTTATCAAAACACGGATAAAAACTAACATAAGTATTTAACAAACTCCTATAGGTAATCTGACAGTTCTTGATAGCTGTGACTACTATTCAAAGCTTAACAGCAGCCAACTAGTTTTTGTGGATATTTGTTGATTCTCCATATTAAATGTATGAGGTGTGGGCAAAGTGCCGTGAGGAATAATATTCCTCACAGTATGAGTAAAACATGGTTTTGAAAGTAAGTAAGCCATGAGAAATACGCTACTTTTCATAGCAGTTGTAGAAGAACAATATTTCAGATTTTGTCGTTACTAACATATAGTATCGATTTTATAAATCCGAAACTTCTGTGAGTTCCAAAAGTCATGTCCTACTTTGGCGTGGTCGACAAGATTTTGCCTTTTGTATGGTACAATTATTATTTTGTATCCAAAGCTTTCACTTCAAACATTCATGGACGAAATATAATATAATAATAAATATTCCGAATCACCAAGCTCAAATAATTCACTCTTGCCCTTTTCGGTATTTTCGCGACACCATGCCCTTACATCGAAGTGCAGGATCGCGATATCTTGCTAGGGAAATTGTTTATCCTCCAAGACCTTTCGTAACACTTGTGTAATCGCATTTTCCACGTGGAAAGCTGAAACACAAACGTAGAATAAACATCATCTTGAGCTTGCACACGTTAGCATCCGTGTTTTCAACGATTATGAAGGAATTATGAACACAATAACGTAGGGGCTACGTCTGGATAACGTTTTCAGGGCCAAGTGAATGGAATAAATGGAAGAATGAAGGATATTCGAAGGGAACTGGGATAACAAGGGAAGCAGTTTTCACGAGTTCAGGAATAATATGGAGTAGAAATACGACTTGAGATTTACGATGGAGTATGTATTCAAAGTATCGGGTATAACATATGAAAAAGTGAATTAGAGAAAGAATTTGTGACTACCGAATCTGTGCGTGGAATATCGAAACCATAAAGTAAGCATATCAGATCCTAAACGGTACTCTTATTGGAATATTTTAGAATACAAAATATTCCGGACACTGCAGATAATTTCGCAATTGACCACGATATCTTTTTTGACCGCCCTTAAAAAATCTAAAAATTGTGGAGATTAATTTTTTTCCCAATATCAATAGTACGGGAAATATTTAAGAAAAACGGAAAATCTCGAACTAACAAAATAATTTGATTTTTTTTTGTAAAAAATACCTTTCAGCGAACTCTATCAACCCCTTAAATTAGGTTTTTCTGAATTCATTAACAAAACAGGAAATAAATAAAATCAAAAAAAAGTAGGGACTTGGAATTACTTTTTTATAAAAGTACCAAAATCTCAAAAACTAAACAAGATATCGAAAAGTGTGTACCAACAATTTCATTATACTCGATCAGTACTACAAACAGTTTTGTATGGAATTTTTTCATATTTGGAAAAAAATTATAAAAATTTGTACTTATGTTGAATATGTTGAATAATGAGGGCCTTAAAACAGTACCTTAGGTTCTCCAGTTTCAAGCATAAAGAAGTTGCTAAATATATTGTCGACTCTCACACATTCAAATCGATTAGTTCGATGACTCATGAATGAATTGCAATAATTGATTGTTAGAGCAATTCATTTTCGACCGTGTCGAAATCTTCTGTGACAGGTCTACAATAACGCATAAAATCTGAGGGAAGCAAGTGTTTCCAGAGTTGATTAGAGCCTGTGTAGATCTTGGTGTTGAGATTTCCAAAAGCCAATCTTTCAAATAATCTTTTGTTCTTCTTGACAGTTTCTAATGTTTTTTTAGTATTACCCCCATACCTACAAAATGTCTCGTCTTGTAATCACGCTGTACTTGTAACAAGTTCCATTATTTGAAGAACTGTTCAAACTAGAGACAGGGTTCAGAATGATAATAAGACAAAGTTTATATACTTTCTAGAATGCACATTAGACTTTTGCTTTGTAGTAGAAGAGCAGATGCAAACCAGTATTTGAGTTGTTAATTCACAACGATAGTTACAGTCTTAATTTAACTTCCGAGACTAGTGTCTTGTACGGGTTGAATTCAGTTTCTTGCAATGTGAACTACTATAAGTTTTCATTTGGAATTGTTGAATTAAATATTTATTTACTCGTCCCTCGTGGTATCAGTAATGGGGATTGTAGCTGTTCACATTACTTTTGGGCTGACTGATGGTTCTGATTTACTAAATACCCTGCCTCTTCTATGCTCGAAGGACAACTCCACGTTGTCCTAAGAACAAATGCTTTTGAATATGATGTTACAATATGGTTCTATAGTTGATTAACCAGCGCATGGTTTGCACAGAATCCAACCGATGAAGGGTTCAAGGCAAGGCATTTAGGAAAAAATAATCCAGTCTTCTGCTTCTACTCCCACAATAGGTTTATTCATCAGAAAGATATTTGCAGAGTAGTTCTTGTAGAAAACTTTTTTAAGAAACTAACTAGATATAGTTGTAATGGTTGAAGCGGAAGATTTTCAATAAGTTTTTCGGTCATATGGATCAACAATGATGTGACCCCTTGAGAGATGTATATTAATTATTTCTGATGCATTCAGTCTTTGTTTAGTGTGTTTTCAACACCACGAAGAAGATATTCAATGTACTAGCAATTTCAAGATCCTTGTTCTTCATTCAATAGAGATTTTTTGAGGATTCTGATATTTATTTAGACTGTTCGGGAAAACTAGTACAGAGACCTCATTTCTCTCTCAATTTTTACTTGTATACTCCGAATATTATGGAAGGAATATTTACTACCACGATCTTGTTTTGTTTCCCAGCTAGACCATATCTGAATTATGGCTCACGTGGAACGAAGCAGGAGTTCATATTTTCAGCTCTCCTCATTTTTATACGTATATGTATCTCTATGTAAATTTTCACATGAAATCTGAACATTTCCTTCATCGTTGTGGTTAGGTACACGTCCCCAGACACATATTTCTGAATGTACCATCTATATTTTCCTTTATATTCTGTTGGGTATTTTATAGGCAACTGGAACAAGTAGGGTAGTCATAGGTGTAGAACCGGGAAGGGGGAGTTGATTCAACTTGAAAAATAAATTTCCACACTCTCAATGCTATGCACAGTGTCCTTCAAAAAGTTGAAATTTGACTTGGTTCAGTCGAAATTGAAAAGAACGATGTAATTTTTTTTTGTTCGATTTAACACATATGTAGCAAATTTGAACGTTTTGTTGCAACTTTTAGTTTTTGTTATTTCAACCTCTAATGTAGTTAAAGAATTGTAACGTCTACAAAATTATTTGGTACCACTAACTTTATCTTGCTATCAAGTTTCTAAATATATATACTGAATTCGAGAATTCTTCCCAGAGAGTATCAAATAAATGAAATATTTCTCCGGCAAAAATTTTCGAACTCTGTTCACTTCCTGGTGTCTTTGCTACAGGGATTACTTATCGATTTCACCGCGGTTCTATTCTAAAATGTTTTCCGCCACCTCTCTGAATTTTTGAAATTGCAGGAAAATATTCTCTAGAGAAAATGACGTCAATTTTTGCGAGGAAAAGACGTCATAATGACGTCATTTTCTCAAGAGAATATTTTCCTACAAAAATTTCAAAAAAGATGTTGCATTTAAGGACATTCCTTGATATGAACTTTTTACCTCAAAATGAAGTGAGGAATCCGTATTCGGAATTTGTCGGTCTTATTCTGACTCACCCTGTATACTTAGTTTCAAAGTAAGAAAAACTGATGATTTCTGCCTGCAAATTCAATCTGAGTTATTTTCGATAGCGTTGAAAACTTTTAGGCCATCTACATGCAATACTGTAAGCTTAAAAATAAAATGTTGAAGAATGTACGAAAAATTTTTTTTTAAATGATACATTCAATAAAAAATATTTTTTTTGTGGACTCACGATCGCCTACGTCTGATTTGAATTGCCATATTGCTTGAATATCCGTTTGACTAAATTCTCCAACTGTGTAATATTTTTAAAATATCATGCAATAAATAATTAGGTGAATTATGGACAAGCTTTCTAACGATACTCAACATGACCTTAAGGTATCATTAAAAAAGTTGCCGATGACGTCACTCCTCCACCAATAGCAACTCAAAAAATATTTGAATTAACAATAGGGTGCAGAGTGAAATACCCTTCAACTTTTATATACATTTTTTTTGATAACTCTCATATTACCTGAGAAAAATGAGGATTGCATATATTTGAAGAACCCTGTGAATCCCATTTCGCATTCCTCAAACGCTGTAAAGATTTCCGTATACAGCATCTTCATAATACTGCCAATATCCGCATACTCCAGCGTGGTACAAAAACCAAAAAGTCGAGTCATACTCTGTAATACACAAATACTGTTTCCGTACCGTATTTTAAATTACATCCTGCCACTCTGAATATTTGAAGAGATCAGACGAACCGCGACTTCATTTGAATTTAAATTCCATATAAAAGAATCCAATAATATGTAGAGGAATGCGACTTCTTCCTGGAATGGGGTCGCTTTCGTCGTTTTTCAGTTTTCAAACTGTACATGTTTGGTTGTGGGGATGCATTTTAGATACAGTTCAGAAGAAAAACGAGCTTCGAGATTTCGAATAAATCTTTCGTCGCAGGACTGTGTCACAGCTTGCTCGGTTTGGGGAAATTCTTTTCTGAATTCCCCATAGGTTCAAGACCTTCTTTTTGTCCTTTAGACCAAATATTTTCTGTAATACCCGTGTAATGCTCTCAGAATTCCCGACTACTGCTGAATAATTTCAGACTAATATACCTACTTCCCAACTAAACACCAATAATTTTCAGGTAATACCCCTACTTCCCGTCTAATACTCAATAATTTTCAACTACTTCCTCTGATTCCCCACTAATACCACTAATACCAAAGGCATGTACACCAAAATTCTCAAGTGGTTCCTACTCGGTTAAAAGATAACCCTCTCAGTTTAATATACCACTAGGGCAGAATACTTACATAAAGTTTTCCATAAAAACACTCAATTCAATAGGAGTTTCACCGTTGATATTTTCAACGAATCGCTATCATACGAAGGACTATAATCTGATAAGTGGAAAAATGCCCTTGATAGTTCATGCATGATTTTTTTTATTGCAAATATTCCAATAATCCGTCAATTTTAAATTGGAGAATTTTGACCATACTATGGAGTTCCAATACTTTTTGGAGAGCACGCTAGAATCATCACTACTCCGATAACCATCCCCCAAGAAATGGAGTAAGCAGCATTGGGTCTAAGACGTCCTATACGATCACAATTTTCACAAAAAAGTCTATGAGAAGCCTGTGGATTTCGAAGAGCAAATCTCGAAATGTTTCATCTGGTTTGCCTCCTCTTTTTGGACGATGTTTGATTCACCGGGAACCTAAAACTATATGATGGTCGAGGAAGGCTACATCAGGCTTGTTGCCTTATAGTTGCCTGAGGATGGGAAACTAGGTAACATGTGTGTCTTGTTTATACCGTACGAGTGTCGTAGATGGTGATAACACTCGTAGTGCTGCGGTATGGATGTTAAAAAAAAAATCGTAGAAAACCCCAGCTTAAAGACTGGAATCGGAACCACTGTAGCTCCGTGATGGCGGTATGGATCGAACCCGGGTGAGAACGAAAGCTCTGAACACCTGGACCACTTCGCTGTAGGCTGAGATCTCATATATGCAGAATGCGCTGACAGCAAATCCATTATGATCTCAGGCGCCCCATGACAGGCTCTACATCCACTATCCTATCTGGAGAATATCGGAAAGTTTTCATCTTGGGTATGGTGGTTCCATGAGAGCGTAAAGAATAGCTTGCTATATGTTGAGAGAGCATTACAATTTCTCCTCACTCGCTCGAGGAAGGAATATCGACGTGAGCTGTGTGCGGTGTGTCGCATTGCCACGTGGTCCGTTAATGCGTCGGGTGTAGTGAGTATGACATTCTGAATTAAAAGAAGACTAAAGTGTTTCCACTGGTCAATATTGTGTATTGAGAGAAAAAGCGCTTGTGGAATCAAAAACAAAGAACTTGATTTACACAATAGTACTTACTTCTTATTATCTATAAGATGAGCTTTCACTCATTATAAGTCTCTGTAAATGAATGAAAAATTGTCTGCGGTTGACATTGAAGTATAGTTTATTGATAAACTATATCAATATCTTTTTGAAGGAAAATACAATCACGTTTTGTATGTATTTGTATTGCTATTTTAAAATCTTCTGCAAATAACAGGCATTATGAATATTTTACCACAGATGGAAGACCGTTAATAAAAATAAAACACGAGAGAGGTCCTAGATTTGAGCCTTGGGGAACACCCAAATTAACTTCAAAGTTTTCAGATGTAGTTCCGTTATGTTCCACTTCTAACGACCTATTTTCCTGTTGATGAGCAAATAACTACCGCAAAAATTGAATAAAAAAAAGATACAATTTTAAAGTTTAATATTTCGTCAACTGTCCATTCCTGAGCTTTGTAGCTACAGACACTTTTGATCAGCACATAAAGAACTACAACTTACCATTAGGAAAATGAAAAAAGTGCCACCTCGCATATTGCTGTCAATGCGCGAACCTTGTCATTTTTTGACTTTTGCAGAAAAATGTATTTCGTCTTCAACAGAAATACTTTAAAAATGATTCCTGCTTCCTGCTACAATACTGGATAAATATCAAAGCAAGACCCAATAAATTCAACCATTGAAATATACTCACCAATTATTTCTTATCTTCAACTAAATTAAATTTAAAAATATCTATATTGATATTAATCCAGAAGGAATCCAACAAAATATCGGATTCACCAATTATTATTTTTTTAATGTTAACAATAATTTCCACCTGTAGAATTCACAATCAACAAAATGTTGTCACCAGTCTATATTGTGTACCTATTACAAGAAAAAACACCTGTAGAATCAAAAACAGATGACTTGATTTCCATAAGAGTACTTACTTATTATCTAGAAGCTGAGGAAAATCATTTATCATTCATTAAAAGTCTCTATTAATGGAAAATTGTCCAGGGTCGCGCACAACAATTGCTGATAATTTCGAGTCTGTGAAAATGGACAATTGCAGGATAGCCAATTGATCACGTAGGCAGCGCCTGCTGTCAATAAACAGTTGATAATCGGTTATTCGAAGTCAATGTTTACATTCGGCTGAGGCGAACCAAAACGTACGTTATTCGGGAAAACGGGAAAACGGGAGCGACCGGGAACAAAACGCCTCGGCAGAAGATATATCAAATACTGGATGGAACTAGAAATGGAAGAGAATTTACAAACAACAGCACGCTTGCGCCCTCAATTTTACTTTGAGAAGTGGTAATTGATACTAGTTTCAAGTTTTTTCTCGGATTTTATCGTACGCTCAACAACTTCTAATAGATTTTCCTCGAGCGGAAACGGTACTTGGATCGTAATGACAGCCCCAACACCGACTTCGTATTAAAAAGTTTGCGTCGTGTACAAGAGCTTCATGGAAGGAATGAAGCGACTGAACGACGTATCGTCCAAATTGAGAAAAAGGGCAAAATGTGTGGAAATTAGCGACTACTTGACAACAACAAAATAGGAAAAGTTTGAGAATGTTATGGTTTCCATTTCAGTATATACCTGTAATATAAAAAGTGGATTAGGCAATCTAGGACTGATCCTATGCTAGGTATTAATGTTGCACGATCATTGTTTGAAACTATGTTATATACTAACTGATGTGATAGAGTTGTGTGTATAGTGAAAAATATAGAATTAATTTTTTTATAGGATAAAATGTAAGGAGAAACATACCAAATACTTCATCAATACTTGCAGAATCCTATTCTCATAATAATAATAATTATAATATAGATACAGATATGCCACTCGTAAACCTGGCTGCAGAGGATACTCACACCGCGCTAGGTCGCAGTTTGAAGCTTTCTGCAGCAGGCTTCAACAGCCTGAGCTCAATGACCTGCGCAATCCGATAACCCCGGAAGAAGTTCGACGGGCCCTCAAAGGCTCAAAGAAATTCGCTGCTCCAGGCCCTGATGGGTTAAACAACCATTGGTGGAAAAAAATCCCCAGTACCCACCACCATTTGGCAAGAGTTTTCAACTCTTGGCTGGATGGGGATCAGCAGATTCCGGATTGGTTTGTCGAGGGGCAAACCCAAACACAAAGATTTGTCTAATCCAAAGAATTACAGGCCGATAATATGCTTGAATTCGTGCTATAAGATATTTACGAGCATTTTATACGCGCGAATACTCTCCGAAGTTGATCCGGTGTATGAACGGATATATGAGCAAAGAGGGTCAAAGAAGGAGGTCGCTGGCTGCAAGGAGAACCTGCTCATCGACAGATGTATAACGCAGGACTCCGTGCAGTATAAACGGAACCTTTCGATGGCCTGGATCGATTACGGCAAGGCATTTGATACAATATCGCATAAGCTAATCATGCATTTGCTCAGATGCCTTACGGTGCCCGATCAAATAGTGAGATGCATTGAACAACTGATGCCGATCTGGAGGACTCGCTTCACCATAAGATTTGGTCAAGCAGAGTCGAGCTGGTAATCTTCAGAAGGGGCGTATTTCAGGGAGACTCCCTTAGCCCTCTTCTCTGCTGCATCTCACTATTGCTATTGTCCGTTGCACTCAGGATAACCCGTGGATACAACTGCGGCACCCCCAGCAGCCGGAGGCATAACGTTACCCATTTATTTTATATGGATGATTTCAAACTGTATATCCAGAGGCATACAGTTTTGAAGGGATTCACATCAGTCATAAAAGGTGATGCAAGAGTACACGCATGCTATCGGAATGGAGTTCGGGATTGACGGTTCATCTGAATAGAGGACGATGCGGGGGATACGGAGAGAATGTCCAGCTCGTAGAAGGAAGCATCCTACATCATCTTGATGCCGAAGAGACCTATACCTATTTGGGAGTGGAGCAACGCCGCTCCCAAGAGGTAAACACAGTCAAAAACTCTCTACGCGGCAAGTATCAGCACAAACTCCAAAAGGTCTGGTCATCAGAACTGTCGGGGAAGAACAAAGTGGCTGCAATCAATATGTTTGCCGTTCCGATTCTTCTCTACTCTTTTGGAGTAGTAAAATGGACTCAGGAAGAGCTGCAACAACTCGACGTGAGAGCTCGTAAAATGATGCATCTCAATAGGAGCTTATGGAGAATGAGAGGTGCCGAATCTATTGGAACTACTCATACCCCACCCTCAGGTAAACACTAGCATATAAGTTTTCTGCTCCTGGCGAAACGAACATCGTCCAAAAAGAGGAGGAAATATGGAAGAAATATCGAGAGTTACTCTTCGAACTCCGCTGGCCAATCACATCGGTAACAGCAAGAGATCAAGTTTTTTTCGGGCAATATTTGATTTATTCTTAGTTACCATAAATATTCTGGGTGTTCGAATGAAATTTCATTTAATGTAATTTTGGGAATGGGCTTTCACTTCCTTCAATTTCCTAGATCTTCCGAAAGAAGCTTCCTTTGAGCGTCAGTCCCCTGTAACGTCCAACGTGACAAATGGCAGACGTTACATTCTGCATAGAATAATCGTTATCACGAAAAACATCGTTCTTGACCTATTAGCAAAAATTTCGAAAAAAGTTAGATTACCTCTAACGAGAAGGCAAAAAATACATGTAAATCCGTTGAAAGAAAAACTTTCCCCTAGAAAGTTCAGGTCTCATACGCTGGGCCTTATATATTGTGATGTAGGTATAATGGAAAATATATTACTGTCATCATTAAGTTTTCCATTATAAAGAATGATGCCAGGAAAACCACTTTGCAATGACCGCCACGATAAATCCAAACTGAGTGGCCAATTTCATTTTCGCTGTCGTCCTGCACACGCATTAATAGTGCAATGTTTCACAAAGACCTGGCAAGTATTAGAACTTTTTAATTTAATATCTGTTGAAGAAATATTAATAGCCGTATTATAAGATTCAGTATGCAATAGGGCAGGTTGGGGAAAATCCGGGAACTCTTTTGCATTTCTTAATTGAATTCTTCATGAAATTAATAGCTGACAGCAGTTCAATGAATTTTTAATTTTATTACTGAGGTACTTGGTTGTTTTGTGGTAATATAATTCAATTGGATATTTCAATACGTAGAATTTGTTTGGTATCAACATGAAGATATATGGAAAATTAATCACTCCATTGCTTCTACCAAGTTGTTGGATCTATTCTAGAATTTTTGATAAATCCCTAATCAAATCGTTTATGATGATGAGTATTATCGTCAGCAAAGCTCCCAACCTGTCATTGATGGAAAAAACAGTGTTGGTGCTAGAATGGATCCTTTTGGAACACCAGCATTCATAGATAGAAAGTCGGATGAAATCCACAAAAATATGCAGGAGAAAGGTATTCGCTAGTTCAGATGTTCTGCTGATATGAGAATTCCAAGCTGTATTTGTTCTTCATAAAGGAATATGAACAGGACCCTATTTGTCTAGATAAACTTAGGATATGAATAAACAGAAGGCAGTATTCAAATTGGACATTATTGAACATATTGAATAGGACTGTTCCAATATGTGATCCTTGGGGAATACCGGAGAGGTTGTCAACCTCTTCAGGTCAACATTCCTAGACCTTGACTATTTGTTTTCTATTGTTGTCTTTTTTGTCATTTGCCGAACTAAGGCTTTGCTATAACTTCTTGGTGAGTTTGAAGACCGCTTCAATGCAATGTTTGCACTACATGATACCTACAATAAAGATTATTTTTAGTGGAGTTAGACAGAAAGTTTTTTCACCTTCCTGTTAAATCTCACCTCCACTGTATGTGATGGATCGTCTCCAATGGATGTTTTGCAATTCTGTCTGTGACCCTAGGGATGTATGATAGATACTCCCGTGCAGCTTTCTAAGCCTCCTCCCTACTTTGACTCGTGGAAATGCAGTGTGCAGTGTACTGCATTCATTTGATCTCAAGGTTGCTTGAAGATGTGGTGAACAAGGACATAACATCGAAGCTGAAATGGAGAAGGAAAACTACGACATTGAAGCAGGTAGAAAGGGGTCAACTAATGTTATTGAAAATGTAATTATTATAGTGGTTTCAGCTTGCCCTCTACTCATTTACTTTCTAGCAACCACTTCCACCGGGAATACTTTGTTCAATCATCACACTGTGATGGGTATTTTCGACTTCAATACAAAGTTCTCACGGAAACTGCGTAATTCTCTTTCTTCCCATTTATCCGTTATCTTAGCAAAACGAGGCAACGCAACGTAATGCAATGACGTTCTGAATGATTTACTGTTGAATTGAATTTTCACGACTCGGGAAACATCTTCCGTGTAATTTACACTTCGAAATGGATGCTCATTACTCAGGAAGGCATTCATTAATGACACAGATAAATAACCTCATCAAAGCTGAGCACTCAAACTTGAATTAAAACATCGTTAGGTGAGGATGCCGTTTTTCTATGACCCAGCACATTTTGGGGAAGTTCATCGGAGCTGCTGTAGAGATTACATTGTTTCGTTTAGTGTATTCAAGAAGTTCATCTTGATCTGAACTAAGCCGGAATGATTTATATAAAATGCCGTGGATTCATACAAGACCGAGTACAAGACATTCAGGTGATACCATTGTATGTTTCAACATTGAATAACAATCAAACCATTCAGTAGAGGAAACAAAGCAGGATACTCCCAGCCTGTCTCTGAAATGAAAATTGAATGAGTAATAAATATTGAATGAGCGGAAAGTCAGCAAATGGATAAATGAGGGAAAATATATTATAAGGAAAGCAAAGGTGGAGGAGCTCGCAGAATATATGCACGAAAACAGCGAATGTAGAACTTATTATGATGTTCCATCTATTATTCAAATCAGGAAAACTGGAAAATTACCCCTTCTCCTTAGTAGCAACAAAGCTCATTATCAAAAACTTCAAAATGCCCCCTTGTTTCAAGCGATTCGTTTCGTCTGGTTGCATGTTATTAATGACAATCGAAACGTAAACAATGTTGTGCAGCGGCTAAATCATAATGCTACGCTGATCGAGACCTATCAGTAGCACTCGATGTGTGCATAACAGGCCCTAATTTAAATATTTCACGCAACTCTGGACAGCCACGCGTTTTCATCCGCTTACTCCATTGTTCTGGCAGACGCACCGTCTACGAGCTTGAACGAGCGTCTAGTTTGCCTATTAGTGCACTTATGCAGTTGTACTCAAATTTAATCTGTAATCCGTTCGGTAATAACTTTTCAGGAGTGGGATGACAGACGCTAAAGTGGGATTGCGCAACAAAACGTATGAGCGGTACTGTAGTTCTCGGAAGTCAGAGGGGAATTGAAAATTCAAAGAAGAGTGATATATTATTGATATTGACTTAGTTGGATAATATGGAATTTACCAAAATATCCCGAGTTCTGGGCAGTGACGTCATGCTACAGCTATTTCCCTTTTATTCCATCCCTGGCCACAGCTCAAGTTTGAACTCATGCCCTTCATTGAATGCATTAGTTTTTTTTTCAAATAATTGGTTATTTTATTCACTTAGTTCATTTCTACCTCGATTTCATTTTTGATTTTACCTTCCTTTATCTCGACGGTGTTCGCGATGATTTATTCTTCAAAGCTTTTTTTTTCGATATTTTCGACTTTTTTACCCAACACAGAAGGAACACCACTAAGCAAGAGATTTGCCTCTCTTGGAATCTCAGGATCCATGAATTCTACGCCCATTGCAGCTATGGAGACACTACTGGGACCAATTTTTGAAATTATAGGAAAAGATTCTCTGAAGAAAATCCTCGCAATACGTGATTTTAAATCAGGTATTGGGAGAAATTGACGTCATTTTCTCTACAGAATCTTTTCCTACAATCGCAAAAATTTGGTCCCGGATCAACCTCCTTTCGCTTGTTTATCCATGGTGAGGCAAAGCCTGGTGCCATAAGAATAGATCTGTTTCACAAATAAAAAAATGAAACGAAATTAGTACAAAATATAAAACAACAACAAAAATTAATTGGCGCTCCGGGGCGTCTTGATTAATTCCAGTGGCACATTTGCTTTTTCAGCTGCAGGAAAGCCCGGAAAAACCTGCAGCACCACATCATCTGAAGACCCCCATTTTCCAATAAATAAAATGTAGGGCGTCTCCGTCATTTTCGAAACGGAACCATTTCGATAATATATTCAGTGTATCAGAGCTGAATAGAAAAATATATACATGGGCATCATTTTGCAGGGAAATATGTGGTACACAGACTGAAAATGGAGCAGATGCAAGGGTATATCAAAAAACCCCAAACACCAGAACTGGCTACCGAAGTACCAAATCGAAGATCTGTGGTAGACTGGATCCTGGAAATCCACAAAGAATACTAGGAAAAGAATTCCAGGAAACAAACATGAAAAAGAGTACATCAAGGATCGTGTTATGAAAGAACGATTGACTTAATAGAACTTGATAGGAAGAAAATAATAGTCGAAACAAGGCTCATGACTGGCCATACGCCAGGGTATCTATATGAGAGGGAACTTTACATTGGTGACCTTATATGTAGATTATGCGGTAAGCAACAACAAACACATGCACTGTGCAGATATGACCGCAAAGGACAGATAATCTTGTAGTCACCTTGCGAATCACAATAACAGTTCACACCTAGTGAAGGACTTGTACACATTTGTACAAGGCACAGAAGTGTGGATTTAACTGACGCCATTTCAACTGGCAAGTATATCGAAAGAAAATCATTCACTTTTACTCATCTATATCTCACATCAAACAAGTATTCGAAAAATCAGTGCCTGAAATCATCCGTAATTCTCGTTGGCATTTCTAATCGAATCAACTTGTTTACTCATCAATCGTGTGCAAACAACACTTTCCGTCCGAGTGTATGTTCCGTTTGTTGATAGAAATAAATCGAAGCAAAATGGGGTTGTAAATATAAGACGAAGCAAGAATTGCGTCGTAAATCTTTGGACTTATTTCAAGAAGTGCCTGTGGATCTGTACAGGGGTGTGGTTTGTGGCCATTTACCCTCAAAGCATTGATTTATATAAGGTGTTCTGCTCGCCCTGCACTTATGTGAACTGGGAAAAATACTCTTTTCTTGTTCGGAAGTCCGTGTGGTGGAAAATGGGAGAATATTGAAATTGATATAGCTGAGAATCCGGTGGGAAAATTTACAAATATTATTGCGAAATGATACCTCAGGCGACTAAACAAACTTCATGAAAAGTAGAAGCTTGCCTTAAAATAAATAATGGGTCGTTTTCCGTGATGAATTTGAAGTATTCCTTTGTGTTGAAATGTCAATTTATGATTCTGAAATTGTTTCAGAGCTATTCCTGATCTCAAATAATGTGAACTGTTTGATAACCTATATTTCTTACCTGTCAGTTGAACTAGGAAAAGGTTCACATCACTTCAGAATTATATGGATTTGGTTGCTTAGTATTAAATTGGTTGGGTTATTATTTTGAGCAACAGGTCTAAAATGGTCCGAGTGAATCATCATTAGGTATTCATATTATTTTCCAGTGCCATCAGGTGTACCACAAGGGTCTCAAGGTCTCAAAGGTGTACCTCAAGGGTCTCGCGTTTGTTACATCCTTATATAAATGATTTCAGAAATAGCAAAGCTCTTCTTTCTGCAGATGATCTGGAATGTTTCAGAGTTTTTCAATGATGTTAATGATACCATTGGTCTACAGTTTGATATCGTTACAATATCAAATTGGAATTGGACCTGAACCATTTGGACCATATGGACGCACAACTATAAGAACCAGATCAAACACTTGTGCATCATCATTGACTGTACTCTCAATTATTACAATCACATCGGGTATGTTCAAAGAGCCAAGAATGGGCTCGGTTCAATAATTACCTAGCTCTGCTTCATCATGATGTAATACGAAATTTTTAATCCGAAAATATTATTTCAAGCGACTCAACGGCAGAAATCCTCTTATCTACCGAATTTAATTAATTCCGACTTGCAAATCCTTGGCGAAAATTATGAAAACCAGAGAAAATAAGAAAACCCCACTATACTACATAAAGAAATAGTGGTTCCGTCTTGGTGATAGAACTGCATAATTTTCCGACTTATCATTTTTCTAGCATCTCCAGTTGTGAGGCAATGTTGCCATTGTTGTCACTCAGCCGAGCCACTTTCTTTTGTTTCCTTGAGTAAAGCGCCTCGAGACGTTTCGTAAATAGTTGAATGCCGTTCATCCTGTCACGTCTGGCGTCATTACTCGCATCTAGAAGGCGGCGAACAACGATATCGTGCACGTTATAACTTTATTTCAGCGAGTTTTTCTTTGTGTTCTTGTCGGCGAAACTTACCTTGTTTCTCGTTCAGTTGAAATGTAATTGGAGTTTGCTCAATTTCGTTATGAATTTTCAAGTTTTTTCATTTGTTTCATCAGTGAGGTGGTTGGGGATGATATTTGCATAGATTGATGTCCGTAACTCTCATTATTTGAGATTACCATTGTTTGGCAAGTTTCATGTCGAGCGTGATGTTGAGGTCGCCTAGAAAGTTAGCATGAACAGGAGCTGTAAGCTCTCTCTTGGTATGTTGGTCATACTAGATGGACCATGAAAACATGAATTGAAGAGCGTACTCGTCATTCTTAGATTGAACTAAAGAAATCGAGTATTGACCGATGTGCCAACACAAGTTTGAAACTAAACAGAAGCAAATGATCAAAACTACTCGATTGATTTGAGAGTCGAGAAATAGCAAAAAGTGAATATATTGCGGATGCGGATGCGGACGCTAATGCGGATGCGGGTGCGGGTGCGGGTGCGGGTGCGGATGCGGATGCGGATGCGGATGCGGATGCGCATTGTTCAAGTATACTTCATTTAAAAAATGAGTTACTAATTTGAAAACTACCAATAAATAACAATAATGGTAATATTTAAAGCAAAATATAATTTCAGAGGTGTGATTTAGTGTCCTACTGCTCATAGAAGAGTACATACGCCTTTCTGCTCACAAGAGAATTTGATAAAATCAGCGAAACATGAGAATAGTTGTACTCGTGCCAGGCACTTAGCACTCTTGAAAAGTACTCCTGAATCTTGAGCACTAAGCACTTTTATTCATAAAATGCTCACGATTACCAATCACTTTCGAAAAGTAATCCCAATCAGGGAGCACTAAGCACTTAGCACTAAGCACTAAGCACTTCTCTCACTATTTGGTTGACGCCATTTTTTTAATATTCTATGGGTAACCAGTACTAATACCAATTGTTTTATTCTTGAATATATTCCATATTTCGTATTCGTTCAAGTTGCCAATTAATTATTATTCTAGCAGTGAATTCGCATCGAAGAGAGTTTGAGAAACTCTCAGTAGGTAAGTCTAGTGAAAACACACGAGTTAAATTTCAACCTATAAAATCATTCACACATGTAAAAGTATCATCGACTTCTAAATTTAGATTATTTGAGACATACATGAGAATCAGAAAGTGAAGCGCATTTTCAAATAAGTACCAGAGAGAGTCCATTCAATTTCACATTGTTGCATCGAAAGGGTCTTAATGTGCATTCGATTCCGAAGTATAAATGGAATGTGGCATTGGGCTGATTCCGAGTCACATTTTGCATCACATTTAGATGTCTCGAACTGACCAAGCAGGCACCGAGTAGACGTTAATGCGATTCAGCTCTGAGACCATTCTGTGTTGACTGGGTTATTGCAGGAACATATTAATTTCAAAGTAGCTTTCGAGAGAGACAAGACATGAAGAACATGTTTTGTGTAATATGGAGATCAAAAGAATGATAATTAGGCGCTCCTTCGTGGGATTATTTTAAATACTCTACAGAACTTGTTTGCCTGTAATTAATTCCGAAAAAAACTGCAGCTTTTAGGGAATCCTCCCTTCCTCTGCGAAATAAGCAAATTTTGTCCCTTCTAACTGATCTCTCATTTGAATACCGTCCCATTTGAATAATGTTATTTGCAAGATATGGCGGTGGTATTTTCAGCTAAAAGCTTGTATTACATGTTCTTTCACTAGTTTCCGCAAAGTTATTTGCATATTCATACCTACGAATTTCTGATTAACACCGAAAAGAGGCACCGCATGTGTTGAATTCTGTATGCGCATTCGTGATAATCCGATCGAGAGGATGGACGCAAATAAAACTGAAAGAGGCTCCGTTGCTGAGTGTATATTTGAATAAAATTTCGTAGACTGATAGAATTTTGAAACTCGTATATGTACGTGGGAAAAACAAAATTATTTTGCGAAGTTCATGAATTTATCACTAACGAATGTTTCAAGTTTTTAGTATGCCATGTATTTTGACTTGTAGTATTGTGAATAACAGACGTGTAATGCTATTTTATAACAAAACTTGATGAGTTTTCAAAATACATTCGAAGACGAAAATTTCAAATTCGAAAAATGAAAAATAAAAAAGTTCAAAAAATCATCTACCTATCATGATATAGGTACGCGACATTTGTCCATGCATTTTTTTTGTTCAATTTTCTAGTATATACTGATTCGGCCATTCTGAATCGATTGGTTTACGCAGAATTTGTATATCTCTAACCGTTCTCGAGGTGGACAGCTCTGAATCAGTTTAGAGATGTTTTTTATGGCGCCAAAATTTTTCTGATGAGTTTTTGATATTTTTGTTCAAAGATTCGGAATCAGCACGTCAAAATTCGTTCGGAAACAAATTTTAATTTTTTAAATTCGAAAAATGAAAAATGAAAAAGTTCAAAAAATTACTTTTCATGATATACTCGACTTTTTTGTCCGTCCATTTTTTTTGTTCAAATTTCCAATAAATACTGATTTGGCCATTCTGAATCCATTAGCATTTACAGAATTTGTTTATCTCTAAGCGTTCTCGAGTTGGTCAGCTCTGAATCAGTTTTCAAATGGTTTTTTTTTGCGACAAAATTATTTATTGTGAGTTTTTGATATTACCGTTCAAAGATTCGAAATCAGCACAAAAAAATACGTTTGGGGACAAGAATTTGAAATTCGAAAAATGAAAAATAAAAAAGTTCAGAAAATTATCTATCATGATATACTCGACTTTTTCGTCCGTCAATTTTAAGTTCAAATTCATAGTATGTACTAATTCGGCAATTTTGAATAGATTGGCGTTCGCAGAATTTGTCTATCTCTAACCGTTATCGAATTGATCAGCTTTGAATCAGTTTTCAAATGTTTTTCTTGGCGCCAAATATATTTCTGATGAGTTTTCGATATTTCCGGTCAAAGATTCGAAATCAGCACGTCAAAATACGTTCGGAGACAAATTTTTGAAATTCCAAAAATAAAAAATAAAAAAGTTCAAAAAATTATCTATCATGATATACTCGACTTTTTTATCCGTCGATATTTTTATTCAAATTCTCAGTATTTACTAATTCGGCCATTCTGAATCGATTGATTTCCACAGAATTTGTCTATCTCTAACCGTTCTCGAGGTGGTCAGCTCTGAATCAGCTTAGAGATGTTTTTTTTGGCGACAAAAGTTTTCTGATGATTTTTCGATATTTGCCTTCAAAGATTCGGAATTAGCACGTCAAAATACGTTCGGGGACGATAATTTGAAATTTGAAGAATAAAAAATAAGAAAGTTTAAAAAATTATCCATCATTATATACTTGACTTTTTGTCCGTCGATTTTTTTTGTTCAAATTCTCAGAATATACTATTTCAACCATTCTGAATCGATTGGCATTTGCAGAAATTTGTCTATCTCTAACCGTTCTCGAGTAGGTCAGCTCTGAATCAGTATTCGAATGGTTTTTTGCCGTCAAAAATATTTCTGATGAGTTTTCGACATTTTTGTTCAAAGTTTCAGAATGAGAACGTCATAATGCGTTCGAGGACACACATTCAAAATTCGATAAAAGAAAAAAAAAGTTCAAAAAATTATCTTTATATGTTTGAAAATAAATTCAAATATGAAAATTTGTAACATATATGTTGAAAAACAAAATACAAATATAATGGTTTAAATATAATAAATAAAATCAAATACAAACAGTAGGTACAAACACTGATAAATAAAACACTATTTTTTCAATAATTTAACGAAACTGTAGGATGGATTGATATTTCTCTTGCAATCGCTGAAATTTGTACCAATATTAGTTCGAAACAAGATTCTCAACAAGCAGAAAACAAAATCAACCTACTTGTTTGTCTCGACAGCGGTTATAGCCTCCGGTAATTACCCAATATAATAATAATTAGAACGAGGCGCTCGTTAACGCGCTTATGAATTTTAGCACCACAAAATTCACCCCGATTATTATCTCCGAACGCAAACGGTTGATGTGCTGTTAAACTTGGCCGCAGATCAACAAACCACACGCACGCATACACACCCAAACAAACCTCAAGTTATTCTAATTGAACCGGTCTGTGTCACAGCAATAATGACATAATCAAATCCACTGCGGACTCTTTATGTTACTGTCTGGGGCCTCTCCCAGACCAGAGGCCTCTCCTTCTCAAATTTGTCAGACCTCAAGCGACAACGATGGTGTAATTTGTGGAATAATTGCCATGATTTATATTTTTCATATATCAAAGTAAAGTCTCTATAATCCAGTAACGATAAACAAACTCGAACAAAAAGTGAAGAATGAATTGTAGCACTCTGAAACTCGGCACATGTATTATTATAAAAAAAATAGTGTTTCCCAAAAAATCAGGAGTGGAACCTAAAAAAATTTCAGAGCCATTAGCGCCTTCCAGTAATCGCAAATACATTTCACCAGTCAAATTTCCCGGTAGAAAAATGCCAACCCATACATTTGATTTTTCCGGTTGCTGTGTGTGCAAACTTTCGGATTTGAATATGGCGGCAATTGTGGCAATTGTGGCGATTCCCATCAAGTTCAAGAAAAAGCTGCATTCAAGGAAAAAACTGATTTTGAAATGGGACTGTAGATAGTTTCTTGCTCGCTCACTTATTTTTTCGCGAAATCGCAAATGACGGTCAAAATCATCAACATTAAGTTCCTGGACCAAACGTATTTTATATGGATGGAATTCATTCTTCTTCAAAATTGTTTGGACGCTAATTTGATTAATCCCAGGCACAGATACCTGCTGCCTCCTACTTGACGTAGGATCAAGAAGAACATGTCCCAAAACTGCAACCTCACTAGCTTCATTAACTACAGAATTTTCCAAGTTTTGTATTTTATTAGCTTCATTCCCTGTCTGAATTTTTTCACCATAAACCATTGTATTTGATTTTCAAAAACACCTTAAATAAACTACCAACAAACTCATCGAAATAAAACTAGACATTAGTCTAGTATCGTAAACTTCGAGATGTCCAATTTTGAACGTGACTCAGTTGCATCTGAATTTGTCCCAATATCATAATCCAGGGAATATTAGAGAATTACAGGAAGATTCTGATTTCCATGTTCGTTCATTAAGACCTCATTGACTTACTTTCAAGTCTTGCATACAAATTGGATGATATTATAAATTCCAAAACACGCGCCACTTGGGCCTTGATAACAATATAAAAACTGACGGAGCAGCCGTTTTGAGAGTTCTAATTATATAATTGCTAAATGACTGAGATTCACCATCGTTATCATTAGCTCCTCCAATTTGAATAATCAGCCACACTGGTTTTGAACATTTCGCAAAGGTTTTATTTTTGGTTGGGTCTTTGATTCTATTTGGTCTGTTCATGTTTTTGTGAATGTGTTTTGATATATGCCTGAATGCCATTCAAACAGTATGTTTTTTCATTTCCATCGTTCTACGTGAAAAATAATGACTTCGAAACATACAACGTAGGCTAGTGAAACTACAGTGTGTTACACTTCTCATGGAAACACCCTCGTATCTTCCGTAATTTTTGACGCAGAATCATGAAATTTTCAGGATCGATAGATACACTAGAAATGAACTCACGGCACAAAAAGGGTCAACCTACGTGATATACGCTGCACGCCAGCAGCGATGGAACCACCCATTTTTACGGTAAAACATACTAGGGGGCAAAATTGGCTTGAATTTCCTTCAGATTCGTGATCTACTATAAATACACCTATCCACTGAACAATTTTCGTTCTTGAAATAATTCGAATTTGTTACACTTCTCATGGAAACGCCCCCGTATCTTCCGTAATTTTTTAATTATCAATAACAATAATTTGAATATATCATTAAATTTTTCTGCGCGGACTAGAATATGTTTTTATAACTTTGAACTTGGATTCCGACAATAACAAATTTCATATGAATTACGGATAGTTCGTGAAAAATATCTATTTTCAGTAATGCATAGTTAACGACTGGCGACAATGTATTGAGGAAATGGCTGCATTTCTGGGATATCAATCCTAAGAGTTTCATCATTATAACTCGATAATAACTGAAGGACGGTAGCGTTTCCATGAAGAATGAGACATTAGAATTTTTCAGGACTGAAAATTATTCAGAAAACAGGTGAATCAGTAGTAATTTGGAGATCCTGAACACGAATCCGGCGTGCAGTGTATATTACGTAGGTTGACTCTTTTAGTGCAGTTAGTTCATTTCTAGTGTATTCATCAATCCTGAAAATTTCATGGTCCTACGTCAAAACCTACGGAAGATACGGTGGCGTTTCCATGAGAAGTGAAACAAATTTTAATTTTTCAGGACTGAATTTTTTTCAGGAGACAGTTGAATATATAGTAATTTGGGGGTGCTGATTACGAATCTGAAAGAATTTTGAGCGAATTTTGCCCCCTAGTATGTTTTACAGTAAAAATGGGTGGTTCCATCGCTGCTCGTGTGCAGTGTATATCACGTAGGTTGGCCCTTTTTGTACAGTGAGTTCATTTTTAGTGTATCTATCGATCCTGAAAATTTCATGATTCTGCGTCAAAAATTACGGAAGATAAGAGGGTGTTTCCATGAGAAGTGTAACACACTGTAGATCATCAACATTTATAGCTAGTGTGAAAATGTACGGAGGCTATTCGGAAAAAATTAGTTGGGGAACATGGAATATGCAATTATGAGTATTCCAGTAGTTAACTAATTTTTCAAACGTTTTTGATTCAAGGAAGGTTAAAGTAATTGTTTTACTAGTTTTTGATTTCAGGAGAGTCAAAGTAACTGATATGTCCCCAATCTGTGATTTTTTCGTTCGGCAATTGCCACTTCAAAGTGACAATTGCCGGTTCAAAGTGACAATTGCCAGTTCAAAGTGACAATTGTCAGTTCAAAGTGACAAATGTCAGTTCAAAGTGGCAATTCCAAATTTTTCGAAAAAAATTTTGTTGTTGGCCCTTCTACGCCTTCGCACGAAACTGCAGTAACTCAAGGGGTTACAAATATAAAGTGGTATAAAAACAGGAATTTTTATTTCCCATTATTCAAAATGGAAATTTGTTATGCTGGTGGTTCCTCGTGCTCTCCTTTCGGCTTGCGCTCCGGAACTTTCTATTCCCATCGAATCTGCAGCCTAATCTTGTTTCAGAATATACTATTCAGGGGCTCTTACAAAATCCATATGAACTGCAGTTTCCTTGGATATCCTAAGCCCCGATGATTAAAATTCAAACAATACTTGCTCCTCCGCAGGAAATAAATTCGTTCCGAATAGCGCATGAAATGTAAACTCATGAGCTAAGCCGCACCACTCGAAATAGAGCTGCACAGGAAGAAAATTTCATCCCTTACTGTAAATCCGACAGAATATATTCCACCAGTAAAACTCAATCTGAGCCAAGGTAGGTATAGACTGAGAGCCAGAGCCTGAAATTTTCTTTGAATTTACTGAAGTTCGTTTTTCGTTAATTAGTTAAAGTCGATGTGTACACAAACATACTCTGGTCAGTCAAGCCAATCGCAGAACAGGTGACTCAGGAGCGACATTTATCGGGGTAACAAAATGGATTTACTGAAGCCGAAAAGTGTTATTCAACTTCTATAACCAATATAAATTTGTAGGTCATATATTAAAACAGAGCTGGTCAGTTAGACCAAATATACAGGATGTTTCATGATTGAATGCTGATGTTGAAGGGAGGTAATTCTTGAATGATTTCAAGAAATATTCTTCACATAAACTTAGGTCCACAACCGGTTTATTTGTTGAAATTCAACATAAAAAAAACAGTGCTTTCCCAATATCTCTAAAACCGCATTGCGTTTTTCTTTCAATGTTGGTACATGCAAAGTACGCATAAAAATAAACAGTTTTCTTAATTTTCATCAGCGGCATCATGCTCTGCTATATTTTTGATAAAAATAATATTACGCCACTGTTGTTTTTCCAAAATAATTTTATTTTTGTAACTTTCCTTTATCTTCTCATGAAAACGATATTTTGCCTCTTTCTCGTCCGACGATAGGTTTTCGATTTAAAAAACAAAATGCATATCATTGAGACTCACAAATAGTAAATTCAGAGAAAATATTTGGCTCTGGCTCTTGGACTAGTACTTTATATCTTTATATTTCACTGTTTTTAATCCTTGTGTTCACCAACGTTTACTCTTTGAGATTTTGAGGTGGAGCAAAGAGTAAGAGAGAAAATTAATTAGTTGGTAGCAATGGAAATGTTTCAGGGAAATTAAAGATTGAAATCATGAGCTTGTTCGCGAGGTAATCGAAAATGAATATGGGTTAATTAAAATCTTAGACATTAAGCTGCTTCCTTGAACTTCTACGTTGTTGGAATATTATGATAAGCAATGGTTGCATATTTCCTGTTTTGAATTTGAGTACTTTGTGGGTGATATCAACAATTATTAATTTTCAAATTACCAGTTGTGTCGTTTTCTCAATGAGCTATCGAACTATAACAAACAATTTGCATTACTTTTTCTCTACATTCAAATGTGTATGTATTTTGTTAAGATTTATATCCATCAGAATCAAAATCGAACCAATCTTAATGACCCAAACCCAGACCCTCACAGCAAATAAGAATCCATTTCAAAAAACTCAATGATTGCTGTTTTTCTAAACATTGTAAAGGCCCCGTTTTCTTCAATAAACTACCAGTAATCGTGAAAAACTCAATGTTCTACATACAAATTACAAAAGAAATCTGTGTTCGGATAATAGATTTTTTTTTCAATTAGTGCCCCTTTTTACCTATTTAAAGCACGCCTCAGCGAGTGCAAATCGAACTTTCAAAAACGCGCGTTTTTTCAGAATCAAAATCGAACCAATCTTAATGACCCAAACCCAGACCCTCACAGCAAATAAGAATCCATTTCAAAAAACTCAATGATTGCTGTTTTTCTAAAAATTGTAAAGGCCCCGTTTTCTTCAATAAACTACCAGTAATCGTGAAAAACTCAATGTTCTACATACAAATTACAAAAGAAATCTGTGTTCGGATAATAGATTTTTTTTTCAATTAGTGCCCATTTTTACCTATTCAAAGCACGCCTCAGCGAGTGCAAATCGAACTTTCAATGACCCAAACCCAGACCCTCACAGCAAATAAGAATCCATTTCAAAAAACTCAATGATTGATGTTTTTCTAAAAATTGTAAAGGTCCCGTTTTCTTCAATAAACTACCAGTAATCGTGAAAAACTCAATGTTCTACATACAAATTATAAAAGAAATCTGTGTTCGGATAATATTTTTTTTTCAATTAGTGCCCCTTTTTACCTATTTAAAGCACGCCTCAGCGAGAGCAAATCGAACTTTCAAAAACGCGCGTTTTTTCAGAATCAAAATCGAACCAATCTTAATGACCCAAACCCAGACCCTCACAGCAAATAAGAATCCATTTCAAAAAACTCAATGATTGCTGTTTTTCTAAAAATTGTAAAGGCCCCGTTTTCTTCAATAAACTACCAGTAATCGTGAAAAACTCAATGTTCTACATACAAATTACAAAAGAAATCTGTGTTCGGATAATAGATTTTTTTTTCAATTAGTGCCCATTTTTACCTATTCAAAGCACGCCTCAGCGAGTGCAAATCGAACTTTCAAAAACGCGCGTTTTTTCAGAATCAAAATCGAACCAATCTTAATGACCCAAACCCAGACCCTCACAGCAAATAAGAATCCATTTCAAAAAACTCAATGATTGATGTTTTTCTAAAAATTGTAAAGGTCCCGTTTTCTTCAATAAACTACCAGTAATCGTGAAAAACTCAATGTTCTACATACAAATTATAAAAGAAATCTGTGTTCGGATAATATTTTTTTTTTCAATTAGTGCCCCTTTTTACCTATTTAAAGCACGCCTCAGCGAGTGCAAATCGAACTTTCAAAAACGCGCGTTTTTTCAGAATCAAAATCGAACCAATCTTAATGACCCAAACCCAGACCCTCACAGCAAATAAGAATCCATTTCAAAAAACTCAATGATTGATGTTTTTCTAAAAATTGTAAAGGTCCCGTTTTCTTCAATAAACTGCCAGTAATCGTGAAGAACTCAATGTTCTACATACAAATTACAAAAGAAATCTGTGTTCGGATAATATATTTTTTTTTCAATTAGTGCCCCTTTTTACCTATTTAAAGCACGCCTCAGCGAGTGCAAATCGAACTTTCAAAACCGCGCGTTTTTTCAGAATAAAAATCGAACCAATCTTAATGACCCAAACCCAGACCCTCACAGCAAATAAGAATCCATTTCAAAAAACTCAATGATTGCTGCTTTTCTAAAAATTGTAAAGGCCCCGTTTTCTTCAATAAACTACCAGTAATCGTGAAAAACTCAATGTTCTACATACAAATTACAAAAGAAATCTGTGTTCGGATAATAATTTTTTTTTTCAATTAGTGCCCCTTTTTATCTATTTAAAGCACACATCAGCGAGTGCAAATCGAACTTTCAAAAACGCGCGTTTTTTGAAGTTACCATGGCTACAACAACAACTAGAGAGTTTGGTGTCGCCGTCGTGCTCGAAAAATCGCGCGTGTTTGAAAGACCTCTTTATCCACTCATACTTTAATATACTATTTTTAATTTTGAAATCAACATTGAATTTTAACACCAACTGAGAACAAAAAACAAAGTTACACTCTTGTAATTTTTATGCTATTATTTTGAATATATTCGCCGCGATAGTTTGAAATTTTGATAATACTTATTCAATAGTAAGAATGCTAAGAATATTATTGGTGAAACATTTGTATATCAGATATTTATAGGTTATTAGTTGCCAAAGAAAATGAGAACTGGCTTTATTTCGTTATTATCCGGATCTGTCACTGTTGTTGCATTAAACTGTCGGTAGCCTAGCAACAGCCGTTAAAAAAAGTGCGCTTTTTTACGCTTTTCCGTTTAATAATGAAATCGTATGTTGATAGTGAATTATGGTAATACTTTACGCACACAAACCACACAAAAAAGTGCTATTATATTTTTGCATTGAATAAATTAACTTCTGAATTATATTCTATTCTATTCACCTTTTACTGGACTATCTATCTACATTACTTTCCAGCCCAGCGTTTCAATCAACTTTATACCCAGTATCAAATTTATGTTAATCCCAGATTAGAGAATTTATAAGTATACAATACGCACAGGGGATTCCTAGGGTTTCAGGTCTAAATAACTTGACCCGGCACGAGGATCGCTTTCCTATTTACATTCAAATTTCACAACGGACAAGTACAATATGAAACTCATTGAATAGACAATCCGACTGTTGGAAAACAATGAGCACCCGAGCTTTCATCCCTTTCACACGCATATTTCCGTAACATTCCGGAAAAGGGTGAGAAACGTATCCGTATGGGCAGGAAGATTTATTCGTGATAAATTCTATTCATTCGAACTGAAATTTTCTTATTATGAAATAACATGATAGCTCCAATTACATGGCTCTACGGATTCAGGTTCAGAATAACATAGAGAATTCTTTTTGAAGGAATTAGTCCATACTCAAAGTAGAGTTTCAATGTAACAGA
The DNA here is from genome assembly GCA_958298965.1 of Chrysolina haemoptera. Lineage (NCBI taxonomy): Eukaryota > Metazoa > Arthropoda > Insecta > Coleoptera > Chrysomelidae > Chrysolina > Chrysolina haemoptera. The sequence continues at coordinate 36,087,814 of OY282589.1, read as the reverse complement.
AGTTAAGTAAAACTCACAGTCGTACATATATAATTTTTTTTTTTTAATTTCAAGTTTAGCCGCATCAACCATTTGGGTTATTAGCGGGGTTCGATACATTTCATATAGCACACAATACATTAATACACGTTAGGAAGGTAATTAGTCTATCAATGTTCTGTGAAGAGAGAATTGTTCGTAGGTCACTGGGTAGGCCGATAATATTTCTCTGTTGTTGGTATGACGGGCAATCTAGAAGAATGTGGTTGACATCGAGGTTTGTTTGGCAAGTTTCACATCTTCTGGGCACATCGTGTTTGAGGAGGTGTTGATGTGTAAATTTCGTATGGCCAGTGCGGAGCCTGGTGAGGATCACCTGATATTTTCTACACAGCCCCAAGTATTGTATGGGATTCAGATTATGGTTTATTTGCAGTAGTTTGTTGTTTTGTTGTTCTTGGCTTCATGTCTGTGTATGGGATTTTTGTTACAGTTTTGGAGGATGGGTCTACACTGGCATGTTTTGCAGCCATGTCTGCCTTTTCATTACCAGGAATGCCTATATGGGACGGATATTTTTACTTAACGTCTGTTATAGAGAATTCTGTATGATCAAAGAATATCATAGGAAATGTTCGAGGACAAGAACGTTACAAAAACAAAAATATAATTAATAGTTTTAAACGTCAACAGTAGTTGGAATGAGTGGTTGTAACCAAAACAGAACAGCTCAAACACATATTTATAGATTCGAAAACAAGGTCGTGAGAATAAGGAATTATGCAAAAACAAGTTCAATCGCGTTTTCATTATTGATAAGATTAAATGCATGGAAAACGAACTACCTTACACTTTGATATTAAATTTTTTTAAGCAAAAATTTAGACCAAAAAATGGTGTTTGCAAGAGCATTTGATATAAGTCTACATTTATCAAACTAATTTTCATTAACTGAAGAAACTGTAAACAGAAGCAGTAAATGAAATGACGAAATTTTTTGAATGTGTTAATGGGAGAAATTTCATATAAATTTGTGTTTCAAACCGATCTTGATTCCTAACCTGAAATATGAAACTGGCAGAGTTCCTAATAAGGAAGTTGAGATTTATTGCTGGAGTGAAGCCAGCCCTGGACGCCCGGAAAAATTATTCTGAACACGTGGATTCTTTTCTCAGCCGATCTTGATTCCTACCCTGGAATATGATACTGGCAGAGTTCCTTATAAGGAAGTTAAGATTTATTGCTGGAGTGAAGCCGGCCCTGGACGCCCGGAAAAATTATTCTGAACACGTGGATTCTTTTCTCAACCGATCTTGATTCCTACCCTGGAATATGAAACTGGCAGAGTTCCTTATAAGGAAGTTAAGATTTATTGCTGGAGTGAAGCCGGCCCTGGACGCCCAGAAAAATTATTCTGAACACGTGGATTCTTTTCTCAACCGATCTTGATTCCTACCCTGGAATATGATACTGGCAGAGTTCCTTATAAGGAAGTTAAGATTTATTGCTGGAGTGAAGCCGGCCCTGGACGCCCGGAAAAATTATTCTGAACACGTGGATTCTTTTCTCAACCGATCTTGATTCCTACCCTGGAATATGAAACTGGCAGAGTTCCTTATAAGGAAGTTAAGATTTATTGCTGGAGTGATGCCGGCCCTGGACGCCCGAAAAAATTATTCTGAACACGTGGATTCTTTTCTCAACCGATTTTGATTCCTACCTTGGAATATGAAACTGGCAGAGTTTCTTATAAGGAAGTTAAGATTTATTGCTTGAGTGATGCCGGCCCTGGACGCCCGGAAAAATTATTCTGAACACGTGGATTCTTTTCTCAACCGATCCTGATTGTTACCATGAAATATGAAACTGGCAGAGTTCCTAATAAGGAAGTTGAGATTTATTACTGGAGTGAAGCCGGCCCTGGACGCTCGGAAAAATTATTCCGAACATGTGGATTCTTTTCTCAACCGATCCTGATTCCTACCCTGAAATATGAAACTGGCAGAGTTCCTAATATGGAAGTTAAAATTTATTGCTGGTGAGAGGCCGGCCCTGGACGCCCGGAAAAATTCTTCTGAACACGTAGATTCTTTTCTCAACTGATTCTGATTGTTACCATGAAATATGAAACTGGCAGAGTTCCTTATAAGGAAGTTAAGATTTATTGCTGGAGAGAGGCCGGCCCTGGAGGCCCGGAAAAATTATTCTGAACACGTGAATTCTTTTCTTAACCGATCCTGATACCCACCCTGAAATATTTGAAACTGGTAGAGATCCTAATAAGGAAGTTAAGATTTATTGCTGGAGTGAAGCCAGCCCTGGACGCTCGGAAAAATTATTCCGAACATGTGGATTCTTTTCTCAACCGATCCTGATTCCTACCCTGAAATATGAAACTGGCAGAGTTCCTAATATGGAAGTTAAGATTTATTGCTGGTGAGAGGCCGGCCCTGGACGCCCGGAAAAATTCTTCTGAACACGTAGATTCTTTTCTCAACTGATCCTGATTGTTACCATGAAATATGAAACTGGCAGAGTTCCTTATAAGGAAGTTAAGATTTATTGCTGGTGAGAGGCCGGCCCTGGACGCCCGGAAAAATTCTTCTGAACACGTAGATTATTTTCTCAACTGATCCTGATTGTTACCATGAAATATGAAACTGGCAAACCGGCCCTGGACGCCCAGAAAAATTATTCTGAGCACGTGGATTCTTTTCTTAACCGATCATGATACCTACCCTGAAATATGAAACTGGTAGAGGTCCTAATAAGGAAGTTAAGATTTATTGCTGGAGTGAAACCGGCCCTGGACGCCCGGAAGAATTATTTTGAACATGTGGATTCTTTTCTCAACCGATCCTGATTCCTACCCTGAAATATGAAACTGGCAGAGTTCCTAATAAGGAAGTTAAGATTTATTGCTGGTGAGAGGCCGGCCCTGGACGCCCGGAAAAATTCTTCTGAACACGTAGATTCTTTTCTCAACTGATCCTGATTGTTACCATGAAATATGAAACTGGCAGAGTTCCTTATAAGGAAGTTAAGATTTATTGCTGGAGAGAGGCCGGCCCTGGACGCCCGGAAGAATTATTTTGAACATGTGGATTTTTTTCTTAACCGATCCCGATTGTTACCCTGAAATATGAAACTGGCAGAGTTCCTAATAAGGAAGTTAAGTTTTATTGCTGGAGAGAGGCCGGCCCTGGACGCCCGGAAAAATTATTCTGAACGCGTGGATTCTTTTCTCAACCGTTCCTGATACCTACCCTGAAATATTAAACTGGCAGAGTTCCTAATAAGGAAGTTAAGATTTATTGCAAGAGTGAAACCGGCCCTGGAAACGTGAAAAATTATTACCAGTGCTAGAATCCCAAAAAAATACTCATTTTGCCCAATTCTGTGCTCTACTAGAGTCTTGAAAAAAAAAATTGCTGAACTTTATTGCCAAAGTAACTAGGCTGACAAAACATCAGATACTCACATGTTATATTTGCATGAGGAAGTAGAAGTCTTCTACTATAACTTTTAGTTAGTTTTAAGTTATGACAAATCAAATTTTTGGCCCTACCTGAACTTGAAGTGGCGGGTTAGTGCGAGCATGAAATGTGACGTCGGCGTTAAATCAAGTTTTCTGAGAAAACGAGCTTATTTCATGAGGTATTACTGAAAATCATTCTTGTGAAGAATTGAATTATCTCTCAACCTATAGAAACCGTTTTTTGATAAATCTAATATTTTCTGAAAAAAAAAAAATATCCTGATTTTTTGGTACTTAAACAATTTTTTTCCTAATAAAACGTGATGTCGAGATGTCATGTGCCGAGTTTCAGAGTGCTACGATTCATTCTTCACTTTTTGCTCTAGTTTGTCTGTCGTTACTGGAAGATACGAACAAAACGTGTACATACGTCCCCTCATCATTATTGATATAGATATTTCAATTCATAAAAAGCACCGCTTCTACCGCCACATCTCCTTATGCTTTGGTGAAACACGAACGGAGCGGAGCGAAGGGGTGCAGGGCAATTTTGAATAGCACGTTCTTTCCCTGATAATTATCAAAGCATGAATAATGAATTGCACAAGTTCCTACGAGCACGGTAGGCTAAAGTGGGTGTTAGAGCGCGTGGTGTGGCATACGGGGTGGTTCCACCGTTACAACCACATTGATTATATGGCAATATTGACATCACAAACTAAGGTTTTCTCTACTAGGAGGAATGGAAGAAATCGGTGTCTTGAACCAGTGCCGGATTTAGAGAGGGGCTATGGGACTATCAGCCCCCGGCGATATATTTTAAGAGGCGGTAGAGCAAGCATCAATATACTCGTCGCCGACGAGGCGACACGTATATTATATTGCTCCTTGCTTTTTATAAGCCTCCTCTTAACTCGTCGCCTTTTGAAGAAAACGCGCGATTAGCGACCGCCGGCACCGCATCAAAAGGACTAGGTTGGGATACAGTTTTTGTGAAAATCATAACAGTCACTAATCAAGCGTCAGCGGTGCCTTGGACGATACAATACGAAAGAATGTTCCTATCCCTGATGCATAGTAATGCTAGTGGTGAAAGGTCATTGTCAACTTCAAAAAGAGTAGAAAACTACCTTAGGAATTCCATGGTAGAGGATCCACTGAATTGATCTATTTTGCCCCATCTTCTTCTGCTATCACAAGGTTTTCTTGTTTACAGCAGCCCTTCAAGCCTCAATTCCTTCAGGAATTTTAAGATCATGAGGGGGTCTACTTGTGGTATTTCTCTCATAGTCAGCAGGTGTGATCCCAGTATATTTAATCTTTTATGATATACAGCGTAACACTCATCAATATATGGTGGCGTGTTTCTGCATGTTCCACACAGAATCTGCAAGTGCTGTCCTCCTCTAAGCCTAGCTTCCTCAGGTGTTTTTTGGCAATGCCCCGTTAGAAATCCCGGGATTGTCTTTAGACTAGTTTTGCTGAGGTTAATCAGTGTCTCCGATCTTGCTCGGTTGAAATTGCCGAGGAGATCTTTGGCCTGCCTCAGCACTGGAAACTTAGCCAGCATGTTGCTCTTATTGCTTCTTCAGCTTTATTGAGTTCTTCTCGGAAGTAAGATTTTCCAAGTCCAAGCAGAATGGTTCTGGCCCGTGCCAGGGTGTCTGCTTGTTCATTGTTCTCCACTCCGACGTGCCCAGGCACCCAGAGAAGGGGCACCTGTTGTTCCTGCCTAGATCATTAGGTTTGTCTAGGCATTCCCAAACCATCTTCGAGTTGATGTTAGAAGAGCTCAATGCTTTGATGGCTGCTTGGCTATCGGAGAGGATCACAATTTCCTTGTTCCGGTATTTCCTGTCAAGGTTGAACTGAATGCATCTTTCTAGCGTGAATTTCCTCTTGGAAAATGCTGGGAAACTGGCCCATGGGTTTGAAGTGTTTAGTGCGAGGCCCAAAGACTCCTGCTCCACCAGTTCCCTCGGGAGTTTTGGACCCGTCCGTGTACCATGTTATGGCATTCTTCCCCAGTGCTCGAATGGATTCTATGTTCCATTCTCGCTTGGTGTTTAGTTCCGTTCGAAAAAATTTCTCGAAACTAAATATCCTGGTAATTTCGTCAGTTGGGAGATCGGCAAGGAGTGCACAGTCGGTGGGGGTTGAGCCCCTTACACCGTGTGCTGTCCCTTTGAGTCCGACTTTCGCCAACCTGAGGTTTGCGTCCCAAGCAGTTCTCCTCACTATGATATGGAGAGGAGTAAGGTCCAGAATGACCTCTATTGCTGCTGTTGGAGTCGACCTCATTGCTCCTGTGATACAAGGACATGCTAGTCTTTGCACTTTCTCCGAGATTTTCTTTGTTGTGGCGAGCTCGGTTTTGCCGTGCCACATTACTGCCCCGTAGGTGATCGTAGGTCTCACTATCATGGTGTACATCCATCGCAGTACTGATGTGTTACAGCCCCATGTTTTTCCTGCAGTGTTCCTGCACACCATCAGTGATGATTTTGCCTTATTAGCGATTTTTTCTACGTGTCTGTTCCAGAGTAGTTTTGAGTCTAGGGTAAGTCCTAGATACTTCACCTCTTGCTGCCATTCTAAGTCTGCTTCGTCGAGGCGAACAGTCCGTAGATGCTGAAACTTTGTTCTTCTGGTAAATGGTACTACTGTGGTTTTTGATGAGTTAATTCTCAACCCCACCGAGAGGCACCACCTTCTGGTTGTCTCAATATTGATACACCACAATTTTGTTTTCAGATGGAACCAGAAAATGAAAAAATTAACACATTCATAATATCCCGTATAAGTTGTTCCGTACCTTAATTTCATTTTCACTAATATCTTCCCAACGGTCTGTCACTTTATACAAGAATAACAGATAAAAAACTGAATATGGAATGGTAAAGAAAACAATTCCTATTTTCTTAAACGTTTCGCTTTCGTATCACGCTATTCCTCTGTTTTCAATGTGGCCCCTGATTGTCTTTTCGAAATTTCAGTCTCGTCCCTTATAATCCGGATTGAAATAACGTCCATGATTTCCGTCAACAAAACCCGATCCTAACTGATCCCATGAAGGATGTCGAGTAACCTAAGCAAACACTGGCTATCATGGCATTGTTTGTTGATATTGGTCAGTTGTTGATGTCAAAAGAGAATGGAGAAACTCTCAGGATATTACCTCAGGAAATACTGACTTATCGGTATACAGTATCTTGTGATAACATGCAATGAATTGGGAGGAACTTACTGTTCTACCAACAAAGCTGAAAATTCTCATATATCGCGGGTATGACCATTTTGAGGGACATGTTACGGACAGGGTGGAAGCTTCACCCCCGAATATTTCAATTCCGTTATTGTGAGATATAGAAAACTAGACTGATCAGTTGAAAAATCAAGCGTCACTTAAACATAAAAATTGTACTCAACACTTGAACCACCACGATTTATGCGAATCAACAGTCAGGGTGGTAGCTTCATCCCCGATTATTTTGATTTTGTTATTGCGAGATATGAAAAACTAGACGAGATCGGTAAAAAAGTTAAGCTTCACTACAACATAAATATTGTACTCAACACTTGAACCACCAGGATTTTTGCGAATCAACAGTCAGTGGGGTAGCTTCACTACCAAATATTTCAATTCGATTATTGAGAGATATGGAAAACTAGGCATGACCAGTAAAAAAAATTAAACGTCACTATAACATGAATATTGTACTCAACAATTGCTCACCTTCTGATTTTGGAAAGGAATATCCCGAATTTTATACAGATAGTGAAATGTTTGCAGATGATACTTATAGAATGAGGGTAATATAAAACAGTTTTCTGAAGGTAGCAAGTAAGTGTTTTTATACCAACACTCATATAAAAAGAAAAAATGATCATTGATGATTGATTAGAGGGTTTCATAGATTTCAACTTTTCATACGGTGTACTTTCGTTGGAACGCAAATGTACTTTGTATTTTGCTAATTGGCAATTTAAACACTGACATCTAAACCAATTAAAACCTCTGAATACCGTGAAATATTCAATGCCGAAGCTCCGATTCCACTATTCCATTCAGATTCCTATAAGCCACTTGTGTGAACGACCATAAATAAATTAAAATGGAAACGAAACAAAATGAACGGGCAATGAATCTCCGGAATCGAACAAGTTTCGCAGGACGTATAGTTTAATACAGCATTTACAGTTGAAATCTGCTGGAAATTACTCACTGAAATTTTCTAATCCCTTGTCATGGGCACGAAATTTATGGGTTTTTCGCGATAAAAATATAATCCGATAACGGAAAGCAGGCGCTGAATGCAAACAGTTGTAATTCTGATCAATTTAATAATTTTTTTATTTGTTCCAATAATTTTCAGTGCTATACAGTTTTAGTTTCTACCAGATCTGAAAACTTCTGTTATGAGTGAATGGTTCAGATCCATGCTAAATGAAAATTCAGTCTAACTTCTGATACATTGAAACAGCCCACTTGATTATTTGGTATCGCCAGTATCTGCTATTATGTTGATAATCAATTGTTTTTTAAAATCGAAAGAATTTGTCTTTTGATGATCAACGCTTGTGATACCTAGAATAAATGAATTTTTTAAGGTAACTGATTCACAATTGATGATCTAGCTATATACAGAGGTTTTCAATCATAACTCCCTTGTGGAGTGAGTATATCCGAAACTGAAAGAGATGGTCAATTTCTGCAAATGAAGAGTGAAGTTGCATGGGTCTTGACACATAAGTTATTCTTTATTAGTTTTCATCATCATCATTGCAAAATTAGTTTTCTATGGCTGAAATATTCTGTGAAATAATATTATCATAAGATTAAATATTCTGAGGTAAAGTTCAATTTTATGAAATACACCATGAAAATGGAACTCAGACCCTATTTAGAAACGTTTCAGGTGAAGTCGTTCAAGAACTGTACAAACTCTAGTTTCAGTAGAAACTATCAATATGCAATGTACTTTCCTTTTCATTTCAAATTCCTTGTCAACAGCAGGGACCCAATTTTTTAAATTTAAATTGTTAATATTTTATAGAAATCTTCGACTGATATTTGGAAATAAATGTCAGAACCTCAATACAATCATTTTGATTGGTTTCTTTGAGTTATCGGAAAATTCCTTCCTCCGTCAGTCGTTACACTGTTTCCATTATTTCTTCGAATAGGTTTGCCACATCACAAAGTTCTTTTTCTGAGCCTTCTGTATTTTACAGGATCTACTCTTCCAGACTTGTCGAATTTTCTACATCCTCCTTCTACAGACTCAAGAATTCTTAAAGCCTCTCCTGCAGACTCTTTGGACTTTCTTGAAGCGACTCTTCCAAGTTTTTGGAATCTTTTTGGAGCTTTTCTAATTTTCTAAAAATCCAGTAATCGCCCGTAAAAGTATAAGACCCCGTTAATCCTTGGTTGGCAGAAGTTTTGAGCTGCCGTTCGTCGGGAGAACACAGCTGGTTGACGGAAAAAGCGATTTTAACAATTTTTCAACAATTATAACAGAAAAATTCAACTTCTTGTAAAATTTTCGATATTTCTTATAGTTATGCTTTCAAACACATGAAGCTTTTCCTGCAGACTCCTCGAAGTTTCTTGGAGCTTTTCTTCCAGATTTTTCGAATTTTTTCAAAGTACCGAGTGGTAGCTAAGTTTATAACAACAGAAAAAATCTGCCTCCAAAATTAATTTTTTTAAAACCCGAAAACTGTTTTCCTCACAAATATTTGTTAGCACAAAAATGGTTATCAGTTAGTTTTTCTACAAAATGGAGATTTCCATTGTAACGACAAATGGATGTGACAACTGAGCTCGACAAGCTCCCTAACGATGGAACGTTTGATGTTATTTCAAAAAGGTGTATTCCATAAAAATATTTTCAAAAGAGAGACAGATACCCAACGTTTCTGCGGTATTCCAAAGAAGCAAGAGAGCGTATAAGCAAACACTTACTCATTTTAAAAATCGCACTTCCGACACCAGTTGTAACGAAAATGTTCTCAAATCTAAATGATTCATTTTAAATGAGTTTTTAGTGCTTGTGCTTCATTTACCGTCAGACAGAAGGTTTAGGCTATTCACAATTTTCCACTAGCCTCTAAAAAAAAGGTGTTTCTTTTGACCTCGAAAGTGATTTATTCAAAAACCAAAAAAGTCGGTCGAGCCCCAGAAATCCATGTCCTTGAACGAAATGTTCTTCTAAATAATCAGTACAATTGTATTTCAAAGGCAACAAGTTTATTTTCAAGTACATCTTTGCAAAAATTTTGTTTCTCTCAAAAACATTCTGCAGAGACGAAATCTTTCTGAAATCTTTCACGTACTCCAAATGATCATCAATCGGTTGAATGCGTTCTACAGATATACCCATACCCAAATAGTTTTCCTAGGATAATTCGATATCAGACAATGACAACACGTACATGGGACATATCGAATGAACATACGATTCAATTCAGTTTTGATAAGAATTGATATCGAAAACTGATAATTCTAATTGGCAATCAGCGCCGGTCCCAATTGTAAAAGTGCAATCATCTCTTCCTGGGCATCAGTCCAAAATGCAATCCACTGTCGCAATTCAAACGACAAAAAGTAAAAAGAATGCACTATCCATCAACCCAGAATTTTTTTAGCAACATGTTTCGAAGTGAGTCTTTTAAACGATTTGCAAATATGGTGCTATAGATGCGCCGGAACAATGCGATGCTTGATTTTGTAATAATCGTTATTGCTCCTGTTACACGGCTGTTTGTCAATTTGGATATTGTTTTCCGGCAAACAATGCCGAATTATTGAATTACTTCTGTCCCTTCTGTTGTAGTGGCTTTGTCATACTCGTTAAGTGTTTTCCATTTTTTTTTAAAACTCGATTGCAAGCTTTGTGGTTGGAATATGGTTTTGATTGAATTAAGGCCGGGTTTCAGTGACAATATTAGCATTTTGCTTTGTTGTGAAATTGGATCATGGAATTAGAGGTGAATTGATTTCGGTTGATGACCTAAAATAATTTTCTCTCTCCGGTTGTATTAACAATATTCCATAAATTATAGGTTCGGATACTTCATGTAGTATAGAATGTTAATACACAAGCATAGAAATATTAACAATAATATGTGTTATGGAGAGCCAATTGCTGCCATGGATCATTGTGTATATAAAATGACTGTATCCGGCCATCTGGTAGAATATATGCTAATCGACTTCAATTTTATTTCAACAATAAGTTACAAATGTAAAAATTATCATTCAATAATAATAATAATATTCATAAAATGAAAATATAATCTCATAGGTGTGACTTAGTTCCCTCCTGCTCATAGAAGAGTGCAGAGAGCTGAAGAGAGGTCGATCTTCACCGTTCTGATAATAGGATGAAACATACTTCTTGAAAAGTTTCATAAATAAACGAATACACCTAAAATGGGTTTATTTTATTTTATTTTATTTTATTTTATTTATATGTAATCTACAAAAAATAAATTCCATTGATTGATTGATACAAAACCTATTAACAATATAATAATATAAAAAATTAATCCATTACATCATCAATTTCTGAGAGTGAATATTATCATTACACGTTATTTTAATTTGTGATTGAAGCATGTCTGTATAAATATATACACATATATAACATAAATAATTATTAATTGAAGGAAAAAAATCTAAATAACTTCTGACATTAGTTAGTAGAGAGGTACGTTTTTACCTCGATTTGCATGTTTTTGTTTCGAATAATTTGATTTACATGTAATTTTTAATCAAAATGTAGTCCAGACTATATACAGTGAGTTTAAAAAATTTGCACCATATGGAAAACTTTTTCCGTATCGATTTGTCAGAAAATCTTATTCTTCATAAAAATCAGTATACATTGCAGAATACTTGCCAAAATCAAATTGATTGATCAAGAGTAAACTACGCTGACTGCGATTCCAAATTTCAATAGTGCTTTCAATTCTGAAGAACCCCCTTGAATGAACTTTTTGATAATGTCAATATCCAGGGGTAGTTTACACTTAATCAAAATTCCTCTTTTTGTTCCCCCTGTACACCGTATGGAAATTTGAAATTTTGAGAACTCATATGCAAGTATTCTGCAATGCACTGATTTTTATGAGAAATTTTTTTTTATCGAAGCCGGATCCTAGCGTACCTTTCACATTTTTCGTATTTTGCGACCATAACGAGACACATTCGTTTGATACATATGTATAGGAATAAAGCTAAGAATATTTTCTACAAGAGGATGTTATTTTTTGTTGGCCTAACAGTTCGCTTATAGGCGTTATAGGTGGTTTTGTGTTCTAGGATGCCGGATTCGTGCGATACAAATTTTGTTGCACATTTATCTTTGTTTTATGGTACACCGTGTATCCGAACACATTCAAATCATACATTTTCGGAATCAGCATTGAATTTTGAGTATATCGGTGGTAATTTCGAGTGGATCTGATGACCTCGGATTTTTGGCCATTTTCATGTTTGGAAAGGGGAACATTCTCCATGAAAATTGAAAAATGTTTTTTCGGCTGTAAATTCATTTTAATCCGATCGACTTGAAAATCACAGCATATACTAATTTTAGCTTGCTGAATCGATTGGCGTTCGCAAAATTGCTCTATCTCGATCCGGTCGTCGGTTGAAATGTTATCTAGAGGTTGCAGCTGCCGTTTTCCCGCCAAAAATTTTTCTATCTTATATTTGTCAAAATTGATCTTTTTTCTATACGCTGATCGAATTTGAAATCGATTGTTATTCAAACAGAGATTTTGGTAGGCGTTTTTACGAACGTGTCACTTTGAGTTGGACCGATTTTTAAATTTATTAATTTTCATTTTTCGAATACTGTGTCATATTGAATTGATGGCGTAGAATCTCATCATGGTGAGTTTTTCCTTTGTGAGTAACATTTTTTGACTTTATATGCCACGAAAAACCTCTTTTATTTTTGCATTATCCAACTGATTCTATTAGATAATTGAATGTTGCTGGACCTGTTGTCATTTCCTTCTGAACATTGAAATTTTTCAAATTTGACGGATGACATTTGAGGTATACGTATTTCTACTTCCACGTATAATCCGATATAACATTATTTCTCAGCTTCTGAGATCTTCCCCATTGGTTTTGTTAATTCGTTTTCATTCCCTTTACTAACAATCATTTCACTGCATACAATATCATCTTTGGCCGCTGAACCGTGATCTTGATAGATTTCACTGAGGAAATGGTATAATTCGGTCGATGCAAATCTTGCGATTGTATTGCATCTGTCACATGATAACCAGAACCCATTCTGCGTTAATCTCATCCCAGCGACCCAAAAGTGTATGTTAATGACATTATTGAATCAGATCTGGTTGTGTGGTCTGCAAATGTTACCATGTTCAGTATCATATTATATGAAACCTAATCTGCTCGTTTAGTCAGTGTGGTACACCGAAAATGAGATACCTGCTGAGTACACTTCATGAGCAAGAGAATATTTTTGAATGCCCTGATGGTGAGGAATTACAACCTATCGCTTCTTCAGTACAAAAATCTTTTGGAGGAAGGATCGTCACAGTTTCATGTTGTAGCAAATGCAGAATGAATAGCAGGATCTTCAATGACTTCTTTGAATTAGAGCTCGCGTTTCCCAATGTTTCAGAAATTCAGCCCATACAGAATCTACTCATTCATCACCTGAGACCAGAATATCTAACAGGTGATAGTCAACTGTACTGTCAAAGCTGTGCCATAACAACAGACAGTCATAAAATAACAAGTATAGTTGAAACACCTGCAAATCTGATCATAACTCTGAAGCTCTTCAGTTATGACTCAACAACCCAAAGATGCATCAAACTACTTCAACGAATCAAGCTAAAAGAACACCCCAATCTAGCCGACTGCAATTACGAGCTTTACGCAGTCATTGTTCACTTTGGTTCTGGAGCAGATTTTGGCCACTATTACACCTTAGCCAAAGCTAAAACGGGCTGGTACAAATTTGATGACAATTGCGTAAATAGAATACCTTCTTTGGAACTGGACCTTTTGGAGCCTTCGAAGACACCATACATCATATTTTACCGCAAAGCAGATTGTCACAATTCGTCGGACCTCTTTAGAAGTTCTCTATCAAGGAATTCCAACTCTTCAGATGATGTGGTGTTGCAGGTTTTTCCGGGTTTCCCAGCAGCTCTGAAAGCGAATGCGTCTTATTAGTTTCACTATGTTAATAAAGTACAATAAAATTATCACATTCTGTATAAACATTGATTCTTGGTAGAGTCAGAACACGAAAAAAACTATTGCGTATTTCTCAATTATGAAACACTGTATTTTTAACCAAATTACTCGTCGGAATGTGTCACGAGCAGATTGCTTAGAGGACAAGCACCCATTAGCAATATGCACGGGAGAGACTACAACAAGCTATATGAAGAGTTGGATAACGACCCGGTTACAAGAATGCCATCAGATGGCATTCTTCCCAGATATAGCTTTGACAAAACTTTCAAGACAAGTATAACGGACAGGGATGCGTGGAAGGGGGGGCTCCCATCAATGCGGAAATCGCTGTCTACACTGACGGCTCCAAAACGGATGAAGGTGCAGGAGCCGGCATTTACGGAACCAAGCCGAAGATGAAAATCTCACTGAGCTTGGGCAAACATGCGACGATATTTCAAGCGGAAATCGTTGCAATACACCATTGTGCACAAGAGCTAATAAGGCACGATTTTTCACGAAAAAACATTGCCATATACTCAGATAGCCAAGCTGCGATAAAAGCAGTCAACTCAATGCAAGTTACCTCAAAACTTGTTTGGGACTGCAAGAAGCCCTAAAAGAGCTGGGCAGTCAGAACAGACTGACACTAGCCTGGGTACCAGCACACACAGGTTATAGAGGCAATGAAGAGGCCGATACACTAGCCCGAGAAGGAGCAAGTAAGGCCCTGAATGGCCCAGAACCGTATTGCGGTATAGCAAAAGCTGTACTAAAAGCAAACACCAAATCATGGATTCAACAGAAGTCTCAAGAATGGTGAAACAATGCACCAGGGATGAGACAGGCCAAAGAGTTTATCAAACAACCGCAGCCAACATTCACAGACTATCTACTAAGCCAGAAGAGGAACACTACTAGAATAGTAGTAGAACTTCTCACAGGGCACTGTAGGCTCAACAAACATATGAGTACAATAGGCCTGGCAGAAGAAATGCTATGCAGGTTCTGTCAGGAAGAAGAGGAAACATCAGTACACATACTATGCCACTGCGAGGGCTTGTCAAGGCAAAGGTTTCTAACGCTGGGAGAAGAAAAACCAAGAGCTCCCAGATTCACGGGAGTTCTAAAAACTAGCCTGTGGAGTCTCGTGAAGAAGACAGGGCTAGACAAAGAACTCTAAATGATCTCGAGGACAAACACAATAGATCTGAAAAGGTCGCGGTGTAGAGGCTTGTAACACGAAAGTCCCTTATATATAATCTATAATCTAATCACAGAAGAAAAATTTTACTTGAAAACTCCACTTTGCTTTGACTTTTTCCTTGTACCACTACCACTATTTGCAATATGCATTGTCTATGATATGTGTATCGGCTCTTCTGCATCTCGCTCCCAGTCTGTCTGTCAGACGTGTGTATTGATCCACTGCACGCACATCCCCTGAGGCACTTAAGAGGGTTGATGTAGGGTTAGATAGACGCCATTACACGTATAGCGTGAATCTTCGGAAGGGCGAATGCATGTAGGTGATGCAAGAAGGTTGGAGTGGATTTTGAATGCATTTTTTCTGTCGACAAATATGGAAAAGCTGTGAAGTGGTGTGATGAAAGCGTTGGAGATTCGCTGCTGTAGGGTTGCACATGTTAACTTGTTAAAAAGTCAATTTTTAGTCTGTGATTTTAGAGCAGATTACATCTCAGTCGAACCAATGTACTCAGGTGAGTATTCGACGAATTCTTCAAATGCAAAAGGTGCCATAACTCATTACAAAATATTTCAACCTTGATCCTACCCTACTCAAAGCAAAACATTGTCAACCACTTTCAACCAAAATTTCTTATCTTGATCGTTAACACTTTCTCTCTATATTTATGTCAAAACGTTCAAAGAATCAATGAATGAACAAGTCAGTTTTGGACTCCATCCAGTTGAGCAGCTTCTCCATTGTCATTATTTTCCTAATTTATTGGGACACCATGTATCAAAGCAAAACTATAGATTGCGTGTTTCACAGTGGAACAACAAAAAAGTAATGAACTGATATACACTCTGTGAATTCATCCATGTGTTCAAACATAACAGTTTGAAACTCATGTAAAAGCAATTTCAGTCTTTTTTATGGGCATATATGAAGGATTCGTTCAGAAGAAAAAAGCTGTTCTGAACCACTAGATATTTATTTAAATCAGCTGAAGCTCCAGTATTTCTTTTTTGGCAGTCCATCTGGCAATACAGCAGTAGCAACTGCGTTACACAATTTCAATTTTATTGTGTTTTCCTCCAGGCCAAATAAACACACTCGAAATATCAAAATTTGTCGGTTGTTCACAGTCGGTTGGAAAAGTGCTCAATGTACTCTTGTAAAAAAGGTTCAATGGGATGGAAAATTGGATGAATACAAATTGGCAGAGAACAATGTGTTTTTACTCCATTACACTGTTGACGAATGAAAATCGAATATTAATGATCATTAGGTAGATGTGTAGTCCATTATATTTTATTGGCTGTCGATGATTATGCACATGAATCCGAAGACTTCGATTTACGAAAGAAACACTTACTTTTGAAAAATATTAAAAGAAAATGAGTAATTCATGAAAAATAATAGTGATACGCCACTAAGTTTTTTTCAATAAAAATTATATTCATTATTGTCCTCTTAAGTTCTCATAAAAATGGTCTCCGCACTTTTTTCGTCCGGCGGACAGTTTCTGATTTAAAAGATTTAAAAGACAAGCTTCTTTTGATTTTTAAATCGAAAACCAGACAGAGACTAATTTTATGAGGCGATGGAGGATATGGCAGGGCATTCCTTTTTCCCTTTTTTTTAAGTATGACCCAGACTATTTATTGACATTAGTGAAAAAATGCATTGATATTCTTTGTAGATTTCTTAAAGACGAATCAAAAAGGACCCATGTAAAAGTTGAAAATCTGCAACCGTTTACCAGCCAGCTATTTTTTTTAACTGTGTCGACTATCATTTGTCAAATTTTCTAGCGGGAGGAAAAGACCTTATCTGACGTTCTCGAGGCTTAACTACACAACTCTCTGAGGCATTTGACCCGGCTTGTGGACCGTATCAATATCATTGACAATTCTGGAGATATTTTCAACATTTCATTTTTATTTGGAGGTAATTTCATAAAATATCATTATCATATCATTATGTCAAGGTAAATAGATGTTATGGTCAAAATGACGTCAATGCAGCAGTTATCGTTGATGTTTATTTTTGTATATTAGAATACAAAAAAATTAGCAGTATGAAAATGTAAAGAGTTCTTTATCAAAACTATAGATACCATTGTTCAACCATGCGAAAATTGTTAGCGATAACAAAAATTTGTGTCTGGCATGAATTGAAAAAGAAAAAAAATAGAGGAAGAAAGATAAGGAATATAGATATAACCTGGTAGTACCAAAAATAATTTTGGAAGATCAAAGTCGATGGCTTGAGGACGAGGAAACGACAAAGGAAAATTATGTTTGATATAAATCAGACTTTTCAATTGAAGATAGGATTTCTATGTAATATTTTTTGCATATTAGGTAAGTATCAGAGTAAAGACCGAGAACTGAGAACGGCGGTCATAACTAGAACAGAGCATGTGGACCTTGTTGGTGAAAAAATTCACTTGTGTTTCTGTTAGAGCCAGAATATCAGGTTTTTCGCCTGTAGGTGATAGAGGACGTCATTGATGTTCTAGTTGAGTCCACGGGTGTGATAAAAGTGGATCCTCAAGATTTTTGATGGTATGTCACCTCGAGTACCTACCCCTCGCCCGGAAATCAAAAGGTATTTTAATTACTTATTATTTTACTCGAGGAGACCTCATCATCTTAAAAACTGTTGAAATAAGATCTGGAAATTGAGGGAAAGTTAAAAGGGTATGTTTTTCAAAATGAAGCTTATTGTAATTTTCCCTTCGTTTTGAAGAGGTCCTTGTCAGATTTAAACCAAACGGAAGACGTATGAGGGTCATTGCGTATCAGAACCCGCGGCTCCCCTGCCAAAATGTCTCATAGAGAATGATAAAAAAAATTATAAGAGAATTTATGAGATCCAAGTTGGATAGTGAAACCGCAAATCCGTATATAGCCATATTCGATATTCATCAATATTGAAAAGACATCACAGATACATATTCCTTTAATTTCTAATTGCATTTCCTAACGTAAATCTATCATATTTGAATGTTTTTTTATACATAACTGTTATCCGTTTCTATCAGCGATATCTGTTGTTTCTATGTTTCTATGAGATTGAAAATCTCAGTTTGAAAATGAGTGAGAACATATGCGGTTTTATAGCAGTCACATGATTATTTGAAAAAAATAAATGATTCCTGCGAGATTTTTCCTGGCACGTTCCATACGAAGATAATGAAACCAATGGATTATTATTAGTATTTTCACAACTCGCATACAACTATGGCTGGCTGTTTGCCCTGATCCTGCGCTACAAAATGTGGTCTAGGCAGCTCCATCTTTCGAGTAGAGGTAGAAGAACTCCGGTAGGAGTCTTTGATTAGAGATACATTCATGTCATACATCCAGACATTTAGAGCTTTGTGCTTACGACTGTAAAAGAATCATGCAGTTCATTCTGAAAACGAAAACGGTTTATCAGCGAACACATTTTACATACAAAGGATTATGATAAAAAAATGTATCATTCGCAATTGAAGTCATTTTGGAATATATAGGTTTTCCTGGTGTGATAGTGATCTTTCTGAAATATTTTTGAAATATTCTGGCTTAATATGATAATAATAATCGATGGCTAATGACCATAGCAGCCGATGCCAAAACACCAAAGAAACAAAGTAATATTTTCAAATATCTTAATGATATTCACTAGAGCCTCATGTTTCGATTTTCATGATTTTTTATCAACTTTCTTGGATGATGATCCCTCATACCGCTATCATTTCCAGATATCCAAATAGCCCATCAAATTGAAATGAACAGGGAAATGTTATTATTGATATTATTATTCACTGAATGTATCAGTCAATTTTATTCAGCTGTGATATCAGTTACAAAGTGAACTGCAATGAAATTGTTACAAAAACATCACTTTTCTATAATGCGTTGACTGACAATAGGAATATGATATAACCAAAAAAAAAACATATTTGAATTGTTCGGGAGTTCACAATAATGTGGCATGTGTCATAATGATCATAAATTATTCGTGCTCGTCGGTAGTTGCCCGTGACGGGGCAAATTATTATAATTGGTATTACATTTTTTCATTTACCGTGTCCAGGTTGGAAATAACACCTACAACGAATAATGATTCATATAATCATTTTTTTGTAACATCCTTATGAATGTTGAATACAGTATAAGTCTGACTCGTAACATTTGGATCTCAAAAAAGGGTTGATAGGATAAAATACGACATGATTTGAAGAGATATTCCTCAATAAAATCATATGATTAATACTAATGAAAAATAAACTTTGGAATCATTGATTCGGTTTCTTGGTTCCGGAACATGAAACATCAAAAATTACCCAAACAACAAAACCACATCTATTTCAGTCGACACGCGTTTCATCCACAAAGTTCATCGTCAGAAGCTCTCTGCTCCTTCACTTCTAATGAGTCAATATAAAATTAATGTGAGAAGCTGAAAATACTTGAGTAGAATAAATAAAAAGGGAATTCTGTATAAAGTGTATCCATTCATTATAATTGCTAAACTTTTTCGAATCTAATATATTGAGTTTTGAGAAAGTTAGTAAACTTGCATATGCGTGTCTCTAAGGTGAGAAATATAAATGGTGCTTTATTGTCTGAAAGTACCATTTACCGAATTATGAATTTTTGAAAATTGTTTTATTTTAAGATGTTTTTCCCGATTTTCTCAGTGAATAATGACTGTGAAACAATTCCCTCCATTTTTTTTTCTTCGGATGCTGTACCTTCGCCAGCTACACCTCGGCCTCTTGGGCTTTTATATTTTCCGTGTTAGTTTTACAGCACCCATTCCGTAGCTCTAGTCCCCCGTACCAGTCTATACAGGTTCTTCACCAGTTGATTGCTGTATTCTTCGGGAGTTACTCTAGGTTTCCCGAATATTGCCTGTCTCTTGCGGTCTAATGCCTCGCATTCTAACAGTACCATGTCCCTTCATCACATTATCTTCCAGCGCTCTTTTGCATTTTTCGCATTTTGTGACCATAACGAGACACATTCGTTAAATACATATGCATATAGAAAAAAAGCGAACAAAATTTCCTACGAAAGGACGTTATTGTAAGCTGGCCTAACAATTCGCTTCTAGGTGTTATATGTGGTTGTGTGTGCTAGGATTCCGTATTCTAGCACTCTTTTACATTTTTCGCATTTTGTGACCATAACGAGACACATTCGTTAAATATATATATGTATATAGAAAGAAAGCGAAGAAAATTTCCTACAAGAGGATGTTATTGTTTGCTGGCCTTACAGTTCGCTTGTAGGTGTTACTGGTGCTTTTGTGTGCTAGGATGCCGGTTTCCAGCGCTCTTTTGCATTTTTCGCATTTTGTGACCATAACGAGACACATTCGTTAAATACATATGCATATATAAAAAAAAGCGAACAAAATTTCCTACAAGAGGACGTTATTGTTAGCTGGCCTAACAATTCGCTTCTAGGTGTTATATGTGGTTGTGTGTGCTAGGATTCCGTATTCTAGCGCTCTTTTACATTTTTCGCATTTTGTGACCAAAACGAGACACATTCGTTAAATACATATGTATATAGAAAGAAAGCGAAAAAAATTTCCTACAAGAGGATGTTATTGTTTGCTGGCCTAATAGTTCGCTTGTAGGTGTTACAGGTGCTTTTGTGTGCTAGGATGCCGGTTTCCAGCGCTCTTTTGCATTTTTCGCATTTTGTGACCATAACGAGACACATTCGTTAAATACGTATGTATACAGAAAGAGAGCGAAGAAAATTTCCTACAAAATGATGTTATTGTTTGCTTGCCTAACAGTTTGCTTGTAGGTGTAACAGGTGCTTTTGTGTGCTAGGATGCCGGTTTCCAGCGCTCTTTTGAATTTTTTGCATTTTGTGACCATAACGAGACACATTCGTTAAATACATATGTATATAGAAAGAAGGCGAACAAAATTTCCTACAAGAGGACGTTATTGTTAGCTGGCCTAACAATTCGCTTCTAGGTGTTATATGCGGTTGTGTGTGCTAGGATTCCGTATTCTAGCGCTCTTTTACATTTTTCGCATTTTGTGACCATAACGAGACACATTCGTTAAATACGTATGTATACAGAAAGAGAGCGAAGAAAATTTCCTACAAAATGATGTTATTTTTTGCTGGCCTAACAGTTCGCTTGTAGGTGTTACAGGTGCTTTTGTGTGCTAGGATGCCGGTTTCCAGCGCTCTTTTGTTGCATTTTTCGCATTTTGTGACCATAACGAGACACAGTCGTTAAATACATATGTATATAGATAGAAAGCGAAGAAAATTTCCTACAAAAGGATGTTATGTTTGCTGGCCTAACAGTTCGCTTGTAGGTGTTACAGGTGCTTTTGTGTGCTAGGATGCCGGTTTCCAGCGCTCTTTTGCATTTTTTGCATGTTGTGACCATAACGAGACACATTCGTTAAATACATATTCATATAGAGAAAAAGCGAACAGCCGCGGCTACTTTTTGTGTGATACCAAAGAAGCATATGTGATCATGAGTTTCACCATTTTGGAATTGAGCTTATTTGTAAAAACAAAAAATGGGATGATTTTTAATTTTTAATCTATTGTTACAAGAATTTTGCTGGGGTCGACACCAGAGGGTTTTCATCTACAGACTATCTTCTGAAATGTAGTTTAGGTTATTTGCGACTTCATTCAAATGAAAAAAACTAAAAACTGTATTTGTTAGCCCATACTCTAATAATTTGTCACATTCTCTCAATTTACCTTCGCATCAGCAGCCTATCATGGACATCCTCAATGAGCACCACGTACTCTTCAGCATGGGGGCTCCGCAATGCATTTGACAGCGCTTGTCAACTTCGTAATCAATTTCATTTGATTTATCGGCTGCCTTGTTCGCAACAAGGATATTACGCTATTTCTCGAACAACAACCTGTCGGTCGGCAAGTATCAACACCGGTAATATCATTTATTATATTGGATATACATACAATCGATACGATATAAGCTCGTGTTGAAGCGGTGACGTGCGGAGAAAAATATTATGATTGGAGAATTCTTTTGATGGAAATATAAAACGTTTTTTGTCTACAGCGGACAGTGACCCAACTTTGTTTGATAGAACAATCAACTGTATCTCGGCCATTCATCAACCGATTTTCAATTCTGAACAACAGTGTTATCACAATTTGCGTGCTCTTCCGGTTAATGGAAAAAAATGTACAGGATGTCATTTGAAAAAAAAAATATTTGGGGTTACTTTCCTATGTGGTCGTAGGAAAAATATAACATTTTATGAAATTACTTTTTTCCCCGAATACCGGGAAAAAAGTGAGTTCTCTCATTAAATACACATATAGGTAAAGCTAGATACAGAAAAAATAGTGTATTATACACGGGAAAAATATATAATAACATTAGATTGCGTCGGGAGACAACACAACCTCGAGATAAAAATCTAATACTTTTTTCACTTGTACAATAAATAACTATTTTTAAGTAAATTTCTTGAGAAAACAAACTTCAGAAAAAATGGGGGAATATTTTACATATTCCACAGTTAAGCATCAAAGCATTATAGAGGAAGAACAAGTTGTGCAAGTATTGAAATAGTTCATAGATTAAAGGTGCCAAAGATATCATTTTTCGTTTTTGTCTTCATTAAAAAATATTGAAATAGACCAGGTGCAACCCAAACATATTTTATAAGATATTTTTTACGTTAGATTTTGATATGCCTTTTTGTTTTTTTGTAAAATTTGTCAATGAAGTTATATATAGATATATATTTTTTTCAACAAAAAAAGGTGGGAGAAGAATACAAATCGTCTTAATGCGGAAAGATTTCTACCCGTTCTATTTTTCACACCATTTCAGTTGCTAGAATCCGCAATCATCTTCAGGTGAATACTGACAAATTGAGAAGCTAAGCTATGTTTACAGGTTTATCGGTATGGTGAAATCACAGTTGAATGGTCCATGAGCGTTCTTCGTATGTTTTTACTTTCACGCTCGGTTAGCTGAAGGTACCATTGGCTTCGATATCGGCGGTTTCTATAAAATTGCGTTTGAAGCAATGTTCCTCTCTATGAAGAACACAGATGTGGTCAGTAGTTCCCGATTCAGATATTTCCCCTCGTTGGGTCCACTTCCTGTGTTCGGTTGTTCCTAGTAATAATCACTTATTGGTCCCTCCGAAGTCAGAATCTCCACAATCACATGGGACATCGTGAATACTGTTTTTGCCAGATTCTTTCATTTTGTGGTTTCGTCTTGGTGAGGAAGCTTCATAAGGTACTGTCAGATTGAAAGCAACTCTTGATATTGTATTTATTCCCGATCCATCTGAAACTTTTGGAGATGCCCCTGATGTAGGGAAGGTCGAGAACGGGATTTTGTGATCGTTATTCGATCGTCTTGGTCCTTTCGAGTTGTTTCTGTACTTCTATGAGTTTCTTTGTATATCCATTCCGGCTTATGTTCTTGTTTGATATAGTTTAAAGCACTTGCAAAAATTGAAAGAGGTAGACATCTTTCAGCATTAAGACGAATGTAAGTATCAACCTGCTACATCGTATACAACATTCAAACAAAAGTAAATTCTCATCTAAAGAAGAACAATATATAAAGTGCTTTTTGTAAAAAAAAGAAGAAGCCTGTTCGATTTAGATAGTTTTCTGTTCGCAATTGTTCTTTGGGGACTAACTCATTTTCTTCCACTAAATTTTTCAACCAGTTTCTCATACTCATTTCAGTTTTGTGCTGAAATATTACTGGGATATTATAGGTATATAGAAAACTGAGTCTGAGAGTAATTGGTTGTCAAACAATTCATTATTTCTTGCTTTGGCAATATCAATACGATGACCAGAATTCTGGCCTCAACATCGAGAACAGGTTTTGTAGGTACTGCCAAAGTATTGTAAAGAAACTATTCATAATTAACTGGTCTTGTTGGACATGAATCAATGCTTTGTTGCTTTGGTCAACATAACAGTTTGTAATGAAAGCCAATTTGGTTCGTATCTCTACCCAGGGATCTATCAGCTTACGGTTCTTCGAATGTATCGCAAATCAGATCACATGAAATATTCGATGCTAAGAAGGTCACGCAACTGTTAAAACTATAAAAAAGTTTGCGAACGCAAAACGCTATTTGTTCTTTCTGCCAAATATCGTGTTACCTAGAAATCGCTATTAGGAGATAACAAGCAGTGCAAATATGACATAATTGTTCCTAAGAAAACAAATAGAAAATATTTGTGCTACTGTTGAAGTGTACTACGGGAATCCCCAGAGACACAGGAGAATTGACGTTGGTGTTATTATTTAATCAAGAGAAATTTTGCAAAAAAGGCCCAACTTCGTGAAGATCTTCAGGAAACCTCTTCTGCTACATATGAACTTTGATATTGTGATCCTGAACTAAAAATCAAGTGTCGAATTTCATCTAAGCTCTTATCAATAGTAGATTTCAATGAAAATTGTAATGAATTATTTTTTTGTAATTACCAAAATGATAATGACAATTTCGATGAATTCTCTCCACACTATCACACAAAGTAGAAAATTCAAGAGAATGCATTTCTCAGAGAATATCGTAAGAGTCTATGAAAAGTAGGTGAGAGTTCTTCTTAAATTTCTGAACACCTCCTGGGGCAGCAACTCCGAATTTTTGTCGTTCTGGTAAAGAGATGTTCAGGCATGTCTCCAAAGTGACGGCATATATAATATGAAAAAGTAATGTTCAGGAAATAAACAAAAAATTGTTGTAATGTTACTTTTTAATACCTAGGCAGGTTACAAAAAGCCAGTTTTTATCACTGGACAATTTTCTTAACAAGATTTCAAACGTTATATCCATGACAATTTGCCCTAGAAGTTCAAACAAATTATGCGTACCTCCGAATCTCAGTATTTTCCAGTATTGGTGGTTCAAACTGATGCAAATATAATATATGGATTCCTTGTATCGTGCTGTTGTAAGTAATTACTGAACGGAATCCTTATTCTGTCTGAAGTCTGAAGAGAATTGGTTGACAATTCTAGTAGTTTAACTTTGGTAGTTAGCATTACTCTTATCCAACCTTCCCTACAATTTTTTATCAATCTTTTGTTTATTAGCAACAGAATTTTGCCTCCATCCAGCATTTTCTTTAATGTTGATTATATTCTCGCTTCTAACTTTTAGTAGCTGTGGGACACCTGTAGCATGACCAGTTCATTTCTTCACATTGAGATGTCCTAGATGAGTTATTCTGAATGTTATAACCGATTATATTTTTTCCTAATACCTGTCTTTTATATGTATGCAAACCTACTATAGAAAACGAATCGTTCTTCATAGCCTTTGGTGTAGATAGAAATGTAAAGACTTGCATCGATAGTAGTAAATTTTATGAAAGGGCCATACCATAACTTGTATAAAAATACATAGTTGAACTCGTAAAAATTTTTCAAATTTAATTTAATTTTTACTTATTATCTCCCTAAATCATGTGTTATTTCCGGAAAATTTTTAGGTTACAGATGTTTGTAAATTTATCAATGATCCGAGGGCAATATTTTTGAAACTTTGATAACAGTAAAAAAGCAATGAATTTCAATTCATGCGAGCGAAGAGCCGATTCGGTGAGAAAAGTTTACACCAATGACCTGTTTTGGCAAATTTACAATTACAGACGCGCGCAGTATGTCTTTATAAATTATATAAAAAATAAAATTCCATGATGTTTTCAAAGCTTCTGGAAGGTGCTGAAAAATTCTAAAAAAAATGTGAAATGAACCAGAATAGTATTCCTGGAAAGTTCCACAAAGTAATGAAAAATTTCTGGAAGGTGTCGAAAGATTCAAGAAAACTGTGAACTGAACCAGGACAGAGGCTTCACAAACACTGGAACGACACTGACGTGAAATTCTCGAAAGTTCGGCAACCTGCAGTGAGGCGGCGTGATGGGTGAAAATTTTTAGAAGATATGAAAACGTAGAATATTCTTGTTGCATTTGTTCTGGAAATTCCTAGAATATGGATAGAAAAATGTAAAATATTTTCAAAACTTCTGAAGAGTTGTAGAAAGTTCGAGAAAGCTGTGGAATGAATCAGAACAGAAGTTCTAAAACGTAAGACACTAGTGAAAAGTGCTTGAAAGTTCCATAACAGTATAGAAATATCTGTGGGATTTCAGTTTTTTCGGTTGTTTGGACTAGTCTAAGTGAGGAATCACAATGATCGACCAGGACCGACCGTCCTCGACCGTCCACCTACGACCAAAAGTAGAAGTAGATCAATGAAAACTTTCAAAGTCACACTGATCGACCATCCACGACCGACCACTAGAATAATTTTATAAATCTGACATTAGTTTGACATTCGAAAGGTTATTCAGAATAAGTTAAATTCATAATATCAATAGTTTTGCTTTAAATAATGAGCAGTAGTGATACTGAAAAAGAACATTTTATTTTTCCGGTAGGAAATATACCTCTTTACATGAGTTTTGTTGAAGTCAAAAGTTCATCATAAATGTGTGTTAAAATGACATTACGTCAGGATAGTGTGACACCGACCAAAATTTCCAGCAGACTACAATTTCGTACATGGTCTTTGAAAAACGGTCGAGGACAGTCAATGACGATTATACAGTGTGAGTTGTGCGATAAGAATATACTTGTTGGAAATTTTGGTCGTAGGTGGACGGTCGCGGACGGTCGGTCCTAGTCGATCAGTGTGATTCCTGGCTAAGGGACCCTAGAAATTTTTTTTACTTTTATTAGTTATCCTCGTATTCTAGTAAAATAACGTGTGGCAAAATGTCTAACAGAAATTATATATTAAATTTGATTTGGATTGCTTTCTCTTAGTGCGAGAAATGGACATGTACTATTGTATTTGAAGATAAAGCAATGTAAGAGAATGGACCTCATAATAAATTTTTCCAAATTTGGTTCTGTGAAAATTATAAAGAAATGTCTCACTTAGGAAATTTCCACTGAATAATTTCTAAAAAATCTGTGCTGTCTACATTTATAGTCCCAAATTTGATGTTCCCGTTTAATTCAAACATATGTTGTAAGATTCCCTTGATAATTTCTGGTTAGGTATAAAATTCATACGAACCATGAACTTCGCTACCTTTTTCGCATAAAAAATCACATGCTTGATTCAATTTCTCCGTTCTCCCCCACTCGCTATTTGCACTAACAGGTATGTGGAGCCTCAGCCGTAAAGCAGGATGGCAATTTATAACGTGAATTGTGATATATATATATAAGTAGAGGCCCGCATCTAATCTCCAGTGTTTAGAACGTGCATCGTTATGAGTAAACCAGTTACTTATTGTGCTCTGGCGGCCGTTCTGGTCGTTGCCGTTGCTGCGTATAATTTCGAGGACCCCGAATATAGTGAGTATTTTTTTTTTTTTCGTATCTGCCAAAATTTATGAGATACTATAGTGAATCATGATTGCTATTCGGACACGAACAAAATAATTATGACATGAGACGTAGACGAATGTCTCTTAATTGTCATCAAATGTGAGTTGCATACACTACTTTTTCTACGACTAGTCGAAATGAAAATAAATATCACTTCATTTCTGAAATTTACTAATTTCCAATAGATTACAATAATTCAGGATATATTATAGATACTATTAGAACTATCAGAAAATCAGGACTTAACAAATGAGAGAAAAACTTTCTGAATTTCTTTTCAATAAGGCCAATTAATTGGGATATTTCTGTATGTCCACTCTTCTCAACAGACAACGTATTAGATTGCAAAATTGAATTATCTGTCGATGAACTTTTTTAATCGATTTTCAATTTCGAAGAACAGTGTTAACACCAATTGCGTGCTCTTTCGGATAGTAAAAAAATATATACAGGGTGTCATTTGAAAAAAAAATTGAGATCCCTTCCGGTTGAATCGGAAGTGGTGAATTTTCAGTAGATGGGTCAAAATATGCGTATTCAATTACTATAGCGACACACCAAATTTGAGAGGGTCGACCGGCTATATGTCTGTTATTATAAAAGTTAGCAGAAACCGATAAAAATTATATATAAAAATGACATATTCAGTTAGTTCCAAAAATTTGTACCATATGGAAAACTTTTTCAATATCTATTTGTCAGAAAATTCAATTCTCCAAAAAAATTGCGAAAACCCGCGAAAATAAAATTCGAAAAATCCGAAAAAATTGTGAAAAACAAAGAATCTTCGAATGATTTTCGTAGCTTGACCCGTAGGGCCGGGGGGCCTATGCCCCCCACAACATTGAGAAATTTTCAAAATCCTACGAAAATAAAAAGGACAAATCTGTGAAATTGTGAAAAATATCGAAAAGTTAGTCAATTAAAAAACAAAAATAGAAACAGAAAACGCATAGAAATTTGAAAAATTTTTCGACTGTTTTGGCTGAGGAAAAGTTGAAGTAGAAAAAAGTTACAAAAACTCACGAAAATTAAATTGATACAGGTAATTTTGAATTTAATTTATAAGAAATACAAAGCCACTTCTCGCGATAAGCTATTGTATCGTATAAAGTTCCTTACTGTAAAAATATATTGAGTTTAATTCACTTCAAAGGTTATTATCAGCTTTATTCTAATTTTCATTAGAAGGCCAGTTCCGCTAGCTTCCTTGCAGTTCTTTAGATCCGTACAATTTTTCAAAATATCTTCATTATATTTTTTTTCACTGCTTCTATTAAAATCCATAGTGTATTGTGAAATTGAAGAGTAACCGGACAAGATTGTTCCACATAAATTCAAAAATGTCAAAGATTTCAGAATTCAGTCCCATAAATAAAGTCTCCGCGGGTATATGACGTACTTTGGAAATGAGGCGATTATTTTCGCAAGTTGCAAAGAGTATGAATAACAACTAGTTCTGTGGCCCGACGGAACTTTCTGAGATTTACCTTTTAAATAATGTATGTTCTCCGCTCTGGCTGCAATTCATCCAGTCATTTGCCAGTGTCTTCCCGGCTTTAAAGCATCAAATATTCATTGCTCGGGAGTTTTTCTATGGTTTTATATCCATATTTTACATGCACCGGCTTTAGCTCGGCGTATATTAGAAAGATCGCTCATTGAGTCTTCACTTCGTTGAAATATTCGTGAGTAAATCCAGTTGCTTTTTGGTTTCCTGAAGTTTCTAGTTTATTTAATATCCAGTCGGATATATTTTGCCTAATCTAAGTGGTTTCAGAATTCGTTCTGAAAGGTTATAGTTAAGTAAACGCCAGTGAAAAAATGCGCCGAACAGCGTTTTTTTTTTAATAAATTTTCTGAAATCTTCCTGACAGTTTATACAAATTTACATTTCTTGTACATTCTTAGGTGGTGAGTTTTCATTTTCATTTGACTTTTTGCCACTTCTTTTTTTTTTTTCGTCATAATTTTTATACGTCCAAATTATATGTAATGAATATCTTTTCAGATCAATTGCTAGCCGATGACTTGGAAGACGTCTATACATCTTCCTATTTGTCCCCACGTCATCGCAGGGACGTAGAAGACGAAAAGTGTCCGCCACCACCCCCAAGAAGGGGAAAACCAGCGCTCTGTTGTGCTGATGAAACCGTCAACAGCATCCACGAGGAAAAGAAGGATATCAAAAGAGCATGTTTCAAAGAAATCACCAGCAAGGAAAAGCCTCAACGCCAGGAAAAACACCACGGACCTCCTGGAAACCTGTTCGATCCATTCAGTTGTGAGAAAGTGGAACAGCACAGAAAGGATATGATAGTAAGTTCAATCCAATTGTATCTTCATCTCATACTTCAAAACAACCACAAACAAAAACTATTAATTTTTTATATACATATTTATAACTTTGCACTCCCAAATACAGTAGATGTTTCTGTATTTTAACGTTGGACATTCTAGCAATTCAAAATTTTTTACTTCAACCAATTTACATAATATAATTTCACATCCAATATTCCACACGCGTTTATGTTTACACTTTTTAATTTTCACATGTTCCATGTAACTTACGTTTTACAACATTTTTTATTGCGAATTCACACGGTCCACTGAAACTCATCAATAATTCCACTTTTGATACCCGACAATTTATCGGTCAATTCTGGTGTAAGTTTTTGTCTGGAATACGAACATTATGACATGCAAGACACTATTATTGAATTTTCTCTGTGCACTACTTTTTTATCTTCTATAAAGAGGTTAGAGAGGACCAAAAGTCCGTTGCCCCCCCGTAACTTTAAATTGTAGGGTTTCATTCGGTCTCACTAATGGTTTGAGTTTCATCTATACAGAGTGTCTCAAAAAAGCGCTGCGATTTTTTTTTAATTGTACACCCGGTGTATTATTACATGATCGGTTAGGGATGATCATAAGAAATCCAAAAATCCCAAGTTTGATGCTGTTATCTCCAAAGACTACGGAAAATCGCCTATTATTTCATTCATAAGCCCAATATGAGTGTGAGAGAGAATGTATTAACCCGCCAGGAAAAGTTTCTCTTTCCCACTCATTGGGCGTCTGGATAAAATAATAGGCAATATCTCCGTAGTGTTTGGATATAACAGCATCAATATTAGTAGTGTTGGATTTATGATCGTTTCTAACCGATAATGCAATGAAATACAGGGTGTCCCATCCAAAAAAAATTAACTTCAAAGTCGCTGCGATTTTTTGAGATACTATGTATAAATGAAAATTAAACCATTAAAGAGATCGAATAAAACTTATGTATTCTTCATTATTTTGTAATAGGTAAAATAAAGTTCCTTTATTAACATCCCAAAAATCATAGTCTGGTTTGAATTTGATTATCCAACGAACAGGTATCCTAACAGACGGAAACAGAAAATAGCCGTAAATTCATGAATATTTGGTAAAGTACACAGTGACGACATTTTTCTTTTTAAACCTATCAACAAAATCCAAGGTCACGAAATTAATGAATTCATTCGACCATGAAAATTCGCACTTATATTTTCTGAATTTACTTTGCGTTATCTTGCATTAGGAATTCCAGATATAATAATTATATTTTTGTGTAGATATCTATATTTTTCACAGACAAACATATATTGTTTGTGCTGAGTTCAACTTTGTTTTTCTTCTTCTTTTCTGAATCAAATTACCATTATTATTCTTGTTATTCAAGATAAGGCTGGCGACAAACCCAGAAATCAAAAACGTTTTTACGCGAAACGCTTTTGACTAATTTTTTTCCTCCACGGATTATATGAAGTGATACACGACAAAACAGAGAAACACCTTCAGGCCCTTTAAAACTGTTCGAAACAACCTGCTTTTGAATGAATCTGTTTTGTGTGATTGGTGTATTTTAAAATGTTTTGTCTTGCTACAAAATGTTTTGAACGGAAGCGTTAGAAACCTCGTTGTAGACAACACGTTGAATCGCCGATTCTATTTCAGTCTTCATTTCTCAAAAACGTTTTGCTTCAAGGCGTTTTTAGGCTGGCGACACACCAAGAAAACAAAAACGTTTTAACGCAAAACATTTTTGACTAATTTAGGTAGAAAATGTTTTTCCTCCACAAATTATATGAAGTGACACACACTAGTACGGCAAAACAGCGAAACACCTTCAAGCCCTTTAAAACTGTTCGAAACAAACTGTTTTTAAATGAATCTGTTTTGTGTGATTGGTGGATTTCAAAATGTTTTGTCTTGCTACAAAATGTTTTGAATGAAAGCGCTAGAAACCTCGTTGTAGACAACACGTTGAAACGCCGATTCTATTTGCACTGTTTTGGTGTACAGCAAAACGTTTTACATGAAACTATTTTGCTTTCAGACCTTTTTGATTTATCGGTGTGTGGTCAGCCTTCTTTTCTCAAAAATGTTTTGCTTTAAGGTGTTTTTTATTTTTCGGTGCGTTGTCAGCCTTATACTGCATATTTATTTATGTACTCATAAACAATTGAAATGGAATCATTTCAATTTTCAAATATACCTAATGTAATTGTTTCTGTTTACAGTGCATTCAACAGTGTGTGGGACAGAAGCTGGACTTTGTGAGTATATTATCAGATATTTTTAATTATGTGGTAATGGGAAACCGATCCAGTCTGATGTTTTTGCCAAAATGACATTTGAAAACTGATTCAGAGCTGACCAACTTGAGAACGGTTGGAGACAAATTCTGCGAACGCCAATCGATTCACAATGGCCAAATCAGTATATACTGAGAATTTGAACGGAAAAAATCGACGGACAAAAAATTCGAGTAAATCATGATAGATAATTTTTTGAAAACTCATTCAGAGCTGATCAACTCGAGGACGGTTAGAAATAGACGAATTCTGCGAAGCGGTTTCAGAGATATTGGGAAAGAACTGAATTTTTTGTTAAATTTAAACATTCTCTATCTCAGAAATAAAGCGGTTTCGGATCTTTATTCATATCATGATTTTTTTCTTGAAATAATTCAAGCCATATTGTCCTTTAGCAACATCATTCAATTATGAAACACCCTGTATATCTAATATACTATTTTATACGTCACTTTTATTATGAATATTATATTCTGGCTCGAAATTACTAACAACTTCAGAGATATAAAATATATATCACATAATTATTATAGCATTCATGTTTTTATCGCATAATCAAAATATCCACTACACACAAAATTGTTATCCATTATTATTATTAAACACATAAAATACCGGCGGTAATTATGCCATCAACATGATATTACACAGAACAAATTTGAGTTAGAGGTATATAGCAATGAATGAATTATTATCCGGTTTCCAGTTGTGGATTCAATAAAGTTGGTTCTGTTAATAAATTGTTACAGGGTTCCCCAACAATATAAACTACTTTTCCACCATAATGAAATTTTTTTTTCTAAGTTCAGGCACGACATGCGACTAGTACATTACATCGTAGGAAGTGTTGATATTTCCGTTTGTATAAACGCTAAAAATTCCAGCTTACTTTGGCCCGTTTGGCAAATGATGATGATGATGATGATGATGATGATTCTATTCTCTTGATTTTAAAGAAAATGTAATAGTTCTTAGTGACTATTTGGGTCTTGATGTTGATTGAATCATATCAAAATATCTGGGTTGTATTCTGGTGTTTTATCAGCGATGGTGTCGATTTGTTCCATAATATTTTGCAGAAAGTTCTAATTGAAATCCCTATATCAACTTTTCATTTCCAAATATTGCTCTTCAACTTATTATTTATTTTTGTTAATGATTGTGTATAAATATAAAAATCTCTCAGAAGAAGTGGAATAGCTATTTGTATTACTAGGGAGGCAAGTGCCACTTTACCTCCCGCAGAATGTTGTTTACGAAGCGGAGGGCAGTAAACATCCAAGGCAGGAGAAGGCCTTTTACTCCCATGTAATACATATGATTTTTCCTCCTACCCACTCAATGAACCTTTTTTTGTAAATTTAAAACGCATCTAAACTGCTTTTGTCTAAAACGGACTTATACTTGCATGATGGAAAGTATAGAAAATACAGTCATGTCCATTTGAGAATCTGCGGTGGTAGAATGGCTAGCGTCTTGGGTTTGTAATCTGAAGGTCCCGGGTTCAGCTCCTTTATAAGATATATAAGATGTTCTAGAAATTACAAAAACAATTTGATTATAACAGATTCACAAGTTTCATCGTTTACAACTTACTTGAAATGAAAGGAAGGAAAAATACTTTCCTCCTGGTTTGAGGGAGGAAAGTGTATACTTTCTATAGGGGTAGGAGAAAATATGTTTTTTCTTTACGTATCTACTTTTTCGTTTATAATAATCTGTTCATCAAAATGCTCCATACCAACATAAAATAATTTTGATTTTTTTTTTTGACAGATCGACACTGATGGCAACGTCAAACCAGAGGACTTCGGAAAATACGTGAAAAAAGTTCTAGAAAAAGAGGACTACCTTTCACCCCTCCAAGACAAAATAGTCTCCACGTGCCTAGAAGAGCTCAAAAACTCCACTCAAAAAGCTTCCCCAGAAGATTCATGCAAACTATCGGCCATAAAATTGGACCACTGTATTTTCAAAAATGTTCAGTTGAATTGTCCAGAAGACAAGATCAAGGATGCGAAGCAATGTACGAGACTGCAGGAAAAGCTCAAGTCAGGACACTTCATGAAAGGCCCACCACCACCACCACCCCCATCAGATGCCGAAGATGAATAAAATATATGATGATGAAATAATGTGATGACATTTAATTTATTTCCAATAAAATCCGAATTACGGTATATACGTATTATTTTTGCAGGGTCCTCTAGGTTACAGAGACTAGTAGTGTTCTGGGACTGACTGTCAAGTCTCAGTAGTCTCAGTAGACTATTTAATCTTTCCCATTTCGAAGCTTCGATCTGGGACCAATATAAATAAGAAAAGAGTACAAATACTGTGATGAAAATTTACTTTGTTTTTTATTTATTTTCACTCGTAAAATAAACCAGCTGTCTATTCGTTTTATAATGTCTATTTTTCTGCTGAATCTTCACCCCAAATGCTAACGTAAGTTATTTGCAAATTTTACCTTTCTATTCATAGTCATTGCTTGCAAACCGCTCTGTGATTTAATTGATGTTAAACAATCTCAATTTTGATCCATTTCAGGCTATACAATTGAAATAGAATGAAATACTACTTGTTAAATGTAGTTAGCAGCACTGATTTTCAATCCGTTTCATTCAATTAGCATATCATAAAAGTCAGCGCAGTCACAAATGAAGCAAAACATATCAAACTTTATTTTTCTATAATAGGAACCCACTTGGGTATGGAACAGCTTTTTGGCGCTTTTCAAAAGAGCAACTATTCAATTCTGTTTTTGTCCTTCAGAAGAGAGCATTAAGGTAAATGGACAATGCAAAACCAAGAAAATATCTCTAACCTCTGTTCATTTAGTATAGGTATAACTGTTCTGACACTGACAGTGACTCACTTCAATTTAAAATCGGTAGGTAGCAATTATCAAAAAAGAATTGTAATAATTGCCAATTAACAAAAATTACCTCTCTTTTATTCATTTCTAAAAAAAATTATGCTGCTTATCATGAACAGCTGAAATGCTATGATGATGAATTCCCATTCTTCAATTTTACTTCTTCAATGTTTACAAATTTTGACGATAGTATTTATAATGCGGTATTTAAATGGACTACCTGTTTGGCCTACATATACGATGGTAGCAAAATCGAGAATTCAACTCATAATCTGCGGATTTTATAAGTAAAATTCAAGTGTAGTAAAACGTTGGGAGAGTTCATTGAAAATATTGAAGATGAGATAAAGAAATCTGAAAAATCTGGAGTTAATAAACTGAATTGTGAAACATGTCCCAACGTATACAGGGTGATTCAAAAGTACTTTGACAAACTTCAGGAGGTGATTCCTCACAATATTCTAATATGAATTGTCCAAATAAATAAATGTCCGGAAACGCTTCGTTTCCAAGATACAGGATGTTGAAGTTTCATTTTTATTTTCGTTTTTTTCAAATAACTTTTGAAATACTGAACTTAATTAAACGAAACTTGGTAATAGGAGGTTTTTGAGGTGTCGAATTCGAACCTGATGTTCTTATCAGTATCAATTTTCTGTAAATGTATGGGCGGCAATAATTGATAATTACTTGATAGGTCCTTTCTTTCTTCCGCTCCGACTGAATGGCGCAACTTACAGACACTTTTTAGAAAATGAATTGCCGGGACTACTTCAGAATGTACCATTAGAAATTCGTATCCGCATGTGGTTTATGCATGATGGGGCTCCGGCCCATTTTAGCGTTGTAGCCAGGGAATTCCTTAACACAGTCTATCCAAATCGATGGATCGGTAGGGGTGTAGAAGAACCTAACCAGGCGTGGGCACCAAGGTCCCCAGATCTAAACCCGATAGATTTTTATTTTTGGGGACATTTGAAGTCGCTAGTTTATAAGACTCCAGTAGTGAACGAGGAAGATCTAAGAAACCGAATAGTAGACGCCTGTGAATCAATAAGAAACACACCAATAATTTTTGAGCGGGTACGAGATTCAATGACTAGACGACTGACTGCCTGTATCTTTGCTGAAGGTGGACACTTCCAACAATTTATTTGAATACCATTTAGTTTCGTTTATTTTAGTTTATTCTACATATTTAAAATTTCCTGAAATAAAATGTTGGCATTTCTTGCAAATTTTATTAAAACAAATAAACTATTTCGCTTAAGGAAGAAAACTACTTACTTAAACGTCAAATTCATTTCCAAAGCATTCTTGTGAAAAAAGCAAAATATTCGTAATAACTTCAACATGCATCGATTATCAAATAATCGACTTGAAGTTTTCAAGTCCAAATATTTAGAAAACGGTTGCTTATAGCGACTAGTAACAAGGGTAGCTTATTTACGTAGATATGATAGAGGAATCGATTTTTTTACTGAAAAATGTGCTAGAAGTACGCCCAAAAAAGTTATGAATCTTTAAAAAAGATAAAGACGTGTAGGTGGCGCCCCCTACGAGTAAGAGCAATAAGAACATCAGGTTCGAATTCGACACCTCAAAAACCTCCTATTACCAAGTTTCGTTTAGTTAAGTTCAGTATTTCAAAAGTTATTTGAAAAAAACGAAAATAAAAATGAAACTTCAACATCCTGTATCTTGGAAACGAAGCGTTTCCGGACATTTATTTATTTGGACAATTCATATTAGAATATTGTGAGGAATCACCTCCTGAAGTTTGTCAAAGTACTTTTGAATCACCCTGTATGTAGGCCAGACAGGTAGATCATTGAAAAATCTCATACGTCAACACCGTATGAATTATGTAAAGAAGAGAACAAACTTAGGATATGGTAACAATATTTTGGAGGAAGGTCATAACTTTGATGAAAACTCCGAAATTCTTCATGTCGGATATATAAGTATCAAGCTTGCTTATTTATAATCCTTAGAAATTAATAGATGGAAAAATCAAATTGAGTGATCTGTTGAATTTATTCTAGAACAGTACCGTATATCAACAGATGTCGCGCATATAATAAAGTGTATAGAAATTTTTTGGTGTTTACCATAGTGTCATATAATTTTTTATTGTATTTGTCTCTTTGAAATACTCTGTGTATCTTTGACA
Source organism: Chrysolina haemoptera (assembly GCA_958298965.1). NCBI lineage: Eukaryota > Metazoa > Arthropoda > Insecta > Coleoptera > Chrysomelidae > Chrysolina > Chrysolina haemoptera. The sequence goes on along the minus strand of OY282589.1, from coordinate 36,050,832 downwards.
ATAAAGTATATTTGATTTGAAACATTTAACGAGCAAGGCTTCGAAATAGTATAATTTCTGGGATATTATAGGATATGACACTAAGATAATTGTGTTTTACTTTAGTGTCATAACTATGGATTTCCATCAATTAACGGCCACTTCAATCAAAAAAATATATATAAAGGATAAGTATTGTGTATGGTATAAACTCACAGCACCAGCAGAGCTTTTCTGGAGTTTTCCAATAGAAATCAACGTTTCCAAAAATAAACCACCAACACTGACAGACCTTCAAATCAAGCGAAGAAAACTCCAACTCCGCCGTAGATTTTCAGTACGTTCGTTCGCTGTTTATATTGGTATAAATTGGAATTGGCAAAAGCTCGCACAAACCCAGCGCAAATAACGTTTTGGTTTACAATCGTTTGAAGTGTGTTCGAAGTGGACACAGTTTCAAATGTCCTGGTCTGACCTCACTTTGCCGAGGTCAGTTCGATGTCAAAGGATTAACTGGCCAGAGGTTCTGCTGAGTAAATATCCTGCTTTGCAGTTTTCCATCAGCCTCAACTGAATGGACGGGACTCTGGATTTATTTAAAGGATAGAGGTGAAAATTAAGCCAGTGATTCAATTTTTCTACGAGGATTTTACTGAAGTTGAAAGTGTGTGTGAATATCGATTATAAAGTTGTCGAGAAGACAGCTGAAGTGGATAAGTCGAGTGGTGTCGATCAGAGAGCGATTATTGTTTGGATAGGTGACATATTTTCAGTTGGAATTCTCGATCGTGCTTGGGATCGCATGTTAAGAGGTAAGACCCTCGTCTCTTCCAGCTCGCACATCACTTCTGAAAACTTCCGTTGGTTGCTCGTAGGCAGCCGGATGACGGTTAGAACAAACAAACAACAAACGAACAAAAAAGGCTGTAGTCAGAAAAGATAGTTGGAATTTCCATATCATCAATTGTGATAAATGCTGGGAAAATTTAATAGTGAAAAATATCAGTCAAAAACTCAAATTTCAGCCTCTTATAGCATGAATATAAAATAATTTTCCCCCTTGCTACAAGGGGGTGTCACGAATACATTCAGACTAATTCGAATAGCAGCTGGCGCCATCTAGGTAAAGAATAGCGAAATAATAGCAGCGGCATGAGTGATCCCTGCACCACCTGTTAACGAGGAGCGGTGTCTTAAGCACCTGTTGAAAATAGTATTGATTGAAAGTTTGATTTTGTGGAGGAATCTTGTACAACGTATGACACAAAGTACACTAGACCGTTATCAATGGTACATTATGGTCTCGTACCTTTGACTGTATTTGAATTCTCAAAAAACAAATACTGTGTATGAAAAATGGTGCTATCAGGAGAGACTATTCTCGCTTTAATTTTCTTGAAAATTGCTTATTAAATAAAAAGTAATAGTGAATTTTGATACAAGGTACAGAAGTCTCCCCTACACAGAACACAAGCTGAAGTCAGTCATCTTAAATAAAACTCTATATAGTTTCAATTCCATTTGAATCATTTACGGCTGCTTGAAAAATGTTCTTGATGTAAAAGATCAACTATTGTGCATACATCTTTTGGACTATTCTCATCGTTCCACTTTCTGGTGACTGGTAATCGGAAGACCCACGGAGCAGCCTCCTTTGTTTTTGACTCAATTACTTATTCATTAGGAGTGAAGCCAGCCCAGCGCCAGATCTCTTACGCAAAACTCCAGGTAACTAGATGCAAAAGTAAAGTAGGTATTTAGACATTGAAGACGGCATATATTATTCATCGCCTTCGTTAAATGAGAACATCAGTGAGATCCCTGACGTTAACACACCGGACGCCTTATTTAAGAATATCTCCGGGTCCGGAAATAAGTTTCTTTTCTGTTTCCCGCTGTTTTGTTTCAGCAGGAATATGTTCCGAAATAAATGAAGGTCGTGGAGACGTTATACCTACTTAGTTTTTTGAAGTTTCATGAGTCACGTTCAATCGTGTGAATAGTGAGTACGGAGTAGAAAGTATACGTGTTCTTTAGTTTTTTTAAACTATTATTTTCATCTAGAGCTTGGCCTATATCTAAACAGAATTCATTCAAAAATTGTTGGTGTCTGATTGGTTTTCTTCCTGATAAGGGAAATAATTCCCTCGTATAAACAAAAAAGAATAAAAAAACTGTGCAAGCGGTGCTTCGCAAACGTCCGCTCCAATCTCCATAAATATTTCACTGCGAATCGACAGGGTCCAGCAGCGAACAAAGCGACGTCTTGTAGCGTCGCGACGCGCTTGAATAATGAACCCGTGACCGCTAATTAAGACTGGCCTTTCGGGACGTCCGGACACCTGACAATGAGCGCCGGCGGGATTTATGTTTGTCGGGCTAGGTAGGTTGTTCGGGCGCCATTTTCTCGCTTGAATGATGTCTGGAATTATAAAATATTCATTGTTTTACACGAGAATGGATTTTATACCAACCATGCTCCGATACAATAATTCACTGCGGGAATTTTCATCGACGATTCTAGAAATACTCGAATCGATTTGTATTTCATGCTCGCGCTAACCGCCACTGCAAGTTCAGGCAGGGCCGAAAATTAGATTTGTCATAACTTTGATAACAATTATAGTAGAAGGAAAGGAAAAAGTGCATATCGTTCCTGAAGACTTCCAATTCCTCGAGCATAGTGTTATTGAATATATATATATGCAGAATATGAATAAGCGATTATTTTCAACATTTAGTGAAGAGAATGCCGATTTTATGGGTAAGTTGAAAACTTTCAGCGGCGGATAAGAGTGAACCTGAAATTTGATGTCGGCATTCAATCACGTTTCCTGGGAAAACGAGCGCATTTCATAAGAAATCACTAGGAATAATTTTTGTGGAGAATTGAATTGTTTTTCACCTTGTGTAGTTGTTATTTTGATAAATCATATACTTTCCAAGATTACAGCAAAAATGTACTTATATATTTTTAAACGAAAAAAAAGTATGTTCCACCCCTGGAATTTTGGTAAACAATTTTTTTTCGTGTTTATTATGGTTCCAACTACTAGCATAACAAGTTTGGTGGTGCTACAATCAATTCTTGTCTCAAAACCCAATCGTACTGGATTATGGTTATAAAGTTAGTTTTGTGCGGATTTTCCATTATTATTATACGAAACGAACTTTCCATCTATGAAATTCATCGCGAACTAATTGCAGCGATTTCAATCTCCAATTAATGAATTTGCAACACGGATGAATAGTTTCCGTTGAAAACACACTGAGAATATTTTTGTTAGAAAGTCTGATGCCTCGCAGTGAATACCGTTCAGCAATCTCCCGATGAAAATTCATAAATATAAGGCCTTCCAGCAATACATATAACAGCATCTCATTTCGCATCCATATTCATTAGTCTCAAACAGAAGTCTACTGGCGAAATTACCCCCGTCAATTTATCGTAACCACCCCAATCTACGAATGCGAGATTATAACAAATGCTTCCACCGACATTTTCTGAGGCAGAACCGTCCGCATAATCTCGTTACAAAACAAAATATTAACGCATATTGAATCTGCAGCATTACAGCTCGGAAATTGCCAAGCTAAGTACAATGCAGCTTTGATCTCCGAGTGTAAAGTCACCACCACTCTACCTCTTCAGCTTGGCTGGAGCTTGATGAAAATTGGGCTGGAGGTAGCGGTACATCAGTGCTTTGTTGTAATGCAATTATATGCAGGAGAGGATGCACCAGTCAGGATTTCCAGAGATTTCTTGGAGGGCCGCTACCTTTTGAAACGTCGCTTTGATGAAATGGCGATCATGTCTTAACTATGCGAAATCGGCCGTTTTATGACATCATCCAATTGAGACCTTCGCATAAAAATATAGAAGTTCAGTGGTTAGATTTTCCAATAAAATTATGGGGGATTTAGGTTGACAGTTCCAAAAGTTTGTACGTTTCCTTAACCAGTACGAGGAAATTTTTTTGTCCTGATTGTACAGAAACTCACAAATATTTTCTGTAGGGATATGAAATGATGTTGGACAATGCTACGAAGAATATTACTATAAGGTGTTTTGAAAAAAAGTTCCTACACAATTGTGTATCTAATCCGGGGTTTATTTTAGAAACAATACAAGGAATACTATTGGATGTGGAACATTAAAAAACAGATTTTGGTATTGTAGTGGAGACTGTCCAAAATTTGTTCTATTAGTTGAAAAGTCTTTTTGATTGGCACATTCTTAGCACTATGAAATAATTTTTTACATAGTTAAATCAGGGGGTCTTTTTTCTATAGATGGATTTGGTGTAGCTTTAGTTAGTACATTTTGTGGTAGGTCCAAGGTTTTTAGACTTGGACCTTCCTTTCCTTGATCATCTGTCGAATCCAAGTCACTCCCATCAACATTTTTGAAGACTCAGCTGTATTTCGAACCATATGTACTTAGACACAGACTTTTTTTTTTAGCTCCTACAAAGTCGAGGAAATAGTCATAAAGAGGGCCATAATTGAAAGGGGTGGTAGGGGGTGAAAACTGGACGAAAACCCCTTCCCTTGAGGGGTTGCTTTTCTTGGTCCCTAAAGAAGTGCTACCTGAATTTTCAGAGCTCAATCATCATTCCAAGTCTAGTTTTTTAATTTTTGAACATAGCCGGTCATGCGAGTTTTTCGACTGCTCCTTTTTGCCCCCCTCTGTAATCCGGCCCTGCTAAAAATTCCTTCACCTCGATTTCAGCTATCCAAGGGCCAAATTTAAACTAATGAACTTAAAAGTGAGAATATATGAGACCAACTAAATTTTGACCCAAGACATTTTTGGAGAAAAATAAAAAAAAATTCCAGCCCCGTCCCCAACCAATTTTCCTTCCGCTTTGTCTGATGATAGCTGATCACTTTCTGAACAACATATCTCAATGGAAGGAATATAGAAAAGGGCTGAAGTTTATCAAAAATATTTTCCCTTGTTTCTCGGCTGGGACCTACTCAAAATCAAAAATATTTTGGATTTGGTATCTTCGAGGTAAGTACTTCCATTCCTGACCTCGGAAAGAGTATAACTGTTCGGCGCATTTTTTAACTGGCGGCTCCCTAACCATTCCAAAGTTCTCGCTTATATTCCAGCAATTTCAAGAAAGTTTCCATCTTTACGACCCCTCCCTGGTAGACAAATTTTCGGGAGCTTTCACAGGAAGTTCTGAAATATTTCTTATAGCTGAGAATGAAACATTCGAGAGCCTTTCTGGTTCCTGCTACACAAGGTGATTTTTGAATCCATTTTAGTGACTTTCCCTTTCTAGTCGAGTATATGTGACACTCTGAAATACTTTCTGAATTGTTTTTTATTGAATAAAGTAGACACAACGACAAATATAGATGTTGAGTAATATAATATTTTTTGCCTTAAAAGGAGACCATTGTTAAATGGTCGTTGCACAAAATAGTTATTCATCATTCACTGAGAGTTTGATTTTTTAGAGAAAACTCGTTTCTTGACATGTTTTTTTTTGTTGATTTTACCTCCTACGAGCTTGTATAGACTTTCTTGAATTTGAAATTTTTCAGTTTCCAATTATGGAAGGTGAAATCACCCAAAAAGCATTTTTGTAAATAAGTTTATATGAAAAACACCTATTATTTTTTAAAGAGGAATCGCTTTTTAATCTTTCGGCACTACCAACTGAAACACTATAATCCGATATCTAGGTGTTTCCGCAAATAATATTCCTACTACTTCCTACAGATCAGAGAGCACGTCACGCTGTTACATATTTACAAGATGTCGCTTCCGCTATCCCCGAAACAATCGAACGGCTTTCCGAAAGCAACAGCACGGAAATCGTTTCCATTATTCAGTCCCAAAATTGTTGAATCCGAATTAAGGCCCACCCTCATCTTCCTCGCACAATAACTCTCCATTACCAGGCCGATTCACCCCCCGGGGCTTCCCTTTATTTTTTCCCAATATCTCCCCGCGTAAATCATTTTCGGGTAGCCATATGTTACCGGCCGCAAAAACAATTACGAGCCTATTACGACGGCGAATATTAAAACCAGAAATCAAAGCATGCCACGGCCGTGATTAAGATAATGAAATTACTCAGCACTACATAGCCATCTAGTGATATTAGCGTCCTTTGTGTTGTTCAGATATGGCGGAGTGACCGCGTTTGTTGTTTCTCGTGTTTGGACTCCACCCTCGTCCAAAATGCGGCTTAGTGTCAAATAATGGAAGTGCTTTAACCTCCGTTGAGATGGGGTTAGCGAATATATGGCTTTCGTTGTGTTTCCCCCACTTGTTGGAGAAATGTAATTCGATATGCATTATTATCACAATCCAAAGCGCCAGTGAAAATAATGAAATTATATATAGTCCTTGACAGATTTTGTATTAGAGGATTCAGTTGTCTCCTTGCAGATGTTTCTTGCTACAACATATTCCGATCTGGTTTCACATTACGAGAAAGTATCATCATTATTATAATAAGTTTGTGCAGTATGACATGAGCTTGTCTAGTAAATGGACACGCGCTAAATTCTATATCGGACTTCCTTCTGAAACAGGTAATATTTTTTTGGGGCTCAGTTTTAATTCGGTGCTTCTCAGTCCTAGAAATACCTAAGAACCTCCTGCAGATTTTTCATGTAGTCCTCGAGTGATCTGCCAACTACAGTTATGTTGTCGAGGTGAATTGGAACCTTGCTCCTGGGAGTTTCTTCAAAAGCGTCTCAATTAATTCCTCAAATGTTGCTGCAGCATTGTAAAGACCAAATGGTATTACAGTGAACTGTAAAAATTCTGAGCCGACCATAACAGCTGTCTTTTCTCGATTTTCTGGAGCCAGTTCTACCAGCTAATATTCACTCAACAAATCTAGAGTTGAGAAACTCGTAGAAATTACTAAATTGTGGGGGGGATCAGTCTTTTCTCGGGAAAGAATAGCTTCCCTTCTTTGTCAGGTTATTCGCTAGAGTCCACACAAAAACTAGTTGATTTGTTTTTCTTCTTCACCAAGTACACCAAGGACTCTCGAATTCGATTAATCCTTTCCCAATATCGCTGACCACTTTGTCCGCCTCTTCTTCTTGGTCGAGTTATTTAATGGGTGAATTTTATTCTAAATCACTTTCGTTATACCATCTATTTCTAGTCCGGTGTCGAAGATGTTTCGGTTCTTTCTCAATTTGGTCCATTTCAATTTTGTGGCAAGTTGATTGCTGGATCACATCAGAGAATATTGATGAACAGTGTAATGAAATAGTTCCGTTGTTCAATGTCACTGGATAAAAATCAACAGCCATGACTATTACTATATCAAAAATTTATCAACAAGCAACTAGTTCTTTCCTAGTGATGATGTGGTGTACTCAGAATCAATTCGTTTTTCCAAATTATTTTCTCCTTTATTTTATCCATTCCTGCTTCGATTTCATTTGTGATTTAATTACTGATTGTCTCCTTCAGTTTGTCCATTTGTGTCTCGACTGTTTCTATTGTAGGTTTTATACAGCACAAAGTTCTTTTTCCAATCCTTCTGTATTCTATGAGATTCCGGATGATGATTTTTTTGAGTGCTTATTCCAAAATCTCATTTCGAGTTCGTTAATGATTGCCAGTCATTTCCAGAAATGAATAAGTCTAAGGGTCCCCTCTTTCTTGGATAAAACTTTTCCATAGTCTTTTCTGGACTACGAACTTCTTAATGGTTTTTCATGTTCCCTTCCATCCCAGTTCTACTTCAAGTCGGCGACTATCCTAGCCAAAATCAATATTACCAATTTATCTCTACTGATTCTGTTTGGTCTGCAACACCATACTCTATGAACTGTGTATTTTCTACTAAACTGTCCTGATTGCGAATTATACGTAGCAAAGTTCCTCGCGACGACACACAATGAAATTTATTGTTACATTTTTTCATGTCTTCCACCAAACTTTTGCATCGGCATTTTTAAGAAACACCCTATTTCATTTAAAAAACTAATATCTTCGGAGGATTCTGGACACTATTCTACTCCCCACCTCGGAAATGTATCAAAAGAAAGTTATGCATTGAAGTTTCAAAAGCTCCACGTTATCATCAATAAAAGTAGAAGGTATATCAAGAGACGGTACTTAAAATTATTTATGGCAATGGAAAAATGTTAAGGGAAGAAATGCTTCTCCAACGTTCAAATAGTGTTCTCGAGAACGATGTATATTTTGTCGACATGCAAAATTAATAGGGATAAGATTTATTTTTCCATTCTCCCTGAGATTCTGATAATATTTCAAGAAGCTACAAGTTTGGCGAGTGCCTACTTCGTTTTCGACTGGATAAACCTGCACAAGTGAGTGGATGGAGACATTTTTTCTCCGGCATACAACAGAATAATCTTGGTTTAGTGTCATTGAATTTCAGTGGCTTTGATAGGATTTTTTTATGAATTTCAGTATGTACTACCATTAGCTATTCCGTCGTAATTTGAAATATAGAAAATATATCAGTAATTGTTACTGGATGTGAGGAATATAAGCACTTATTAACAAAGTTGTTTCTATGTGGCACCACCATATCATTGCGTTCCTTGTTGCTCGCGTAGATTTCTGTCTATACCCCAGATGAAAAGTTTCCGATACTGTATATGAATAAATGAAGATAAAACTATTAAAGAACATCATACACAATTTAAAATTCGAATGATCATTTGATGTATGAATAAAATACTAAAATACATTGACTGATAATCATGATCGTATCGTTTTCTGTATTTCTTGTATATGACTTGTCCGATAGCTTTTTCGTTGGATCGACTAATTCAAATTAGATTTGAGCCGCCATGAAAATTATTTCTTCTCTATTAATTGGCTCATCGAAAAATTGTCGCTGAAATTACAATATCCAATGAAATATTCCAACCTTAAAACCAACCATTCTTCAATTCCAAATCCATTTCCTTAAACGATTCCAATCAAGGAACATTCAACGAAAGAACGGAGAAAAAATTAATACGCAAATAAAGGCAAATCAGGCGAAGTCGTTGCAACATTTCCGAACCAATTTCCGAAACATTCGACCATGGGGACTGGTAATAGCTTTACACTGCCCCATTTTTACCCCCTTCGATTGATTTCCATTAATGGAGGGTTGGTTAATACGCCGGAATATTCAAGGACAATTATCAGCCACAATTTCTGTTCTGTGGTGTGTTGAAACGAAAGAAGGGTGTGACAGAAGGGTGTGATCATAGGGTGAAACGTAGTTTGCAATTCAACTCATCGGAGGCCTTGTATAATTTTTCTCTATATACCAGATGACATGAGGTTTGGTAATTGGTGAGTCTTTTTGTTTGTATCAGACCTGATATCCCATATTCGTAATGTTACTATATTATACGACTGCCTTATGAAATGAGGGTTTGCACAAGAAAAACTCGTGCTAAAAGCGAAACTTTGCACACGCCGTGTACAAATCATTTTGCCATGTCATGTGTGTGTGATTTCAAAGTTACAATTCCTCAATGTTTCAAGTTGGCGGAGTTCCATATTTCCTATGGTTTTTCCGATTGGATACTTAATTAAATAATTTGTTATTTCCAAAAATTGATGACGAAAATGTAGAGTTTTGCTGAAATTTTTAAAAGAGTAAGCCTCATGAGTTTCGAACTGCTTCTAACAAAAACGAGAAGTAGTTAGAGTTGAAACGATTTATGGAGACTGACCAATAAAGTGAAAACCTTATCGGAAAATGCAGAGATGGTATATTCTGAGGAACTTTTTGAAAAATATAAATCCCCGACATCACAACATCGATTCTGTAAACTTTAGAAAGTTGCAAACATCACTCAAACGAAAATACTGAAACTACCAGTTGGACTCTCTGAAGCATGTCGAAGGGAGAAATTATTAGAAGAGAAATTTTGGCAGTGCCATGCTGATCAAACTGAAGAATACAAAAACGAGGATATCAAGATCCTTCATATTTTCAGGAAACCTTTCGCCGTCCTGAAAAAGGACCGTGCTCTTCGCCCTCACAATCTGCAGACATGTAGGTTTTTTTGAACTTTTGAAACGAAAAATGAACAAAGCAAAATGTTGGCATCAACAAACTTTTGCACCAACGCTAGAGAATCTAGAATTTCACACGTATCTCAGGCTCAGGACTACCACTACTGTCTACCTAGACATTACCGGATTTTCCTATTCCCTGTTGCTTTTGTTATTGATAATTTTTGAAATAATCTATCTAATGCTGATACATTATTTGGTAAAATTTTTTGTGATGATAGGAAAAAATTATATACATTACTCGTGCGAAAGTGATTTTCCGCACTAGTAAAGTAATATAAGTACTATTGTACACTTGCTCTAGACCTCGCCTTCGGCTCAGTCCATCGATTTATCTCGCTCATGTACAAGAGGTTTTTTCAGGCTCTATTTTTTGATACGAGTACTATTGTATTATCATTATTTTTATAATTTGTTTTTATAAATTACCATGGCAACTGTATTTTCCATTCTGAAAGCAATTGCACATCTTCGTAGGGATTTATCATTTTGATAATCGTTGCTTCCCGATTCTTGTCCGGACGTTGGGTTATTTTATGTTTATGTTTTCCTATTTTCCAAGGCGAAAACGTTCGCAAACATTCCAGAAAGAAGCCAGTTCGTTCACAAGCAACTTTGTTCGCTTACTGAAAGAAATGAGAGTTTTCGTAATAAAAAACTCAAATATGTTTTATGATTCATATCCACTAGGAAAACGTAAATTAGACACCATTGCTTTTCATTGATATAATTGAATCGATATCTTGTGAATAAGTGATTATCGTGACATTTTCGATTGAGATACGCATCTAAATTCAGGGCAGGAAATATTTCTGAAAATGATAAAACACACTTTAGTTCTCGTTGAGCATCAAACATGAATTCTCACCTCTGGATTGCAGAAGAAAATGCATTTCGATACTTCATATGCTGCAACACATGTGTCGTCGAGGGTGATAGCTGAAAAATTAAAAAAAAAAATATTGAGCAAATGAAAAAGACAAATCAAATAGAGATATATCTGCCTGATACCCTTTCTGTTGGAGTTTTTGTTATATATTCAAGGCATTTGATTGCATTAATGTGATTTATTACTAAAAAACTGGATTACTATGAGTTTTGTGGCAAAGTATATAGCTGGATTCATTCGTATTTTCTTTATCAAAGAATTACCGTAAAAATTCACTGTTTCGAAAATAGATAACACTTTACCTGGCAATCTGAGCTTGCCTCGTTCAACAGCGGCGTTCCGCAAGTTTTGCAACCGGTACCTAGCCTATTTCTTTTGAATATTAAGGACATCACATTTAGCTTTCCATTGGTAAAGATTTTGCAATTTTGCAGATACTATGCACACTATTAATCTGCAATTTACTTTTTATTCTGGCTAATTTCGTATTTCTGACAAACTTTTTTGCTTCAGTAGAAGAGACATTCACGAAAAAGGTGATTATATCCTTACAACTAGCAAGGTAGCAAACATTTCAAACTGACAACTCCACAGAAAGAGAACAATGTGTTGAGATGCGGCGTTCCACGAGGAACAGTTCTTGGTCCCTTACTGTTGACCATCTATAAAAACAGTATTTTTGATATATCAATTTGTGGGGAATTGGTTGAGTCTGCTGACAGTGATTTTCAGAGGGGATAGTTGGACCAGTCTCAAGAAGAAGGCTGAGAGAGATTTGAATTAATTTTCGGAATTTTTTGCTTCCAAAGAACTGTCCATAAATTGGGATAGATTTGGGTTGTCTAGTTGCCAATCCTGACGTGTAAGGCTTGCCTGAAATGCACACCAACTTTCTGGGGATGGTGCTACGTAAATGATTGAATTCGCCTTCAAAAATCAGTTTCCTCCAGAAATTTTCATATAACTATTTAGAGCAATAACTTCTTTATTTCAACTTACCAGCATCTTTACATCTCAACGTGCACTCCTTGGTTGATTCTTTGAAGGTTTCTGGTAATTGTTTTATTTGAACCAACGCAGATTCATGGTTGAAGGTATTATTTTTATTCATCTGAAATATATATTATATATATGAGAAGCTAGGAGAGAATCCTAAAAAGTTTCGATTCGAGAAAGCCCTTCCGAAACACAACGTGTTTTTTGGGAGTAATAATAATAGTAAATTTTTTTAAACCAGCGAATCAAAACATTAATGATACAGTTTGCCACAAAGGGCTGCAGGACACTACTATGCTCCGGTTTTTGTGAATTTGGGAAGAGGCGGAGTTGGCAAAAATGAAGATGTTCCCAAATTAAAATTTTTCATGTCAACATTTTCAGTTTAGTTCATTATAACTTTGTATGAATTGCCACAGGAATATACTCACCAATTTATACATATTCAACGAACAAGCCATATAGCACTAAAAAAAAAATTTGTTATTTGTTATATTCTTCAGCATTGTGTACATATTAATACTTCAAAAGGGCTCATCAAGATTATGTATCAGGATTGGGATTCAAAAATTCTTTGATGTTAGAATTCACTCATCCTGAACAGAATTGTGGATTTGTATCTCAGTATCTGCTGATTCAGAATTATTGAGCCAAAAATTTCACCGAGTATACTGGAATTAAATGATTTTCATTTATTAGATCGAAATTCTTTATAAATTTCTCAGAATTATTCAAGTCTGAGTTACTGATTCTGAGTAATATAATATATCAGAATTGAATGCTTTTCCAGAAATATATGGTAACTAACGGATTCTGAGATAATTAGAATTACGTTATGACGAAAAATTGAACTTAATAAATAAGTTAAATTCAAGATAAATTCACTGATTCTGAGATACTGAGTCAAAACTGTAACTGATTCTCAGAATCATATATTTTCACAATGTTTAATTAAAATGACATGTGAAATGTTTATTGACAATAACTTGAGAAGAATTAAAAACATACTACTACATCTACTAAATTTTTGAAGAATCGCCGCTAGGCTATACTGTTGAATACGATAGATACCATTTCATAAATAAAATTGCATAAAAACTCTTCCTTATTTACCATTGCTGCGTGATCGATATTCCAATCTCCCTTGTGCATTTTATCAATGTCCGCTGAAATTGAAAACGAATTGTACTTAAATGCGTTTTAGAATTTGTATACCAACAAATCAACTGACAGAAATTGATGTGTGAAGACTGTTCAGATTCATATAACGTATTGCATCTCTCATCATCGATTGAGAGTTGGAGAATTTCTGAGTTTCTGCTAAAATGATGACTAAGTCGGATTTATCTATGCTTTTTTCTGCAAAATGTGAAATATACATATTCTGGTTTGTTTTTAACTATTTTATAACTCATTTCACGTTTTTCACTATTTTCAAGGATTTTTCTGACTTAATTTTCGCGAGTTTTCGCAAAGTTTCTCAAACAGAAGGAGAGGTTTCAGTCCTACCATAAACATTTTTGTTTTCAGAAATTTTTCCGCATTTCAACTTGTTCTCTTTCTGGATTTTAGGAGAACAGCTGGGGAAAATTATTTTTTATTACATTATTCAATAATCTAATGATTTTCACTATTGCAACATATCTTTCCAAATTAATTTTCACTTATTTTCGCAATTTTTTTGTAACAGTTACTGCTAGTAATAAAAAAAAATAAGATTCATGAGGATTCGAACATACGATCTTTGGATTACAAAGAGGCTATAATAAACCCCAACTCACTTTATTTATGAATGTACCAATTGCACAAATGGCCAAATACATGTGCAAACTTTCATAAATGATTCCTCTTGAGTAGGTGTTCTGATTAATATATCTGATTGAAGTGTTTCTATTGGAGAGAACTATATTACTGTCCTATCTTCCTATCCTATGTTGTCCTATAAAATATGAAAAATATCTTTCAAAAATCACCAGATATACGTCAACACTATAATATCCTTCTATATCAGAATATATTATATTTCTTAAATTTCCTAATATAAGTCATCACAAGTTGATATATCAAACAGCTAGCTCGCATGGTGCAAATTTGTCTGAACCAAAAATCAAGAAAGTATTATATCGTTTCCTTCTTGAAAAAAATAATTTGGAAAACACAATTTTTTGAAATATTTTTGGAAATTTTACCATCTGTTGCTTTAGTTTTTGGTTTACACACATTCTTCACCATTTTCACAGCAGCTTCCATTTGTTTTTCGTTCAACTGAAAAATCATTAGTTGAAATCATGAAATACGTGATAACCCTCCTCACCCCGGTAACACTGAGAATAACGACCGTTACTAGAATTACTGTACACTTCATCTTACACATTTTTTTATGAATGAACAATGGACACTCGTGAAAGAAATGGAAGATTTTCACGGGTACTGTGACTTTAACTCAGTCAAAGAAGCATATACTGAAAATAGTCCCCGTAGTAATTAACAGATATAGTTACACAATATATTTTTCATTATAGGCATCACATGAACTGCGGATGAGGAGTTTATAATTAAAAAAACGCAACTGCTTATTTTTTTGATCACTAATGATGAAGATGGCACGAACTGAACAATATTGTAGAACTGATTAGGATAAAACATGCAATTCCCAACACAAATATTGTGTTTTGGTAAAGATTAACTTGCAATGCGGACTGATGCGTGTTTTCTTGATTATGTTTGACTGAAACATCGTTGAACCAAAGGTAGGAAAGAAAGTGGGGAGAAATTCTCATTCCTGAATTGAAGTATGTAGTCTTCCATTTCAACGCTCGGTACATCAGAGGAAGGAATTAAACGCCATTGTTTTTTTAATGATATAATAATTGGATCGATATCTTGTGAATAAATGATTATTGTAACATTTTCGATTGGATGCGTCTAGATTCACGGCAGGATATATTTCTGAAAATGATAAAACACACTTTAGTTCCCGATGAGCATCAAACCAGAATTCTCACCTCTGGATTGCAGAAGTACATGCATTTCGATAATTCATATGCTGCAACGCATGTGTCATCGAGAGTAATAGCTGAAAAATCAAAAAGAAAAATATGAAAAAAATTAAATGTATTTGGAAATGAAAAAAGGATAATTAGTAGTCCACAGAGTCAGTTATTTTAAGGATGATTATGAGGTTATATATTTCAATATTGGTAATCTTCGTTAGATTGTAAGATCTCACTTTCCTCTAGATCTTGAAACCAATCCTCCTCTTGCTGAAGATGAAGGAATAATTCTTCGAACCGTGTCATGCTGATTTTAGTCTTGCGACTTCATTTGTATTTTCAATAAATACTGTATTTGGTGGAATCATACTATAAGTTTTTGCTCCTACCAGTTGATATATGTGATTTTATACCAATTGTGTTTCATGACTTATCTGTACAGGACGAGAACTATACTTCAAACCAAAACAATAACGACCTCTTCACAAGGCATCTGAAGAGAAAGTCCAGTAGGCCCACAACGGAGAACATGGAGCTAGCCACCCAAATCACAATACCCAGGAGAACTTCCAGCCATTAAAATACCCAGAACTGGATGTTATTCACACAACCCTCTCACAGAAAGGTCTTGGTGTGCTTACAACACCACATCATCGTGAAATCTTCAAAGATCGCTTATCCTAAAAGTAAGACATAGCAAAGGGTGAAGGTTAAATAGTGATTCTGTTCAAAGTAGGTGATATATCAGACCCAAATCTCACAGACCTATCAGGTCATCATCTTTTACGATGAAAACTCTTGGGATGATATTGGGCAAATTTATAAGGAACAAAGAATATCTGCACACAAGGAGAGAAATGCCACCTCCTCTACAGGCAAGAGTAGGCAGAGACTGCCTGCTTCCCAAGAGGAGGATGATGGATGATCTCCTCAGATAACTATTGGATGCAAGCATCCACTGTCTCTGTCATACACTAAAGATGCCAGTCATGTACCAGGAGCGACTTTTTAACTCGTTTAAGAATTTGCGTTAATGATTTGTACTCGAATCCAAAAACGACCCCATAGCTAAAGACGAGGAGATGAGGCATGTCTCTTGTAGCACATAGAATATCGCTTATAGATGTTTAGGCTGAGTGGTATTCAACGGCAGGGTCTTATCCAAAGACTGACGAGTCTGACTGTTATCAGAGCCATATAACAACCTCTACTGCAGCTCTGGAAGATCTACCATGATTACTCATTTTCATCCAAAAACTGCGACTGATTGAACTCCAATAAGCCAATCATAATTGACAGTCCAGAGTAGTGAATATGATGAATTGAAACTCTAGCTTGGATCCATCCAATTATGGAAAGCCATTGTACAATGTGTTTCCCAAATATAGATTTGAAAGACCGTTTGATTCAGCCATCGCCATTAGGAGAATCTCTGAGGGAAAAATACGTTGAAAAATTGACCTGGTAAATAGTCAGAACAAAAACAGATGGAAGAGTCAACGGTGGTATGTATGAAGCTGAAGGAGGTTCAGATTCTCGATTAGCGCGAGACGCCAGAGTATTTCAGGCAGTCCTGACGTCTGAAGTTTGCCTGAAATCCCTACCAACTATCCAGGGATGGTGCTGTGGATGTTTCTTAAGCAGATATTTCAATTCGCCTTCAAAACGCAGTGACTCAGAATTATTATGATTATTTTATATAACTATCTAAAAGAATTTTTTTCATTTAAACTTACCAGCATTTTTACATTTTTCCATGCACTGCCTGGTTGATTCTTTAAAGGTTTCTGGTAATTGTTTCAATTGTGCCAAAGCGGATTCATAGTTTAATGTATTGTCTTTATTCATCTGAAATGATTACTATTATAATACTAATATATAATCCTCCACAGTTAAAGAAAGGCTAAACCGAAGTGTTGGTGTCTGCTTTTTGTGAAGTTGTAAAGAGGAGCGTTGGTGAGTCACTCAACTGGAAATAATGATGTTCCCAAATTCAAATCTCTCATGTCAACATTTTAATTAGTTTTATTAAAACTACGAATGAATTCCGCAGGAAAATACTCACCAAATTATACATTTTCAAGGCACAAGCCATATAGCACTGAAAAAAAAAAGTTTCGTTATTATCGTCTTCAGCATACAGTACAGTAAATTTTTCAAAACAGGGCTTATTAAGATTATCACGATTAAGTTTGTTATATCATTATATTCTCACTAATTTCACTTAGCAAGCCGGAATTAACTGATTCTGACTCATTTGGAGGGAATTCTGAATACATTTCTGAGAATTAGCCAAGTCAGAGTTACTGACTCTGAGTGATGTAACAACTCAGAATTAGATGCTTTCGTAGTAATGAATCAAAATTAGCTGGTTCCGAGATACAAAAATGATCCGAACAAGTATCCCAAATGTGCTAGTTTGGATTGAGTCTGAATTCTGAAATATTTCGGAACTAGCTTATTCTGAGATACCTACCAAGTGAGAATAAATTCAACACAGTATCTTATAGTTAACTAATTATATCATAATAAGCTAATTTCAAGTGAAATTAATTAAACCTGAGGTGCTGGGTCAAAATTCTACCTGTTTCTCAAAATTATCTGATTCACAAAATTATCTGATTCTGAGATATATCACTGAATAGTGAAATTGACTTTTCCTAGAATGTTTTCTCTGGTCAATTCTCTATAAGTGTTTTTTAAAATCGAAATCAGAAGAATATTCGAAATATCGTACTTTTGAAGAATTTCCAGCTAGACTATACTTAGGAATACGATAACGAATTGTACTTAAATGCGTGCCAGAATTTGTATACCAACAAATCAACTTTGACAGAAATTGATGTGAAGACTTAGCAGATTCATATAGAGTATTGCAACTCCCATCATCGATTGATAGTTGGAGAGTTTCTGTTAGAATGATGACTTTGTTCTTTTCATTCAAGTTATTTCTATTTCCAACTTTCCTATATGATGTTGAATTTAGTTTAGGAAGAGTGAGTGTGATTTAATACAAATAATTAGGCACCCAGGAGAAAAAGAATGGAGCATTCACTAAATCATGCTGTTTTGGAGATTCTACATAATCATGAATTTCTCAGTCAGTCTCCGACTTCAGCTCATCAGACCTGAGAAATGCGAGGGTCAAATTTTTTGATAAGACAAGGTCTTCAATGTTCTTGAAGAAGACCGGGTGTATTGGCTTTTTCCGAGGGGGAAACTACTCTTTCATTAGGTGTACATCATAACATTTTCATTAATTCATTATTAATTTTAATTAAATTCATTATTCGAAATGTCAAAACTCGCCAGAAATTATTTTTGCGCAAAAAAAAACATTTGAAAACTGAGTCAGAGCTGACCAACTTGAGAACGGTTAGGTTAGGTAAGGTTAGGTTAGGTTAGGTTAGAATGGCCGAATTAGTATATAATGAGAATTTGAACGAAAAAAATCTACGGACAAAAGAGTCGAGTATTGATAGATAATTTTTTGAAATTCTTTATTTTTCACTTTTAGAATTTCAAATTTTTGTCCCCGAACGTATTTCGACGTGCTGATTCGGAATCTTTGAACGAAAATGTCGAAAACTCATCAGAAATATTTTTCGCGCCAAAAAAAACATTTGAAAACTAATTCAGAGCTGACCAACTCGAGAACGGATAGAGATAGACAAAATCTGCGAACGCCATTCGATTCAAAATGACCGAATTAGCATGTATTGTTATTTTCAAGTCAATCAAAAGAAATTACAAATAACTCGAAAAAGTTGAAAGCGGTTCAATCATTAAAAGTACTAAGTTGTCACATCGACTTGAAATCCGCACTGTGTACGTAAAATTTCATGCTCATTCCAAAAATGTATGATTTTCTATGCTCAGATATAAGATTTAGCCGGAAAAGGTGTTTAAGATAAAACATTAAATTTTCTGAGATTTTTTATTTTTCATTTTTTGAATTTAAAATTTTTGTCCCCGGACGTATTTTGACGTGCTGATTCCGAATCTTTTAACAATAATGTCGAAAACCATCAGAAATATTTTTGACGGTAAAAAAACCATCAAAAAACTGATTCAGAAATGACCAACTCGAGAACGGTTAGAGATAGACAAATTCTGCGAACGTCAATCGATTCAGAATGGTTGAATTACTTTGTATTGTGAATTTCCAGTCAATCGAAAGAAATTAAAAATTAGTCGAAAAAGTTGCAAGGGGTTCACCCCTAAAAATCGTTAAAAGTACCAAGTCGTCACATCGACTTGAAATTCGCACTGTATACGTAAAATTTTATGCTCATTCCAAAAATTTATGATTTTTATATGCTCAGATATAAGATTTAAGCGGAAAAAGGTGTTTAAGATGAAAAATAAAATTTTCTGAGATTTTTTATTTTTCATTTTTGAATTTCAAATTTTTGTCCCCGAAAGTATTTTGACGTGCTGATTCTGAATCTTTTAACAATAATGTCGAAAACCCATCAGAAATATTTTTGACGGTAAAAAAACCACAAAAAAACTGATTCAGAGCTGACCAACTCGAGAACTGTTAGAGATAGACAAATTCTGCGAACGCCAATCGATTCAGAATGGTCGGATCAGTATGTATTGTGAATTTCCAGTCAATCGAAAGAAATTAAAAATTAGTCGAGAAAGTTGCAAGGGGTTCACCCCTAAAAATCGTTAAAAGTACCAAGTCGTCACATCGACTTGAAATTCGCACTGCATACGTAAAATTTTATGCTCTTTCCAAAAATGTATGATTTTTATATGCTCAGATATAAGATTTAGGTGGAAAAAGGTGTTTAAGATGAAAAATAAAATTTTCTGAGATTTTTTATTTTTCATTTTTGAATTTCAAATTTTTGTCCCCGAAAGTAATTTGACGTGCTGATTCTGAATCTTTTAACAATAATGTCGAAAACCCATCAGAAATATTTTTGACGGTAAAAAAAACCATCAAAAAACTGATTCAGAGCTGACCAACTCGAGAACGGTTTGAGATAGACAAATTCTGCGAACGCTAAGGGATTCAGAATGGTCGAATTAGTATGTATTTTGAATTTCCAGTCAATCGAAAGAAATTAAAAACTACTCGAAAAAGTTGCAAGGGGGTCACCCCTAAAAATCGTTAAAAGTACCAAGTCGTCACATCGACTTGAAATTCGCACTGTATACGTAAAATTTTATGCTCATTCCAAAAATGTATGATTTTTATATGCTCAGATATAAGATTTAGGCGGAAAAAAGTGTTGAAGATGAAAAATTAAATTTTCTGAGATTTTTTATTTATCATTTTTGAATTTCAAATTTTTGTCTTCGAAAGTAATCTGACGTGCTGATTCTGAATCTTTTAACAATAATGTCGAAAACCCATCAAAAATATTTTTGACGGTAAAAAAAACATCAAAAAACTGATTCAGAGCTGCCCAACTCGAGAACGGTTAGAGATAGACAAATTCTGCGAACGCCAATTGATTCAGAATGGTCGAATCAGTATGTATTGTGAATTTCGAGTCAATCGAAAGAAATTAAAAATTACTCGAAAAAGTTGCAAGGGGTTCACCCCTAAAAATCGTTAAAAGTATCAAGTCGTCACATCGACTTGAAATTCGCACTGTATACGTAAAATTTTAAGCTCATTCCAAAAATGTATGATTTTTATATGCTCAGATATAAGATTTAGGCGGAAAAAGGTGTTTAAGATGAAAAATAAAATTTTCTGAGATTTTTTATTTTTCATTTTTGAATTTCAAATTTTTGTCCTCGAAAGTAATTTGACGTGCTGATTCTGAATCTTTTAACAATAATGTCGAAAACCCATCAGAAATATTTTTGACGGTAAAAAAACCATCAAAAAACTGATTTAGAGCTGACCAACTCGAAACGGTTAGACAAATTCTGCGAACGCCAATCGATTCAGAATGGTCGAATTAGTATGTATTGTGAATTTTGAGTCAATCGAAAGAAATTAAAAATTACTCGAAAAAGTTGCATGGGGTTCACCCCCAAAAAATCATCAAAAATACCATATATACGCAAACAGCATTCATTTTTTAATAGAAGAACATACATTCCTGAATCCTAGTCAGCATCAAGTTGTTTCAGATAGCTAGGCTCATCGTGCAGAATTTGTTGAACCAAAAAACAAGAATGTGCGATTTTTCCATAATAATTTGAAAAACCAAAAGTTTTAAAATAGTTTCGAAAATCTCACCGTCTGTTGCTTTAGTTTTTGGTTTACACACATTCTTCACCATTTTCACAGCAGCTTCCATTTGTTTTTCGTTCAACTGAAAAATTATCAGTTGAAAGTGTGAAATAAGAAATAAATGATTCCTTACCGCAGTTACACTGAGAAAAATGAATGTTACTAGAATTACTATAGTACATTTCATCTTACACATTTTTTTATGAATGAACAATCCAAACTCATGAATGAAATTAATGATTCTTCCGGATACTGTGACTTTTTGTAATTCTGAAAACAGTCCCCCTAGTAATTAACAGATATAGTTACACAAATTATTTTTCATTATAGGCATCACATGAACTACGGATGAGGAATTTATAATTGAAAAACGCAACTGCTTATTTTTTTATCACTAATGATGAAGATGGCACGAACTGAACAATATTGTAGTACTAATTAGGATATAACATGCAATTAGCGATGAGCTACAACACACATATTGTGTTCTTGGTAAAGATTAACTCGCAATGTGGACCGATGTGTGTTTTCTTGATGAGTTTGACTGAAACATCGTTGAACAAAAATAAGAAGGAGAAAAGGTAGAAATTCTCATTCCTGAATTGATGTAAGTATCCAAGCTTTCCCTCTAAAACTAATTCAACACAATCATCAATTGTAATTAAACAATATTTGTTCAACAGTTCTCGAGAGTGGTGGAAGAGGGTTGTGAAAACCAAAGTCAGGATTGTTATCATAAAAAACACTGTGTGTTGATGACACCAAGATAACAGCGATCGGGAAACCTATTGGGAAAATTCAGGAAAATGTTAGACGGACATTCCATTTCATGGAAGTGATGACACAGAAATTAAATAATCCTCGGGAAGAATAAAACGATGTGTCGCAGGAAACAAATGGTACCAGATAATTTCATGATAAACTTAAAGCTGAGCTTAGTTCCATTAAAAAAATTCCGAAACTTGATTCAACCATGACCTTCCATACACCAGACAATGGTATGAGCCTCTGTATCTGCTTTAATATATTTTTCATATGTCTCATAGATGAATCGTCAAAAAAATTCAAAAACTCGACAAAGAGCTAGGTCTCTAACTTAATTGTCGAATTGGTCATTTTGTGGAAATTCATGTTGACCAAAACTGGAATGAACCAATTCTGTCTATTTTTTTTTGATAGTACCATTTATATCGCTTTTGCTCACAAAGCTCCAATATCTACTAGTAAAAGCAGAAATATAAGCGGGTCAGAATCCTTGGAGATTCAAATACAAACTCAGTTAGAATTTTAGAATGTGGTTCCAACATCTCAACTCAAGCATGTCTTTTTTTTCTGGAAAGTCCGATCTTATATAGTTGCCGGCGTAACTATGTCAAGAGTATCCATACCAAGGAATTCAATGCTCGGTATTACCATCAGCAGAACCTTTTCTTCAAAAACCATGTGAGATAAATTGCCAGAATTGCCTATCAATAAATCGACTTTTCTGTTTTTTGCCAATAAGTATTGCACTTCCCGCGTCAACTGATTATGATTTATAGGACCCAAATACGACCTGCCTTGGAATACTGTTTCCATATGGAGTTCAGCACCAAAACAAACATCGAAACTCTCAAATTCTGTCCAAAAAGTCGGTGCTAATTTTCCCACTTTTCAGAAACTCCGCAGAAAGGTTAGCGATCCGTCGAAATATCATTAATCGTTCCACCGTTAGCGGTCCTATCGAGGCTGACCTGTCGAGCTCAGTACTCACATCCATATGTCGTCACTTCGGAGACATGCCCAACATCTTTCCAAAGGCTTGTTCTTCCAACTAACGGCAAAGCTTTGGAACTCGCTGCCTCGTTAGGTGATCCCTGAGGCATGCAGCCTTCAGATGTTCATGAGGAACACCAATTCCTATTTACTTCCCCCGGATTTTCCTTCTCGAGGGAACCTGATCTTGAAAAAAAATACAAAGGAGACAAATCAATCTCAGTAAAATATATAATATGAAGCCGGTCATGGTATACGCCAAGAAGTAATTGTTTTTTATACTTTTTTTTCCTCGGATTCTGTACCTTCGCCAGCTACACCTCAGCCTCTTGGGCTTTTTGTGTTGTCCGTGTTAGTTTTACAGCACCCACTCCGTAGCCCTGGTCCCCTGTACCAGTCTATACAGGTTCTTCTTACTCTAGGTTTCCCGAATATTGCCTGTCTCTTGAGGTCTAATGCCTCGCATTCTAACAGTACATGTCCGGCTGTTTCTGACCCTTTACAACATCGTCTGCAGAAAAGTTCTGTTGTACATCCCCATTTTGTGCAGGTGTTTTCTCATTGGGCTGTGACCAGTGAGAAGGCCTTTTATTGTACCAATTTCATTCCTGCTCAACTTGAGTAGTTCTTCAGTTTTGTGCTTCGACTGTCCTTCAATGACTGTTTTTCCGTGGTGCATGAGAGGGGCTTCATTCCACCTCTCCTTTTGTTTTCGCTTGACCCAGTCCCGAATGCATCCCCGAATGTCGGATTTGTTGATCCCGAGTGCTGGTTCTGGGCCAACGTATGGAGTTGATGAGCCCCCTCTGGCTAGCTCATCAGCTTTTTCGTTGCCCTCGATTCCACAGTGTCCTGGAACCCACATCAAAGTTGTTGAGTTCTGTGAAAACACTGAGTTCTTCTCGGCATTCCCATACCAGTCTTGATGTCACTTTCGGATTCATGAGGGCCTTCAGTGACGCTTGGCTGTCTGTGCATATTTTGAACCATGCATTATGCATTTCCCTCATATTGATTTCTCTCACGCATTGCAAGTAGATAAGAAATGAGAGAGCTTTTGGATTCAAGGTCAAAACCTATGAGAGAGCTTTTGGATTCAAGGTCAAAACCTATGAGAGAGCTTTTGGATTCAAGGTCAAACCCTATGAGAGAGCAAAAGGATTCAAGTTCAAAGGTCACAGTGCACGTGTGAGATTTCCTGGAATTTGATAACGTCCGGTTACAAGTCTCAACAAGTTAGAAAAATGTAATACAGGTTCAATGACCGTTTTCAAGGTCAATACATGACAGATATCCAGAATATTGATAATTTGATATAAAGATAAAAATCAAATTTTTCAAATGAGCCCCTCTCAATGAAACTTTTATACTACCATTAGTTTCAGAAATTTTAATAATCGTGTGACAACCTGTAATTTTCACACTACCATTAGTTTCAGAAATAAATCTTAAATAATCATGAGGCAACCCTGTATGCGATTACTAAAATGGAGCTTTTATAGTACCATTAGTTTCAGAAATAAATCTTAAATAATCATGAGGTACCCTGTATGCGATTACTATAATGAAACTTTTATATCACCAGTAGCTTCAGAAATAAATCTTAATAATCATGAGGTACCCTGTATGCGATTACTATAATGAAACTTTTATATCACCAGTAGCTTCAGAAATAAATCTTAATAATCATGAGGTACCCTGTATGCGATTACTATAATGAAACTTTCATATTACCATTACTTTCAAAAATATGTTTTAATAATTATTAGGTACACCCTGTAAATGATAACCATAATGAAATACCTCTTGAATAATTTTCATAAGTTATATAATTCAACACCCAAGTGTCTAGTGACAAAATTCCGCATTTTTTGATTCCCATGTTTCAAATATTCAGACAGAGTGATAAATAATCTGCAGACTTGCATAAATTTTTATCAAATAACATAAACATGATTTTATTTTGAGAGCATGTCTCTTCTTTCATTGTAGGATATTGAAATTTGAAGATGGTCTCAGATTGCAAGTTGCTTTGTTGCAGAAACCTATGAGAAACATAATTTTATGGAAAAAATGTTTATTCAGAATTTTGTGGCAAATATTTCATGGGAAAATTTGAGAAAGCCCTTCTACTAATGTAGACATTTACTTACTGCTCTGGGGGGAGTGAAGGAGTGTTTCTATTGGTTGAAAACTTAAAGGCAGAAGCAAATTCATTTTGAAGATGCTTCATGAAAATGGGATTATGAGGGGATAGGAATATGTAAAGCCAAACTCACTGTCTTCGATTATTAGTAAAACTTTTTTAGTGAAGCGAATTAATAATCCACTATACTTACAAAATGAAATCGCGAGTTGGAAGCAAAAGTCAGTTAGCACCAGTGAAGAAGCTTAGGTTATTGTCGCATTTTAAGAAGCTTCCGAGTGATGGGGGCTTCCGCTTAGTGAAAAATACATCAACTTCTAGTATTGGCAGTGATATTGAAATATTGGACGGAACCTTTTCGAACTTGAGGCCGATTAATGCTGCGAGGAAGGGTTTCGTACCAGCTTATACCTCAACACCAGCTGCCATATACGAGGATATAAGCGAAGCTGAGAGCCCCAGCAATTCGGAGAGTGATGATGGGGAAGACATCAAAATGGAGACAATAACCAAAGAAGATGAAGGGAGTGAAGATGGCGAAGATGGTGAACAGGACAACTCCATCCAAGAAAAGGCAGGAGATGATGGCGAACAGGGCCCGAATGAAACTGCGAACTCCCTCGAAGGCACTCAGGAGCATAACACTCATCTCGCTGAGATAAAAAATTTACTGAGTGCCTTCATAGAGAAGAAGCGAGCAAGGAAGGTAGAGTTGGAGGACCAGTTAAAGGAGAACAAGCTGGAAATTCAAAGGTTGCTCCGTGACAACAAAACAAAGCAGAGGGAGATTGACGATCTGGATCGGGCCATTACGATAGGTGTGGATAAACTGACATAGTGGACTGAGTGATATTCAAACATTTCTTCGGTGCCTATTCATGGATACATGTTTTACATTTTTTCTGACCTAGGGCGAGTTATACGAGACAAGTTCAACAACTGTTCAAGTGAACCGAGTTCGGTTGCTAAGGAACTAGAAATTTGATTGGCTAATCCCTAACAGCTAAACTTGGTTCACTTGAATCGTTGTTGAACTTGTCCTGTACAATTGGCCCAGTGAATTTAGTGATATTCAAACATTACTTTGGTGTATATTCATGTACATATTTTTATATAATATTCTTTTATACCATACCTATTTATACAATTTTTTATTATTAGCTTTTGCATATATAAAAAATAAATGAAAACTCAAAGTATCTCTATTGTTTTATTATTATTTCTAGTCTTTTATCTGTTTGGGAGCCACGTTCATTACTGAAATATGTTTTAGATAATCACAGTGTGAATTAATAAGGATCAATTTATGCACCATTGCGATAATCATAGTTTTTATTACTGGCACTGTCTCAATCATAAATGTACAGTAAAATTTGATTTTATGAGACAGTGACCAATAATTAGGACTATCATTATGGCAATAGCGCATAAATTGGTCCAATTATTTTTATAAACTCACCAAAATCAAAGTTATCCTTTAACAGCCATAAAACTGAACACTCACTTAAAAAGCACTATCTGATCAAAACAGCACTGAATTCAATTCCTTCTTGTGAACACTTAACCATTTTCTTTTTTCATAAAACTATTATCACTTAAAATGTTTGAAGAATACCTTCACCTCACACAGAAGCATAAGTTTTGCTGATTATGCAGAAATTTGCAAACAGAGTCCCTGTCTGAAAAACAGTGCATTTTTTGTAGATCTTCAACCAAAATACACTGTTTTCTACACAACTACACAAAACTTCAAAACTATTTACTTGAAAAACGAATTTTTTGATTTTCAAATAAACAAAATACAAGTTTGAAACCACAGAGCAGATAGCCCCATTCTTCTTCTTTATAATTTTAGTTTGGTTTGACAGACTGTAAAATTCGTAGTACACTGGTAGTACGAATAATACAGACATGTAGCACAGGAAGCGACATCTAGAGCCATTTGGTTGAACTGATATATAGTATATCAGGTATATAGTAGTACTGTATTTTTATTTTTTATTCTGTAATAATTGAATAACTAAAGAAGAATATAATTTTAATTGAATCAAAAAATAATAATGAATTTGGGAAATGTTCGGGTACAGCATAATTTATATCTGTTTATAATTTTGATAGTGGAGTAAATAATCAAGTAATTCAAATATGCAATAAAAATTTATTCAGGAAATTTAAAATTACAATTGTTACACACCATGCAGCATCTTGTTAGACACACTATGCCTAATTGTCTTCCACAGTCATGGCAGGAGATACAGCGTTCATGCACACTATCCACTGTTCCAGAGTAGTGGTTTGAAACTTGCTGGCACTCTATATTCGAATTCACCTCTGCCGCAAAGTCGTAAAAACACACAATACACATTTTTCTCTCTTTTTCTGAGATAGTGGTAAAGTAGTGTTCTGTAATGCACATACTTTGGTATACACTTGTGGTCACGAATTCCATACTTCCAATAATTTGGATATCTTCCATTTTATCATCGACTTCTTCCATATCACAAATAATTTCATCGCACTCAGATTCAAAACCTAAGTCAACTTCGTCAACCTCCATAGTTGATAGATTAATCATACGAAAAAGCAATATCCTCAGATATATACAAAAGTGTAGAAATTCCATTTGGGGTATTAAGTAACCCTGCGTCGACAAATATCGATGACCTGCTTACTCGGAACTTCTACATCTAGATGCTCACATTACTGATAAGTTGGTGTCTTTCAAGGTTAATGAGTACATGTGTGAATGGGTTCGTTCAGCCGTACTCAATACTCAACAGTTTAGTCAACTTGTTTCAGCTGACAGTCCGCTGCACCAATGAAAACTCTCACTGAAGAACAGAAGAACAACGAACTCGACAATTTTAGTGATTATTCTCAACGGTTGAGCACGGCTGAACGAACCCATAGATTTGTTTCCTGGAATTCGCTGTTGATATTTCCGCTTGCGAAACATATCTAGTTAGTTCAAAGAAATCTGTGATTGGTTCAATGGCTTCTCTCAAGGTTAGGGAGTCAGCACTATATGTTTCCTGAAATATGCTGATTAAGTATCCCCCACTCATACTTAATTTAGATATGCTGAGTATGTATTCCCCTTTCCACTAATTAGTTTTGGATATATAAAGAATGAAATAGCATTATAGTAAAAGTATGTCAACATATTCTACAAATATTTCAGTAATTGAAAGAATTTTGTGTTGTGTGTGTAGAAGAAAAGTTATTCGCTTTTTATCAAGTAATTATTGGTCCAGCCAACCAAAACTCAGAATCGGGTTTTGTTCATTCTGTTTGGATACCAGGCCGCTAATAATTTATACCAGGTTCCTAGTCGACCCCCGAGGAATACTGAACTCACCAGTTAGGGATTTGTTGAAGCATGGAGAACTGGGATGAGGACAGCTATATCACCACCTATGTACCTGACTTGTTGAGCAGGGATATCGTCAGGTGCCCACCCATTGGCGCAAGTAGGATGGAGAAAACCAGATTCACAAGAGAGGAGATGCTCCGTTACAGCAGGCTGGAGGCGGAAAAAAACCAACAAGTTGGGGTCGCCAATGAGGTGGAAAGCTGGAATGAGGATAACTACACCAGCTACATACCTGACTTGAACAGGGATATCATCAGGTACCCACCCATTGGCGCAAGTAGGACGGAGAAAAGCAGATTTACAAGGGAGGAGAGGCTCCGTCACAGCATGCTGGAGGTGGAAAGAAACCAACAAGTTGGAGACAACAATAAGGTGGAGAGCTGGAATGAGGACAACTACACCAGCTACATACCTGACTTGAACAGGGATATCGTCAGGTGCCCACCCATTGGCGCAAGTAGGACGGAGAAAAGCAGATTTACAAGGGAGGAGAGGCTCCGTCACAGCATGCTGGAGGTGGAAAGAAACCAACAAGTTGGAGACAACAATAAGGTGGAGAGCTGGAATGAGGACAACTACACCAGCTACATACCTGACTTGAACAGGGATATCGTCAGGTGCCCACCCATTGGCGCAAGTAGGACGGAGAAGAGAAGGTTCAGAAGGCAGGAAAGGCTCCGTCATAGTCAACTAGGGGAGAAAAGTGATTAGTCACATGCCCACCCAGGAACATAGAACTCACAGAAGAGCAGGTTATGCAAGGGATCCGACACTCAGAGGGATTAATTATATACCTATATACAGATAAATAAATAATTTTCGGATATTTATGCTTTCTTTTCCCCTTCCATCCTGCCTTTTTCATTTATCACTATAATGAATGGATTTTCAACTTTAGTTCATGTGAACCATTCAACATGTTCACAAATCTTATAATTTTACAAGCTATTTGGCATGGTGTTCTACTCATACACCAACCCAGTGAAGTTGGAGAAATTTTCATTTGCTTCGATAGCAATGGTACGTGGAATGAAACTTGGCCATCTAAGTGGGTGAAAATGATACCACTTGAAATTAATAATGTACGAATCGTCAAAACTTCAGTACCCACCAATAGTACAAAGTATAAGTTATTAATAAGAAAACATAATTCCACTGAACAAACGGACATAATCGAGCTATATCCCTCCCCACCATCAGCTAATATAAAAGATGATTCAGAGTCTAGAACAGTTCACTCTTTAATTTACTACATAGCTGTGTGCTCCTCAGTGATCCTTCTTTCTTCATTGGTGGAAATATTTCAGAAAATATGGATAGTGTTCAGTGCATAATTGATCTTATAACCAAACATGAGAAGCACCTCAAACCCTTATACGAGTTCACTGAAGAAGAACTGCGGCAATTTCCGTTACAATATTTGATTCGAAAAGCTAGGTCTTGGGAACTTCTTTCAGCATGGCACAAACTACCAGATGAGTATACGGACAAGTTTGAACTACAGGTTCAGCTACCTTGCTTCATTCATCATAATCGACCTGAGTGGGAGGAACATGTAGATGGCCCGCCACCTCCACAATCAAGATGTTATTCATGCTTACGTAGTTTGAAATGATATGTATTAGGGTTTTTAAATAAAAAACATCATTCAATATCTTTGTTTTATTTACCAATTAAATATCCAAAATTTATTCATCTATTAAATTTTCTGACATTAATAGTAAGAGATCCAACACTGCGTCTTCATCTTTAGGACTCAACTTATAGTGACCCCACGCCAATGTTTGTACATTATTGGGTAAAACAAATCTTTTGTCATCATTAGATGATAACGCAATTTTGTTTCTCAGCTCCGTGTAAATGGTGTGTAAATAAGAAGTAAAAATATACATTTTTCGTAAGATAGAGCCACCTCTTTCAACAATTCGAATGTAATCTGAAATTTGGAGTGCATTCTCTATTACATTTTTAGAAACTCCTTTGGCTTTTTTCATGACTTCTGTTGTCTTAACACAGTATGCCTTCGCGCCTGTACCATAAAAACATTCTATTGGTGATCCATAAAATTCGTCTTTCATCTTGCCGACAACTGACACTGTTTTGGGAATTTTGTGGATATTGTCAATTTTGAAATTAGAAGTGTCAAATAATTCAATATTTTCCCTAATATCATCGTATACATTTTCCGTGAATATCTCCAAGATCAATGAATCGGTATCTGTGTAACAGAGGTTTGCTTTGTCACCATATTTTGTTTTGATGTAGCCATACAAAAAATCATAAATGACCGTTTTTGAAATATCCAAAATTGAAAACCCTACATAAAGTGGCTTGTCATAGGTAACTGTCAATTTCTCCATTTGAATGGCTACTAAGTTCTCATCAAATACTGAACATGATTTAAAATGAGGTTTTGATATGAATCCCTCAGCTCCCACAGAACCTGGCATATTTTCCCAGTGACTGCATAGTTTAATGTCTTGTCTCTTGTCCACGTTTTCCATGGTTTTTCCAAAAATTGAGTTTATGATGAATTTAAAGAGGTCACGTTCAAATTCATTCCTGGCAGAATTCCTGAGATTCGTATTCAAATCAATATATTGCTTCAACCATGCTGATTGCGTGAACTCCAAAACTCTATGAATCCTCGTCAATTTCAATCCATATTTCAAGCATTGTTTCAAATTTCTATAGTGTATAATATATCTTTCCTTGCTCATCAAATTTGGAGTCAACTTGGAATACTTGCTTCCTGGAGGCTTAATATTCTCCGGGCAAAAAGGAAGGTCATTATGGTCATCATGTAAGTGTGGTGGATATTCCAAATCAACTTCCAATACATATCCTTTCGACAATGTGTCTCCAATTTCAAAGATGTCTAAGTTTTCTTGCTCATACCGCTCAAGCCATCTGAAATCTCGCATTGGAAGGTATTCACTCATAGCAGCTCCATACAAATTGGTTGCATCGAGATACAAAATATATGAGTTAGGTTTGGAAGCATCATAAGATGATATAAATGGGTTATTAGCTATAGCCTTCCTTTTACTGCACTGACTTACTCCGCCACGAATCCCTTTCTTGAAAAAGTGAACCATATCTATATCAGTTAGGAGCTCTAATTCTACTTTGGTTAAACGCAACATTGCGTCCCAACTGAGTGAAGGAGCTGTTACATACTGGGCAGGATCAAGTTTATATTTGTCCAAGCACACCTCCCGAAAATTTTCGAAGACATCTGCCAAAAGTAGAACATCTGATTTCAGGTAAACATCGGAGTATTCTCCTAGAGTTGAACATCCGAATTCCTGCCATACTTCACAAGCTCGTTTATAGTTTTCTTCGGAAATTTCTTTACTACTCAGAATATCGAAGAATTCAGATTGAGTTGGTAATGTAGGTTGATTCAATTTTTCATATGAGTCAACATATGAATATGGAAAAACACCTTTGCGTCTTATCATATTAAATTTCCTATGGTCTGGAAAATATTTCCTCACCTCCCGACATTGAGACGGCTCCAGTGTTTTACTCAGATTATCTAGTGATTTTGATAAGAAGCGGAAAGAGTCAACAAATCTCAAGGTGATGAATTTGTCTCTAATTTTCGGGTTTTCTGATTTTTCAACCAAGTATGTTTTGGAGAATGAAATATACTTCTCTTTATTTTGGGCAATCACTGAGATATTCTCTTTATTCGAAGCCAATTTTTTTATGAAGAGATGACAGTCATAATTTGTTAAGTTATGGAAAAAGACAGGAATGAATTTCACTACTTTATAGTGCAAATTACATCTCGAATGAGCGCTTGCGCGGTACACACCAGTCAAGTGACAATGATCTCGAACTTTGATGTCATCAGGTTTATAGGAGTCACCACAAATATGGCATTTCGTAGAATTCTGAAATTCATTCTCTTCCTCTTCAGTGAGTGGCAGCATCTCTTTCACATGTCTCAAATGTTTGTTGTATAATTCCAAGACAAGATCATCCAACCTCCTGACAAAAACCTCGACACAATCACTTCCACGATATTGTACGAATTCCGAGTATTTGTCATCAAAATTACACTTCAAATAGAAAGCGAATGAATATGGCTCATGTTCGTATGCTTTCAATGTGAATGAGTGCTCATCAGATGGCTGACTGTGATGAATAGGTTTCAGCAAGCTCTCAAAATCAGCATAGATCACAAAAGGAACTGAGAGCTGCTTCTCGAAATTGGTGAATTTAAGAATATTTCCAGGCACAACCTCACCATACTTGTTGATAATCATCTTTGTGTGATACTCCCAAAACCAGAGATGATTATCAACAAGTATGGTGAGGTTGTGCCTGGAAATATTCTTAAATTCACCAATTTCGAGAAGCAGCTCTCAGTTCCTTTTGTGATCTATGCTGATTTTGAGAGCTTGCTGAAACCTATTCATCACAGTCAGCCATCTGATGAGCACTCATTCACATTGAAAGCATACGAACATGAGCCATATTCATTCGCTTTCTATTTGAAGTGTAATTTTGATGACAAATACTCGGAATTCGTACAATATCGTGGAAGTGATTGTGTCGAGGTTTTTGTCAGGAGGTTGGATGATCTTGTCTTGGAATTATACAACAAACATTTGAGACATGTGAAAGAGATGCTGCCACTCACTGAAGAGGAAGAGAATGAATTTCAGAATTCTACGAAATGCCATATTTGTGGTGACTCCTATAAACCTGATGACATCAAAGTTCGAGATCATTGTCACTTGACTGGTGTGTACCGCGCAAGCGCTCATTCGAGATGTAATTTGCACTATAAAGTAGTGAAATTCATTCCTGTCTTTTTCCATAACTTAACAAATTATGACTGTCATCTCTTCATAAAAAAATTGGCTTCGAATAAAGAGAATATCTCAGTGATTGCCCAAAATAAAGAGAAGTATATTTCATTCTCCAAAACATACTTGGTTGAAAAATCAGAAAACCCGAAAATTAGAGACAAATTCATCACCTTGAGATTTGTTGACTCTTTCCGCTTCTTATCAAAATCACTAGATAATCTGAGTAAAACACTGGAGCCGTCTCAATGTCGGGAGGTGAGGAAATATTTTCCAGACCATAGGAAATTTAATATGATAAGACGCAAAGGTGTTTTTCCATATTCATATGTTGACTCATATGAAAAATTGAATCAACCTACATTACCAACTCAATCTGAATTCTTCGATATTCTGAGTAGTAAAGAAATTTCCGAAGAAAACTATAAACGAGCTTGTGAAGTATGGCAGGAATTCGGATGTTCAACTCTAGGAGAATACTCCGATGTTTACCTGAAATCAGATGTTCTACTTTTGGCAGATGTCTTCGAAAATTTTCGGGAGGTGTGCTTGGACAAATATAAACTTGATCCTGCCCAGTATGTAACAGCTCCTTCACTCAGTTGGGACGCAATGTTGCGTTTAACCAAAGTAGAATTAGAGCTCCTAACTGATATAGATATGGTTCACTTTTTCAAGAAAGGGATTCGTGGCGGAGTAAGTCAGTGCAGTAAAAGGAAGGCTATAGCTAATAACCCATTTATATCATCTTATGATGCTTCCAAACCTAACTCATATATTTTGTATCTCGATGCAACCAATTTGTATGGAGCTGCTATGAGTGAATACCTTCCAATGCGAGATTTCAGATGGCTTGAGCGGTATGAGCAAGAAAACTTAGACATCTTTGAAATTGGAGACACATTGTCGAAAGGATATGTATTGGAAGTTGATTTGGAATATCCACCACACTTACATGATGACCATAATGACCTTCCTTTTTGCCCGGAGAATATTAAGCCTCCAGGAAGCAAGTATTCCAAGTTGACTCCAAATTTGATGAGCAAGGAAAGATATATTATACACTATAGAAATTTGAAACAATGCTTGAAATATGGATTGAAATTGACGAGGATTCATAGAGTTTTGGAGTTCACGCAATCAGCATGGTTGAAGCAATATATTGATTTGAATACGAATCTCAGGAATTCTGCCAGGAATGAATTTGAACGTGACCTCTTTAAATTCATCATAAACTCAATTTTTGGAAAAACCATGGAAAACGTGGACAAGAGACAAGACATTAAACTATGCAGTCACTGGGAAAATATGCCAGGTTCTGTGGGAGCTGAGGGATTCATATCAAAACCTCATTTTAAATCATGTTCAGTATTTGATGAGAACTTAGTAGCCATTCAAATGGAGAAATTGACAGTTACCTATGACAAGCCACTTTATGTAGGGTTTTCAATTTTGGATATTTCAAAAACGGTCATTTATGATTTTTTGTATGGCTACATCAAAACAAAATATGGTGACAAAGCAAACCTCTGTTACACAGATACCGATTCATTGATCTTGGAGATATTCACGGAAAATGTATACGATGATATTAGGGAAAATATTGAATTATTTGACACTTCTAATTTCAAAATTGACAATATCCACAAAATTCCCAAAACAGTGTCAGTTGTCGGCAAGATGAAAGACGAATTTTATGGATCACCAATAGAATGTTTTTATGGTACAGGCGCGAAGGCATACTGTGTTAAGACAACAGAAGTCATGAAAAAAGCCAAAGGAGTTTCTAAAAATGTAATAGAGAATGCACTCCAAATTTCAGATTACATTCGAATTGTTGAAAGAGGTGGCTCTATCTTACGAAAAATGTATATTTTTACTTCTTATTTACACACCATTTACACGGAGCTGAGAAACAAAATTGCGTTATCATCTAATGATGACAAAAGATTTGTTTTACCCAATAATGTACAAACATTGGCGTGGGGTCACTATAAGTTGAGTCCTAAAGATGAAGACGCAGTGTTGGATCTCTTACTATTAATGTCAGAAAATTTAATAGATGAATAAATTTTGGATATTTAATTGGTAAATAAAACAAAGATATTGAATGATGTTTTTTATTTAAAAACCCTAATACATATCATTTCAAACTACGTAAGCATGAATAACATCTTGATTGTGGAGGTGGCGGGCCATCTACATGTTCCTCCCACTCAGGTCGATTATGATGAATGAAGCAAGGTAGCTGAACCTGTAGTTCAAACTTGTCCGTATACTCATCTGGTAGTTTGTGCCATGCTGAAAGAAGTTCCCAAGACCTAGCTTTTCGAATCAAATATTGTAACGGAAATTGCCGCAGTTCTTCTTCAGTGAACTCGTATAAGGGTTTGAGGTGCTTCTCATGTTTGGTTATAAGATCAATTATGCACTGAACACTATCCATATTTTCTGAAATATTTCCACCAATGAAGAAAGAAGGATCACTGAGGAGCACACAGCTATGTAGTAAATTAAAGAGTGAACTGTTCTAGACTCTGAATCATCTTTTATATTAGCTGATGGTGGGGAGGGATATAGCTCGATTATGTCCGTTTGTTCAGTGGAATTATGTTTTCTTATTAATAACTTATACTTTGTACTATTGGTGGGTACTGAAGTTTTGACGATTCGTACATTATTAATTTCAAGTGGTATCATTTTCACCCACTTAGATGGCCAAGTTTCATTCCACGTACCATTGCTATCGAAGCAAATGAAAATTTCTCCAACTTCACTGGGTTGGTGTATGAGTAGAACACCATGCCAAATAGCTTGTAAAATTATAAGATTTGTGAACATGTTGAATGGTTCACATGAACTAAAGTTGAAAATCCATTCATTATAGTGATAAATGAAAAAGGCAGGATGGAAGGGGAAAAGAAAGCATAAATATCCGAAAATTATTTATTTATCTGTATATAGGTATATAATTAATCCCTCTGAGTGTCGGATCCCTTGCATAACCTGCTCTTCTGTGAGTTCTATGTTCCTGGGTGGGCATGTGACTAATCACTTTTCTCCCCTAGTTGACTATGACGGAGCCTTTCCTGCCTTCTGAACCTTCTCTTCTCCGTCCTACTTGCGCCAATGGGTGGGCACCTGACGATATCCCTGTTCAAGTCAGGTATGTAGCTGGTGTAGTTGTCCTCATTCCAGCTCTCCACCTTATTGTTGTCTCCAACTTGTTGGTTTCTTTCCACCTCCAGCATGCTGTGACGGAGCCTCTCCTCCCTTGTAAATCTGCTTTTCTCCGTCCTACTTGCGCCAATGGGTGGGCACCTGACGATATCCCTGTTCAAGTCAGGTATGTAGCTGGTGTAGTTGTCCTCATTCCAGCTCTCCACCTTATTGTTGTCTCCAACTTGTTGGTTTCTTTCCACCTCCAGCATGCTGTGACGGAGCCTCTCCTCCCTTGTAAATCTGCTTTTCTCCGTCCTACTTGCGCCAATGGGTGGGTACCTGATGATATCCCTGTTCAAGTCAGGTATGTAGCTGGTGTAGTTATCCTCATTCCAGCTTTCCACCTCATTGGCGACCCCAACTTGTTGGTTTTTTTCCGCCTCCAGCCTGCTGTAACGGAGCATCTCCTCTCTTGTGAATCTGGTTTTCTCCATCCTACTTGCGCCAATGGGTGGGCACCTGACGATATCCCTGCTCAACAAGTCAGGTACATAGGTGGTGATATAGCTGTCCTCATCCCAGTTCTCCATGCTTCAACAAATCCCTAACTGGTGAGTTCAGTATTCCTCGGGGGTCGACTAGGAACCTGGTATAAATTATTAGCGGCCTGGTATCCAAACAGAATGAACAAAACCCGATTCTGAGTTTTGGTTGGCTGGACCAATAATTACTTGATAAAAAGCGAATAACTTTTCTTCTACACACACAACACAAAATTCTTTCAATTACTGAAATATTTGTAGAATATGTTGACATACTTTTACTATAATGCTATTTCATTCTTTATATATCCAAAACTAATTAGTGGAAAGGGGAATACATACTCAGCATATCTAAATTAAGTATGAGTGGGGGATACTTAATCAGCATATTTCAGGAAACATATAGTGCTGACTCCCTAACCTTGAGAGAAGCCATTGAACCAATCACAGATTTCTTTGAACTAACTAGATATGTTTCGCAAGCGGAAATATCAACAGCGAATTCCAGGAAACAAATCATTCACACATGTACTCATTAACCTTGAAAGACACCAACTTATCAGTAATGTGAGCATCTAGATGTAGAAGTTCCGAGTAAGCAGGTCATCGATATTTGTCGACGCAGGGTTACTTAATACCCCAAATGGAATTTCTACACTTTTGTATATATCTGAGGATATTGCTTTTTCGTATGATTAATCTATCAACTATGGAGGTTGACGAAGTTGACTTAGGTTTTGAATCTGAGTGCGATGAAATTATTTGTGATATGGAAGAAGTCGATGATAAAATGGAAGATATCCAAATTATTGGAAGTATGGAATTCGTGACCACAAGTGTATACCAAAGTATGTGCATTACAGAACACTACTTTACCACTATCTCAGAAAAAGAGAGAAAAATGTGTATTGTGTGTTTTTACGACTTTGCGGCAGAGGTGAATTCGAATATAGAGTGCCAGCAAGTTTCAAACCACTACTCTGGAACAGTGGATAGTGTGCATGAACGCTGTATCTCCTGCCATGACTGTGGAAGACAATTAGGCATAGTGTGTCTAACAAGATGCTGCATGGTGTGTAACAATTGTAATTTTAAATTTCCTGAATAAATTTTTATTGCATATTTGAATTACTTGATTATTTACTCCACTATCAAAATTATAAACAGATATAAATTATGCTGTACCCGAACATTTCCCAAATTCATTATTATTTTTTGATTCAATTAAAATTATATTCTTCTTTAGTTATTCAATTATTACAGAATAAAAAATAAAAATACAGTACTACTATATACCTGATATACTATATATCAGTTCAACCAAATGGCTCTAGATGTCGCTTCCTGTGCTACATGTCTGTATTATTCGTACTACCAGTGTACTACGAATTTTACAGTCTGTCAAACCAAACTAAAATTATAAAGAAGAAGAATGGGGCTATCTGCTCTGTGGTTTCAAACTTGTATTTTGTTTATTTGAAAATCAAAAAATTCGTTTTTCAAGTAAATAGTTTTGAAGTTTTGTGTAGTTGTGTAGAAAACAGTGTATTTTGGTTGAAGATCTACAAAAAATGCACTGTTTTTCAGACAGGGACTCTGTTTGCAAATTTCTGCATAATCAGCAAAACTTATGCTTCTGTGTGAGGTGAAGGTATTCTTCAAACATTTTAAGTGATAATAGTTTTATGAAAAAAGAAAATGGTTAAGTGTTCACAAGAAGGAATTGAATTCAGTGCTGTTTTGATCAGATAGTGCTTTTTAAGTGAGTGTTCAGTTTTATGGCTGTTAAAGGATAACTTTGATTTTGGTGAGTTTATAAAAATAATTGGACCAATTTATGCGCTATTGCCATAATGATAGTCCTAATTATTGGTCACTGTCTCATAAAATCAAATTTTACTGTACATTTATGATTGAGACAGTGCCAGTAATAAAAACTATGATTATCGCAATGGTGCATAAATTGATCCTTATTAATTCACACTGTGATTATCTAAAACATATTTCAGTAATGAACGTGGCTCCCAAACAGATAAAAGACTAGAAATAATAATAAAACAATAGAGATACTTTGAGTTTTCATTTATTTTTTATATATGCAAAAGCTAATAATAAAAAATTGTATAAATAGGTATGGTATAAAAGAATATTATATAAAAATATGTACATGAATATACACCAAAGTAATGTTTGAATATCACTAAATTCACTGGGCCAATTGTACAGGACAAGTTCAACAACGATTCAAGTGAACCAAGTTTAGCTGTTAGGGATTAGCCAATCAAATTTCTAGTTCCTTAGCAACCGAACTCGGTTCACTTGAACAGTTGTTGAACTTGTCTCGTATAACTCGCCCTAGGTCAGAAAAAATGTAAAACATGTATCCATGAATAGGCACCGAAGAAATGTTTGAATATCACTCAGTCCACTATGTCAGTTTATCCACACC
Source organism: Chrysolina haemoptera (assembly GCA_958298965.1). Classification (NCBI taxonomy): domain Eukaryota; kingdom Metazoa; phylum Arthropoda; class Insecta; order Coleoptera; family Chrysomelidae; genus Chrysolina; species Chrysolina haemoptera. The sequence goes on along the minus strand of OY282589.1, from coordinate 36,011,478 downwards.
TATCGTAATGGCCCGATCCAGATCGTCAATCTCCCTCTGCTTTGTTTTGTTGTCACGGAGCAACCTTTGAATTTCCAGCTTGTTCTCCTTTAACTGGTCCTCCAACTCTACCTTCCTTGCTCGCTTCTTCTCTATGAAGGCACTCAGTAAATTTTTTATCTCAGCGAGATGAGTGTTATGCTCCTGAGTGCCTTCGAGGGAGTTCGCAGTTTCATTCGGGCCCTGTTCGCCATCATCTCCTGCCTTTTCTTGGATGGAGTTGTCCTGTTCACCATCTTCGCCATCTTCACTCCCTTCATCTTCTTTGGTTATTGTCTCCATTTTGATGTCTTCCCCATCATCACTCTCCGAATTGCTGGGGCTCTCAGCTTCGCTTATATCCTCGTATATGGCAGCTGGTGTTGAGGTATAAGCTGGTACGAAACCCTTCCTCGCAGCATTAATCGGCCTCAAGTTCGAAAAGGTTCCGTCCAATATTTCAATATCACTGCCAATACTAGAAGTTGATGTATTTTTCACTAAGCGGAAGCCCCCATCACTCGGAAGCTTCTTAAAATGCGACAATAACCTAAGCTTCTTCACTGGTGCTAACTGACTTTTGCTTCCAACTCGCGATTTCATTTTGTAAGTATAGTGGATTATTAATTCGCTTCACTAAAAAAGTTTTACTAATAATCGAAGACAGTGAGTTTGGCTTTACATATTCCTATCCCCTCATAATCCCATTTTCATGAAGCATCTTCAAAATGAATTTGCTTCTGCCTTTAAGTTTTCAACCAATAGAAACACTCCTTCACTCCCCCCAGAGCAGTAAGTAAATGTCTACATTAGTAGAAGGGCTTTCTCAAATTTTCCCATGAAATATTTGCCACAAAATTCTGAATAAACATTTTTTCCATAAAATTATGTTTCTCATAGGTTTCTGCAACAAAGCAACTTGCAATCTGAGACCATCTTCAAATTTCAATATCCTACAATGAAAGAAGAGACATGCTCTCAAAATAAAATCATGTTTATGTTATTTGATAAAAATTTATGCAAGTCTGCAGATTATTTATCACTCTGTCTGAATATTTGAAACATGGGAATCAAAAAATGCGGAATTTTGTCACTAGACACTTGGGTGTTGAATTATATAACTTATGAAAATTATTCAAGAGGTATTTCATTATGGTTATCATTTACAGGGTGTACCTAATAATTATTAAAACATATTTTTGAAAGTAATGGTAATATGAAAGTTTCATTATAGTAATCGCATACAGGGTACCTCATGATTATTAAGATTTATTTCTGAAGCTACTGGTGATATAAAAGTTTCATTATAGTAATCGCATACAGGGTACCTCATGATTATTAAGATTTATTTCTGAAGCTACTGGTGATATAAAAGTTTCATTATAGTAATCGCATACAGGGTACCTCATGATTATTTAAGATTTATTTCTGAAACTAATGGTACTATAAAAGCTCCATTTTAGTAATCGCATACAGGGTTGCCTCATGATTATTTAAGATTTATTTCTGAAACTAATGGTAGTGTGAAAATTACAGGTTGTCACACGATTATTAAAATTTCTGAAACTAATGGTAGTATAAAAGTTTCATTGAGAGGGGCTCATTTGAAAAATTTGATTTTTATCTTTATATCAAATTATCAATATTCTGGATATCTGTCATGTATTGACCTTGAAAACGGTCATTGAACCTGTATTACATTTTTCTAACTTGTTGAGACTTGTAACCGGACGTTATCAAATTCCAGGAAATCTCACACGTGCACTGTGACCTTTGAACTTGAATCCTTTTGCTCTCTCATAGGGTTTGACCTTGAATCCAAAAGCTCTCTCATAGGTTTTGACCTTGAATCCAAAAGCTCTCTCATAGGTTTTGACCTTGAATCCAAAAGCTCTCTCATTTCTTATCTACTATTGCAAGATGGCGTACATCTCTGCTTGGAGTTTCTCCCCTCGCTGTATATCCCAGTACCAGTTCCTTTCCTGGTTTTGGATTCGTTCGTGTACCAGATCCTCTCTCCAGGTTTGTCCCTGATGTTGTCATCTGTCCAGTCCCTTCGATCTTGTATAATAACCTCGAAGTTGATGTTGAAAAAGTACCTGGGAGTCATGTGGTACGTTGGTTTCATTTCGAGAATGTTGCCTCTTACTATCTCCTTTATCTTATTGTGATCCAATCTGTTGCTCGTGTTTTGTTACCTTAGAAGTCCCATTCTTGCCTCTTTTTTATACTTGCTTTATATGATATTTCGACAGAGTCAAATCATTCTATTGATTTCATCACCCTGTAATGAGTTATGGAATTGGTATCTGATACAATCCTCAATCTTTTACAGATTGATATTCCCTACCGTCTAATCATTCCACCCAGTATTTTCTCATGTAGAGGCTTCCACCAACAAAAACACGTTTTCCACAAGCGCAAGCTAGCATGGTTTTTCAACCACTACTTAGCGGTGCCAGAACAGAAAGTCCTCTTGCATTACATTTTTCCATCTGACATTAATAGATTACTTTTTTTCTGCTACATTTCAATTAACACGCCTTAGCAGCTCCCTGAGACAGAAAAACGGCAACCGCGCAGAGGGGCAAAAAACGAAAGGACAAGTCGAGTTAGGACGGAGAAAGAAAAGACATTATTAATTTATTTTCTGTACAGAATTGGGATGTCAACACATTATCATCAATCTTATGGGTCGTTTGTCTCATGTCAGTGACCGCTGGCCGCTCGTTTCTCTGCGGTTTTCTGGAGTTACTTCAGAAGCCGTCGGTTTCTTCTGGGACAAAAACTTAGAATGATATTCAATTTATCATGCGTTGACGCGCCGGGAACAACAATTATTCATTCATGACCGCTCAAGCTGCTGTAATATTAGCTTATGCATTATTTAGATTCAACAGCTATAGCATCTAGAGAAATTTGGTATATAGGTGTACCGCAAGGTTCCATTTCGAGACTATTGTTGAACCTCATGAATGAATTTTATATTCTTCTACTAGAGTACCAATGCGGACGACATCGTTCTATACTTTAGTAGTGAAGATATAAAAGCGAGTATTGTTATTACACGAACATACCTTTTAATAGGGCGTTTAAAATTCCACGCCATGTATTTCAGAAAAGAAGTAACTGCGGACATATGTACAAAGGAAAATTTTTCCTCAAAACGACCTAATGAATCACCCTCTGTTAGGGAACACGAGAGAAAAAAAATTAACTTTCGATATGTTATCTCCAAGAACCACTAAAAATATCTTCATTTTACTCCAAATCGATATACTTCTCAAACCCATTCGAGGCTTGTATGCGAAAATGGGGCACCTTGAATCTGTCACTAGCTGACGGTCTAAAAAAAATGTTCTTCATTGTAAGCTCTAGTTTGTTGTGTCTCAAAGCTTCCACCCTCAATGTCATTTTCTAAATTTCATCCACCAAAGTAGAGAATATTTTCAAAGCATAATTTTCATTTCGATTTCATAACTTTTACTTCTGATCCACCTAAACCTAAATTTTTATAATGAAATGATTTTGAGCAAAAATCGCACCTTACCTTATCTTTCGTATTTGGATATAAATTCTCTCTGCTTTCTATACACAATTATCCAAATTGTTGAAAAAGTCCATATCTCAAAGTGGAGTGGATAGTTTTTATGTAGGAATAAATCTCGAAGTCATCTCCACAAAATTTAATAAAATCTTTAAAACATAGTTTGGTTTCCCAAACAGGCGAAACATGTTTCGGGTTTAGAAAAACCCATAATAGTTGCTTAATTCATCCATAATGTATCTCCAACTATTTTAATATTCTTCCTTCGACTGAAGATGGGTTTTTCTAAACCTGAAACATGTTTCGCCTGTTTGGGAAACCAAACTATGTTTTAAAGATTTTATTAAATTTTGTGGAGATGACTTCGAGATTTATTCCTACATAAAAACAATTATCCATGCTGAAAAGAAATACGTACAGTTTCTATTATCGAAAAAACTTTGAAGAAAGTCCTAGATTACATTCATATTCGAACTCATCTAGTGAAGTTTCAGCGAAAGTGATACCATTTCAATTCAGTGTTTGATATTCAATATCTGATACGACTCCCATCTTATTCCTATTAGAATTCCAATACCTCTGTCGTTACACAGGAGATGGCGAGCGCCCATTATTGAGTTTGACAACTACATCCCTAGGGAACTTGGTTCAGCTCGAGAATGTGATGGTGTGAAACATCTTCAAATTCAATGTGACTGCAATACATAATGGAAATAGGACAGAGTCCATTACCAGAAGATTAGGTCTAGGGGATGATTTCCAGATTCCTGATGTTTTTTTTTTGTTTGAACGCTGAAGGATCGATTTCAGCTTTTGATAACAAGTTTTAGGAATTCTGCTAAAAAATATTTCAGAAGGTTATAGGTTATAATTAGCATAATTGTTATTTCTGTCAAAGGCATATTGGAAAATATACGTTGTCACATTGTATCAATGATTTTCTCTTCTCACTGGTTTACAGAAAACAGACCGAGACCGAGACCGAGACCTAATAAATTTTCTCAAGACCAAAACCAAGACTTGACTTTCGAGACCAAGACCAAGACTCTCTCTCTTGGTCTCGAAAGAAAAATTAAATGGAAATGGAAAATGTTAGGGTTCATACCTCCTACTGTTGAAGATAGAAAAAAATTTAATACGAAAGTTATTTGGTCTGAATCTGAAATTCTTGGAAATATTTTTGATACTGCGTTGTTGTCACTTTTGGATAATTTTGGAAGCGTCATTTTATTTTAAATAAATCATCCTGTATATTGATACCTATTTGAATTTAAGGTAAAATATTTTATTAGTATTCTATACCTATACCTATCTTCAACTGTTTTTGTGACAATTGAATTGAATGATTCAAATTTCTAGACGCATTTTGATCCAAGACCAAGACTCTCAAGACCAAGACCAAGACTACCAAGACCAACTCCAAGACTGAGCCGGTCTCGTCTTGGTCTTGAAACATCAAGACCAAGAATACATTTATTTTTCGTCTTTGTCTCGCGAAGCCCTAACCTACACCCAATAATTCATCATCCACCACGGTCCTGAATTATACAATCAAGTACCTTTGCATGAAACATGACTAATCAAATGCAATGAAATTTAGATTTTGTTACTCTTAAAGCCATTTTCGGAAGATTGATCCACAACTCAAGCTTAGATTTCATGTCTCATCCTTTTATGTGAATCAATCAATGAATTAGACACATTTTAATGATTTATTCAATTATTTTATACTAAGTAAAAGCCAAATCAAATAAATTCATTTCCTTCCATTTAGTTACCTTTCATTGGGTATGGTAATCATATACAATCTAGATCGGAGTGGACATTAATAATGACTTCTCCATATTCAATAAACAAAATAGGAGCTTTCTCAGAGTGCATCTCAGTTTCCTCACACTCTACTGAAAACTGACGTTCACACCAGCTTTCAATTTTCATGCGAATTCATATGGATTTCAGTCGACTCGGGCTGAGATAAGACCCAAGGGGAGAGTGGACAATCAGGAGAGTATTTGTTCTACGCTTTCTCTTCGCACAGCAAAAGACTATCTCAAATATTGACCCCACGCTGAAAGATTAACAAAATCAACAATCATCATCTGTGTCGATTCCCCCATGATTGGCGTCTTTGATTCTGTCTGGGATTAGGCTTTTGGCGACAATATAGTACAGTATGATGGATGTGAAAAATGGCGCTATGAAATCTGACATAACTCTGCGCGAAGAAAAGTATATGAGGAATTGAGGGGTGTACCATTACCGCAAAAAATGATGGAATACTGATTCTGCATCAATCTTCCGTAATTTCAATGAGAATGTCTTCCTTTCAGCGACCCTTTGGGAAATTTTTGTCTACAATGGTCCCAGAAGTCATGTTCAACCAGAAAGACAATCAGTGGATATATTTCAATAATCTAAGTGAATTTCGTATATTCTTTCAGTTGAGTAGACTTGGGTAGCTTTGACCAAGTATATTTTTCCAACGAAGGGTCGTGTTTACCAGAATCCTAGTAGATTTCAGGCCGATATTGTAAGATGTTCTCGACGATCCTTCATTCCTATCTATATCTCATACTCAAGCTATAAAATGGTCTACCAACGATTCATGAATTCTGAAAGGTCTATAGCCCAAACGAATGAAATGTGTAACTTCATCTTCCTGAAACCACTGTGTAGCAAACCTAGTTAGGAAAAGAAAACACGTTTTTTCGCGTCCCGTACTAAAGCAGTATCGTCGTCGCCACCCTTGACTCCAAGCTAATGAAAAAGAAATCAGCCCAAATCGGGTGTCGCGATGACTCACTTTGATAGAATTTACGGGCCGCCTAACTGATGCCCCGTCCATTGGCTTAAAGGATGGGGACACGAGTCCTGTCAGGTCACCGAGAAGCCGGCGATCTTTTTAGAGGTTAGTTAAGTCCTTTGTGTCCCCCATAAAGACAAATGAAGGGATTCGCACTCATTGGACGAACTACGTGATCGGAAAAATAAGATTCGATATTTGGTCGATGGTCTTTTGATAAGCTGGTCTCTGGGGGTTTCTGGGAGATCGTCGGAGGGTGGGAAACGTGTTAGCGACAACAAGAGTAGCTGATTTCGTGCTTGCATGTGTATTGATTTCTGGGAATTGTTGCGTTTTGGATTATTTTGTTGGTTTTAAGTTTTCGCTGTACGATTTTGACAACAAGGATGGAATGATGGAATGAAGAACTTTAGCGACTAAAGAGCCGCAGATGATTCCATAACAGATTTTATGAATATCCTATTCATATTTTCGAACAAAAATCTAATGAAGACCTCTAGTTTTTTTAACCAAAAACCTTCCATCAGACGAAAAAAAGTCAGGAGACCATGTTTATTTGAAGATAGAAGACAATTTAAAAAAGAGTTATTTTCATCAAAACGGATCCTCCATGCAGCTCTATATTCTCTATGAAATATTTTTATCACCCCTTTTCAAGCATTAATTACTCTTCCTTGTGTATCAAAAGGAAATGCACTATATCTAGCACGTTTTGCTCAGAAAACTAAAAGCTTCGCGTCGCACCCTTTTCATTCCGGACAATAAAAAAAATTAAAAAACCGCGCTTTCATCAACGTTTTCCGGCAGCGCAAACGCTTTCACAATAATGACAAAATGTTCAAGTCCTAATATGTTCATGCTCAATTAAATCTTCTTACTGTTCGAAACGGCGTTCATTTGTTACTAATACAAATGATTTTTGATTCTGCAGCGCAGCAGAGAACAAACAAGACCACTGTATGCGCTGTCTTGATTTCGAGACGGCATTGTTACGAGGGTGGCCTAAGAATTCCATCAAAATGATTGAAATGGTACTGTAATTGGCATCAATTTGTTTTTTTTTTCTTATTTTTTTTTCTGGATTCTTCATTCAATGGCCGTTGCTATATAGAGGAATTGTAAAGTGGTGAATGAACAAAAAAAGAAAAAAATCAAAGGGTCTTGGTTAAAAATACTTGACGTTATCTATAACTAGTAGATTCATTGATGTTTTCATATTTCAGATTTTGATATGTCTAGGTGGGGTCAAGTTTGAGTTCATCAAAGCATGGAAGGAAAAAAACTTCAAAGCATTTCGGTGCTGATTGATATAAAAATGGTGCGTTGAAAAATTTGAAATTGGAGAATGCGATTTATTTGTTCTTAATATTATACATACTTTCCCGGCTAAAGCCAAGCTGGACATTAAATTATATCTGATAGCTTTCGTCAAAAGAACCTAAATAGGAAATTTGTATTTTTATCCAATTTCTTGATTTTTCATTTATCCAGTTTCCATTTGGAATTCATCTAGAGAGAATTGCATCTTTTTCGCTTGCCCACCGATGAAATTTTTTTGACGAAAATGTATTTCCGTCTTTCGAGATCATCGCGGAGGTTAAAAGAATTGGAAATTGGATATTCTGCAGAAGCAATTCCAGTCAGCAAAAATGGAAATGTGGGAATATTTCTTCTGTTGTCATGGGCATTTTCCTCTGCTTCGGAAAAATGGACAGGAAAATCATTTATACAAAATCAACCAGTTTTGATCAGAACTGACAAAAGCAACTACAGCGTTATCATGACCAAAAATGGTTATTTAAACAAAATATGTTGTATTCGGGATAAATGATAGCTTCTGATTAAGTTATTCTATTTTTATCTCAACCAGAAAATTTCCGCCTTTCACTCCACATTACAGGCAGTGTTCAATATTCCCCTAGGTTCAACCAACTTGAACCAACAAATCAATATTACAAATAAACCCAATATCAACCACAGGAATCTGAAATCCTGTAGCACAATTGAAAAATGAATGTACTCGAAAATAAATCACCACAATCTCCTTCAAAACAGTCAATATCTCATCATAATACTTCTTGGACACAAAAAATAAAATATCTACCACCGACAAATCCGGAGTATAGCGACTTACTTGTTGTCACCCTAAATATGATATTTGTTGTGTTGGGAAAAGTGGGAGAAATATTCAAACTAGGGTTGATGAACATATAAAACAAATACAAAAACATGAAAACAGCCACACAGCCAACATTTTTCATTTACTTTATCGGCTCGAAAAATAAATTCAGTCCACATTCAAATACGAAGGTGTTATAATATTATGCAAGAGATGTTCTAACACAAGCGTCTAGCCGTACCAATTCTATTTTTGATCCCGCAGGTCCGCATGCGCACAACTTCTAATGGCGGTGTGTTTAGATGACAAAACAAGAAGGCAAACTGAGCTGAAACTGCGTGAATTTGTTTTTTTGCTCGTAATTGACACACAAACCTAACCTGAGCAAGCTAACCTAGCTTGCAAGTCAGTCAAAAATGCGTGAATTAGTTTGCATGCAAACCGAGTTGAAAATACGTAAATTACTTGCCAACCAAAGCTGTTCTGACTACCTTTACCTAGACCTATTAACAATATAGCTCCTCGTTTCATCGGTTATACCCAGAAAGATAATCAGGAGTTCTTACGATTCCTGTTAGAAGGTCTACATTTAGATGAAGAACGAAGAAGCCGAAGCACATTAAGAGGAAGATGAGAAATTAAGTGACAGTGAGAAGGCTCTAGAGTCATGGTCAAGATACTTAAGGACGGATATTTCCAAAATTGTAGAATCGTAGACCAGTTAAATCTACATTTAAAGTACTTATTGGGGTCACTGTTCAGTCACTTTCGATCTTTCCCTCCCAATACTCAGACTATCACATTTATGGGATTCATTCAAAAGGGAAGAAACTTTGGATGGTGACGAGAAGCAAACATGTACAAAGTGCAAAGAGAGAAGGAAGTGCACGAAATCCATATCAATTCATAAATTCCCGAAAACTTCAGTAATCTATTCAAAACAGTTTTCTTCAATAGAAAGATTTCAAAGAAAATTGAATGTTGCCATCGATTCTCCTTTAGGAGGATTGGACATGAGTAATTATGCAGCAGACAACGTAGCTCCTTGTCGCTATAGTGTGTATGCATTGTCTAAACATACACAGCGGACACTACATAGAATACTGTAGACATCCGTATGCGAGCACGAGGCATGAATATAATGATTCAATTCCATCTTAATCCCTTATGAGCGGAGATGCTTATGTTCTCTTCTATGAGCAAAAAAAGGTAATACATCACATCTTTTAGATCATTTTTCATTTCATGTTTCATTTGTATTTCACATTATGTTCTATTTCATTAACTGTCATATAAGAACCTACAAAATAAAATAGAAATATATCTCAATTTTTATGCAATCATTCTATCAGAATATTATTTTTCTTGTTGCTGGCCAACTTTATGATACCACCCCCGTAGATAACACACACACAATCAAAATTCATCTGAACTCTGTGACATAACGAGCGATTCTGACTCGTTGTTGAAATTTTTCGAGTCACTTAGCGGCAAATGCACCCACAACTCCCTCCTGAATCGACATTCGTTTTAGCAATTTTGAAGTGTTAACGACTTTGAACGATGGTAGGATCATTAGAGTAAATAATGGCTTCCCTCTCTGATTATGTTTTGATGGGAACAGGGTCTTGGAACTGGAATTAAATTCCGAATGCTAAGTGGGGAAATTGAGCAGCTCAAATTTGATTATTCTTGGTCTGAATAGATGTTTTCCTTGCGCTTGTTTGCCTGGTTCTATGAATGATTGTATTATGACACAGTATCTTGAACTCGATTCATAAAAAGACACAGGAATGATTCGATTAAGTTGATTGAAGTTTGGTACAAAGAAGTCGCTCACTATGTTTCATAATCGTGAAGATGTATTCATTATTCACAGTTCGAAGAGATCCATGTCGCTCTAAGCCTTGATTTGTATGGGAGTTTTGTTCTTTTTCTTTTCCACTCCATTCCTTAGGGTGTTTGTGTCATGGATTCGTTGATATTGTCCTCTCAAAGAATTCAGCAAAGGCTAGTTAAATGAGACTTATTGAGCTGCAGGTTGACTTGGGCTTCCCCGGTGGCATTCAGATTGCTCCTGGTGGAGCTAACGACCTAGAAGATAAATCCAAATAGCGCTGATGTCTCAGACACCGATTCAACTGCAATTACCTCAGAGGTTATTTTTATCTGTATGATTAAGTTTCTTTCAAATGGATATTCCCCATACCTGCAGATGTGAGATATAAGGTAGGCAGGTATTCCACAGTCTCCGTTTGAGGTGGTGCCTTCCCAATGACATGCATTCTTTGGCACTGGTGAAGTAATATCTTCTGCACCACAGTATCTGAAGATATTGATTTTCATGTGGGTCATTTTTCCGAGAGAATACATTACCTGAAACATTCCCCCAGGATGACTGATGATGGTTCTCGACTCATTCCTTATTCTCCTGCTCCTACCCAAATGGGATACCACAAGTTGCCCTGGTTCCTGGTCCATAATATATTGCAGCCCAACCTCATTGCCTGTAGCAGATCCATCGGTACACCAGATTTTCTTCTCTGTATGTTTCATGAAAGAAGTAGATTAAAGTTATATTGATCGATGATATATCAGATTACTCGGTTCTTATGATCTCCGCTCTTTTTGGTGACAGTAAATTAATGGATTCTTTCTTTTTTCTTTGGTTTGTTTTGTTTAATTCACCAAGTAACCAGTTAGATGTTAACCTCTCACCACTCCTCAACCTCTTCAATAGCTACCCTGAATGGAATGGATTTCCTATATTAAGCAAACTACCAGCAAACTACCAGTTAATCATTTACAACCTGTTTATAATTAATACTTTCCTTCTATTTTCCTGACTTCAAACTACTTTAAACATTTACTGATTACCACTGATTGTTCGAGAAAGCTATAGTTATAGCGTAACGCGTCACATATTACAATAAGTAGAATATGGTGGATATTTAAAAAACAACTGCTCTTTATTTAATTCCAGTAATAATGGATATCCATCAAATATTGGTCAAATCAATCAAAATCTTAGTTGAGCTACCTACCTGGGGTGAGAGAAGTGACAAATATCTCTTAACCGGAAGAAGTTCTATAGCTATTTGTATTACTAGGGAGGAAAGTGTCACTTTTCCTCCTGTAGTTAACTACATCCTGCGGGAGGAAAAGGCACTTTACTCCCATGTAATACATATGATTTTTTGTCCTACCCACTTAGTGATCCTTTTTTTAAAAAATTTAAAACGCAACTCAACTTCTTTTGTCTAAAACGGACCTACACTTGCAAGATGCAAAAGTATAGACAATACATTCATGTCTATAGGGGTAGGAGGAATAATAATTTCGCAGGAATGCCTTTAATTCAATTTATGATATTTTTTTTTAATTTAGTCAGTTTATGAAGGTAAAAGTTTCCGTACGTGATGTTTTTGATGGATTTTCGTCAGAACCCCTTATGTTCAACATATGAAAGTTATACTTTCAAATTGGCGATGGTTAGATGTAAAGTCTGAAGGACCCTCATGATTTTCCTAATCTTGGTTTTAGTATGACGGACGGTTTTCAGGTCTCATTCTATTTTTCAAAATTGCCGCTGGAAAAAATGCCTAACTCGATGATATCAGTTCTCGGCCCATAGAATTTCGACATTCAAACTTGTACTTTACGTTAAAGGACAACATTCGCCATAGAATAAATCTACCGAACGAAAGAGAAAAATGACAATAAAATACAGACGTCGTTTCAAAAGCTATTTTCACCAGAAAGCTTCTCAGTGTCGCCAAGACGTGATATCATTTCGGGAGTAAAGACTTCTGCTGGATATCATTTATTTCTTGTTTTGATCCGAGTTTATACCTGCTTGACAAAGCTGCGGAGAAACGTTGCGAATTGCTTGCGTACTTACTGGTGAGTGCGAGGAAAAGGCAGTTCGACACGAGAATGAAGATTTTTCATTTTACTTAAAAATAATTTTTCATTTGGGAGGTCAGTCTAGAACAAGTTTTGATTTATAGAAGTACTTGTGTATTATTTGAATATCTCTTTGATTTCTTCTTTTTCTTTCGAAAATTACTGAAGAAAAATTTTAAAAAATGCAAAAAACAAAACCGGAAAGATCCGTAAAAATACGGAAATACATGAGACCACCATATGATTCAATAAAAAATACCTTCTTGTCCCTCTGAGAGTCAGATTTATAGTGACCTCCGAAAAGTAGGTTCCATATGGGAAAAAAGTTTATTATTACAGTTTTTCCTACCTAGATTTTTCTCCAACAGATCTATTCAATATGTGTTTGATATAAATTCATCTGATACTATAACTTTTTTATGGGAGTAACTCAGGATCGATCTTCGTGCCCTTGTTCTGGATTTTATATATACACCGATGATTTGCTAAAAATAATTAAAAAGACAGTAAATTTCACCTAAATGAGCTACTAGTAGATGATCCACAATTCGCTTCACACTCCGTTCATACTCCGCATGGACTCACCCCAACATAAGTTACAAATGAAGTGCCATTTCGATTCCTGAATTGATTGAAGCAATGAATAATAATGCAATCAAGCAATCAATTATTGTAGTGCCTATCCGCCAATCTAAATTCAATCAATTGTTGCAAGCCAAAACGTAAATTACGAATCTGCATATTTTCCCTAACTAACCATTGTGTAAATATTAACTGGAACAAAATGAGGATGGAATTATTTTAGAGCAATCATTTCCGAATGATAATTCATGAATTATTAGTTTCAATTGGCACTCGATGAGATTCGAGTTTCTCTGGGGCAGTAATGATATTTGGCCAGAGCTTGTAATTGGTTGGTCTATAAACTGGTTTGAATTATTTGAGTAACACGAATTTATAGTCGGTGAAATCTCAACTCTAAAACATCTACTTCAATTATATCGAATGAATGTGAGCTTTCTATTCTGACCCACAACTGAACTCCTTTCTGAACTAAGTTAAAAATCAGCATTCTCGTTTTGCCAATGATTAGGTCGTTATCCAAGAATCGTCGTGAGAAACGTCCAGAACTATATTTACTATGAACAAACCAGAAACACAATCATCTGACTCAAGGAAAGCAACAGGAAAAGCGTAATTGCTGATAGTACCACTTAAGGCTGTAAGCAACTTCATTTTAGTAACATCATGAATTGAATATCGGCCAAATTCTTGAGACAGAAAATCTTCCACAGATCTGGAAGGGGTTTGTTATTTCACTGCACCTCACCATTCGAAATGAACGTCACTCGAAGACCAAATATCACTCGAAACATAATTAAAAACTCTTCCAACTGCCAAACAACAATAGCAGTAAATAAACTCGTTCAACCGGATTGATAATCACCGCTCCAATACCGTGAAAGCAGAATTGAATTTCCGGTAATGCGTGATTACTGGGGGAAATTCAAATTCTGATTGATCGGAAAAGTAAATTCATTCAACGTGCCACCCGTAATCCTGTTAGAATCGATTCACATAAATATGGCGGAAAATTGGATGACATTGTCTGTCTTGATGAAGAAGAGGACGAAACAACAGGCCAATTAGAGGGTAATTTGATTTTATTTGATGCTCAGCATGCGAGCACTGAGATTTCCTCGGACTCAGCAAGAAAACAAACGATGAAAAATGAAGGAAATTAGTTTCATCGAGGCTGAACACAGAATTATGAATCGATATATCAACGTTATTTCAGTTGACCATGGAAGAAATAACAAAGTTACGATGAAAAATTATTGGTTTTCGAGTATTGAGGCCGTGGCCGGTTCACCTCCGTGAAGGCGGTTTCCTTGGACGTTTCACTCACAACAACGGTGAGCATCTTCAGCGTGGATGTTGTCTTTTCGAAAAGCGACGTGACACTCACTGATCCCTCTATTGAAAGATCCTTGTAATCAATAGACGCAGCCCGGCTTATTACTTTGTTTCAATTGGGTTGATTGGGCAACATCCTGACAACACCACAGTGGGGTTTTCCTGCCTTATATCGAAAGAGTTACTGGCAGAATTGGAAAAATACTGGCGGAACACGGCGTCAATGCCATTTTCTCCAAAGATTCACGAGACCTTTCCGCTACTTCCGGTATGTTCCGCTTCATCTGCTCGTGAGGAGCTGCATATGTCGGCACAACTATCCCCATCGTAAAAACCAGGCTCTCCGAACACCGCAGACCACGTAGGCTAGCCCAGACATCGCTCGCATTGTTCGCTTACAGGAAGGGTATATCATTTCCTCCTCAATACACAATCAACAGAGATATACAAACAGAAATAATTTCAACAGAGAGGAATCCCTGAATAAAATCTGGTATGCACATTTCCTTTCCCAAAAATAACTTTTCTAACTGGTTCAAAATACCTCTCAACTATTTCCGGAGTAACAACACGATGTAAACTTGTTTGGCCAAGTATCATTTTAGACATGTCTAAAGGTGTCTTGTAGAGTCTTGCATTTGGATCCTATATGTAACTGGATGTGGATCAATAACGGTATTCAATATATGTCAACTCTTGTTGAAGAAATAACATATCCAACATCCTGAAGTGCGTCAAGGTTGATTAGTCTTCGCAGTATATCAGCATGTCCAAAATTTTTTGTTATACTCGATTTAAAAATCGTGTGTCTTCAGAATGGGAGCCTTATCTTTAGAGACGATTTGCTGTATTGCCAGGAATATCTGTTTTTGAACTAAGAATAGTTAGTTGAGATTTGTGATCACTTTTGACATAGTACCGAGTGACCATCAGTCATATGACTATAAGGAAGACCTTCTTCTATCTGGCTATGCATCTTGTCTGTGTCTAAGAGTGATTGGACAGTATAACAGATTGCCTTCATGTATCTTTTTTTTTATCTGTGGGAGATGCAGGACTTCTGAGTAATTCTGGGTTATGGGGGATCAATAGGGTGTTCAGTTGTTATGATTCCTTGAATTCGTAGGAAGAATCATGACACTAACTACGTCATTTCCATTTTGCACAATTGTTCAATAAATGACATTAAGTTTATGCATATTTCTCAATTTTTAATAATAAACTGATCGCTCCCAGTTATCATACATAATAAAATATAAAATGTACAATCCTATCCGACTAGCTTATGATGAGAAAATAAAAATAAAAACATGCTCATTTTCATTAATTTACAAGATCAATTGTAAAATGAGATGACTAGGTATCATTAGAACATAACTCTAAACATTTTTTTCACAGCTATGAATGCTTTATCAAAATATGGTGATCAACCCCAGAATATAGGACCATATCGCAAAGTTGATTGTACCAAACCATAATAAAGAAGTTTTAGTACATGAAAAGACACAGTATCTCTTGAATTTTTCATAATATAGCAGTAAGTACTTAGCTTGGCACTTTATTATACGTTATTTATATGAGCCTCCCAGGTGAGCTTGGAATCTAATGTTATTCCTAAAAATTTTATAGTTTCAATACTCTCGACGGGTGTTGGTCCAATTTGATTCTAGACCATTTTCTTCACCATACTGATTTAACTTATGAGATACTTTGTTGCTGTTTTTAATGAGTTGTTCGATTTGAGTATTTGACATGAGAATGTTGGTATCATCAGCATATTGAATGATTTGATTTGGGGTTTAACAAAATTTTGTGATATCACTTATAAATATTATAAAGAATTAGAGGCGAGGTATCGAACCTTGTGGCACCCCCATTGCAGGTTGAAGAGGATCCGTTCTAACATTATCACTTATGATGACTTTTGTTTGGGAGTTCTACCATCGCTCCTTGATAATATTTTTGTATTCACGTCGGAATCAATGAGACAGAAGACCATACGTAAAAGCAAATACCTATGAAAATATTTGCAGAATTCATTAATAATTTGCATTGTACACAATTTTCGGTGGTGTTGGTTCCATGCACATGAACTATATCGTTGATACCGATTTCTTTCGGTTGTTAATTGTTAATGAATCTGGTTGCCAATTTCCCCAGCAATTAAGCTAGTTTAATTCTAATTTGACGATTAGACAAATTTATTGTTACTCTTGCTACTATTGCTACCTAGAGCGGATGCAACCTCACAGGTTACGCCACTGCCACATTTCACCTGCGAAATGCTCCAACGGAGAAGGACCCCCTCATTACGAAATCGCATCAATTCATAGCCCTAATAGCGGCGTACTCAAGGTATCAGAACACACCTACGCTAAGCCCGTAATTTCTGAGACCCATAATTTCTTAACAGTTCATAAGGGTCGCCATGGCGAACCCATCTCTCCCCTTGACGTTCATAATCCGCGCCGTCGTAAAGTGTAACGACATCCTAGAATGCGTTGAGACAGTTAGGGATTTACGGTGATACGTCCCTAACAGACTCGAATAAGTTAGATGCCGGTTTTACAGCCTCCGTTCTGGACTTTTCCTGCGTTCGTCACGTGGATTTGGGAGTGAACGTGGGGAGCCACTTGAACCACTGATGGAAATCTTAACACCATCAACGAAGGTGTACTGTGTGTCCCAGCGAGAACTCCCACTTAGTTTAGATCTTCAAACGTTTCAACCGCGGCAGTCATCTTCAGTGGCGTGGTCTCGCTAACGTATCAACTGAAACGTCATCGATACAATAGTTATTTTTGTATTGGGTGCGTAAAAAGAGTGTTTTTTTTTTTAATGGCAAATGAGAGTGTTAATTCTTCTACCTCTGAAAGTCTGGATGAAACTTTTATCCGTCCGCAAAAATTGAGGTTTCTGAACATATCTTGAATCAGTTCAGTACATCCTCTTTCTAGTTGCCCGCTTTCTCCGCAAGTTATGTCCAGTAACCTTGACTCAGGTTCGTTATTACGCCACAGAAACAGAGGCAACCACTCAATTACAGAATACATAAAAGAATACGTCAGTCGTGAAAGCAGCAAAAATAGCTTTGCAGGAGTATTTAAAGAAGGACGTCTACACAAGGGATACTAGCACTCAAATCAAATCTAAAGCTTTGCACTACGTTATATTAATTATGCCCAGCGGGGTGCTCAGAAGTTTTAACGATACCTGCTGAAAGGATTACATGGGGACGTAAATAGAGTAACGGATAATCCAAAACTCATTTCTACCAAGATTGTTTAAAGATTAGGCAACAGTGAGAAGGCTAGAGAGTCGTGATCAATTAAGATACTTGAGATTGGACAACTACAAGATAGTAGATAACTTTGTTGTCCAACTGGAATCTACATCAAAATGTACCTATTGTGGTCATTTTTCAGCAAGGTTTGATCTATTCTGGGACCTCTCTTTACAGATACATTTCCAGCCAAGTCTGTCACAACGTTTGGACTATTTTATTAAAGAGAAAATTTTGGATGATAACGAGAAACCTTCTTGTAAAATGCAAAGAGAGTAGGAAGTGCACAAAAACCATCATCATGAATTTTCAGAAACTCTGGTGATTCATTTATCACGTTTTTCTCTGAAGATTTCTTATTATACCTTCAGGGTTGGATATGAGCAACTAGGCAACAGAAAACGCATGTCCTTGTCGCTACAATCTATATGCTTCTTCTAATCATAGTAGAACCACATATAGAGGACACTACACGGGTTGCTAATACTTACGATTGTAGTTTATGGCAATAATTGTATAATGTGGTATATTCCAATTGTTATACTAATACCGGAAATTCAGCAACCAGAATATCATGAACAAATTTTGGAACTCCCTATACAATTCTTTCCAGTAGACAAGACCCCGTGTGAGAGAACATGGATTACCGTGCCAGATTAAACTTCAAGATCAACCATTTATCAGTCCGATGTCACCGAATCTATCAAATAAACAGCTGGGCTATTTTATGGATCTCGGAAAGTTTCGCTTCTCGCTTCTCATTTTTGGTCGTTTTCGCGAAAGTCGATTTATCACCACATGAAGAGGGATGGAGTGTGTCGGTATTATTTGGCCATGTGAATTAGAAGTTATCATCTCAAGTCTGGCTTCGACTGTCTAGATAAGTTAGCCAGTCATTGATCTAATGCTATATGTCAAAAATGTAGAAGAAGAGGCGAATAAATTATTATTATTATTATTATTATTATTAAAATTTCTTCGGTTATCCAGGGTGTACCCAAACATCATGTACATCCGAAAGGAGGACATTGCCTGGCTTATTTTAAGACTGAAAGTTTATATAAACATAGTTCCTCAAACGATTCGTTACCGATATACGGGGTATTGAAATTTCAAGTATTTTTTTGTTTTTTCTTTATAGATCCTGCAGTTTTTGAGATATCTAGCTCAAATTCGAAACGTATATTACGTTATAGGGCTCACATCAATGGACACCTCAAATGTTTCCGAGAATCTACGGGGTGATTTTTTTTTAATGGTCATGCCCCCTTTTCTCCCACTGAACTTTTTTGGGGTGCGCCGTTAGTAAATTCTAAAATGAAAAATCTATTTTTTGGTTTGTTTGCCAACTTTTTTGTATCGTGTAGTTTTTTCGTATCTAGGACCGTTATCGAGTAAAATAATTGATTTTTTTTTACTTTATAGGCATTTTTTGGAACACAAATTGCCATCACAGGAACCAACGACAACACGCCACCAAACATACAAATGGACGCCCACTAGCAACTGAACACACCATAAAATACATAGCTAACTAGTTATTTCTTGTGACAGGCAAAAAATGGGACAGAAGCGAGGACAATATTTCAAAAAAACGCAATAAAAGAAAACTACAAAAGCAATACAGTCACAAAACAAAATAATCAATTACTTGAGAATAGAAAATCGAAACGTGTTGGGGTATTTTTTTATGTATTGTTTTTCATTTCCGAGATATTTCCACTGGACACTATTCGACACACTGTATATTCGTACCCTTCACATATAGTATCGAGCTTTCAAATATACATTTTGGTTGTCAGAACCATCGCATTGAGTTTTTTTATTATTCACTATTTGACAAAAACTGAATTGTTCTGAAATATACCCAAATATCAATATAATTTCAGAGATTTGAATAATGACAGATATTTGGGTTAATGTTGATTTATAACTCTGAAATACAACTATTCGGCATGTTTGCAATTATTTATCATAATATCAAATCCCTAGTTGTGAAGCGGCATTTCGGCTGGTGAATTATTAATGTAATATCAAAAGTCAATATGATAAACTTGGCTATTCATACTATTCGGGAATTCTAATCATGAATGATCATTCAGAGTCAGTATTCGTCATAGACTACAAGCCCGCATCACAATTGGGGGGGGTCATTTGACCCTCATGAAACATGAAGAACGATGCTGCTATATATGAGAAAATAACTTTGGGCACTATGCGTCAATTCTGGGTGATGCATTTGACAATAATAATAATAATTTTTCATCTCAAGATGTGCTTTTCCCAAGTAGCACACCCCTATTGGGACAATATTGGTGCAATATTGTGAAAATATTGGCAAAATATTCAAATAATAATATTGGCGAGAAAGAACATTCGGCGATATTGGTCCAATATTTAAAAAATAATATTGGTCTAATATTCTCGAAGAAATATTGGCCTCAAAATGTTGACGATATTAGTACAATATCGCTGTAGCACACTTACATTGGAATAATATTGGTAAAATATTGGCAAAATATTAAAACGTAATATTGGCGAGATAAAATTATAATTATTTCGAGATATTTGCACAATATTACTTGGACATTATACGAATAATATTAGTGAAATATTGAGGAAGCAATATTAGCCCCAAAATATTTAGGGATATTGGTACAATATCATTTGCATATATTGGTAAAATATTCAAGGGAATATGTTGCCTTGGAAACATTGATGAAATATTTCCAGAAAATGTCGAATAATTTAAAAACTCTACAATTTTGTTTCTACTTCAATTTACCACTAAGTAGATTGACTTGTAAACGCAGTGTGCGAAGCCTTATTTGATATAAGTTATTATGATTGAGCTATTGTTCCATATGTGGGGCCACCTAGCGGTTTCTTACCCAAGTTTAATCATGATTCATTTCAATATTGTTTATTGAATATTCGGCTAATATTCAAATTTCAATCCTAGTGATAAATGTATTTTGTAATATTGTATCAATATTGTCTTTCAAATATTGGCGTAAGGTTTTTGTAACAATCTCAATCAATATAGGGTAAATATAATTTTTAGAATATGGGTTGAATAATAACCCTGTACTATCAAACTTGGATATACAATATTGTTTTTTTATCTCTAAAATCGATATGAGAGTAATATTGAAATCGCAATATTGGAGCTAGATGCTGGAAACAATATGTAGGCAATATCGCTCTATCAATATTGGTGAAAATTATTGAACCAATATTGACCCAATATTTCATAAACCAATATAGATTCAGAACAGGTTAAGCCAATATTCCACCAATATTATTAATGAAATATTGTTTTTCCAATATGAACCTCTATTGGTTCAATATTATTTTTACATTTACAATATATCCATATTGGCCCAATATGAAAATTAGATTCAGCCAACATGAGATGCTACCTGGGTTCGGACAAAATATTCTTGTAAGGTATTCCTTACGTTGGGTAGATTATGAAATAATAATCTCCTAGAACCGATTGCCGTTTAAAAATAATGGGACCAAAAGCCAGGAATTGTTATTTTCGATATAATGAACAACTTCTTACCGCTCATCATTTTCAAGGAATCCGTGATATAATTTGAATTATTAACATCTTGTTTATTTCTCCATCTCTTGACGGAAATTCAGTATTTGAAACTTTCTATGTTTACGTGGCAAGTCAGTTTCAGCAATACAAGAGTTCAGAAAATCCTATTACTTAGTGAAGTTTCGTGTATAATTTGAGAAAGTGTATTTCCACAAAACACGACCAAAACGAAGTGTATACTTAATAATAAAACTCCTCTATTTGCATAAAGTTCCGCACGCGATGGATAATATCCGTAGTTTGACTAATTCAGTGCTGCAACAATGTTGACGAAACGTTTATGCGGCATTCACAAAAATGTTTGACTAATAAGCATCCTTTTTCTATAAGTCTATTATAAAAGATAGTTATTTGTTAAACCGTTATTTATAATACTAATGAAATTGTTATGATAAGAGATGGAATAATTCAACTCGAATTGGTATAACTGAATTAAATTAAATTTCCAATAATCCTCAATAATCGTTTATATTTCAGAATAATATATCCCATGAAACTGTCATCAAACCAATTGTTGAAATATTTCAACCTATGAAATTGAACTATCATACAGTGCTAGTGTAACGTCCGTTCCCCCCCTACTAATTTTTGAACCGCCTGGTATATCGCAACGAAATTTGGAAGGCTCAAATAGGAGATGAAAACGTACTTTTTTATTTTTTTAAATAGAACACCCGGTATATCATTGCATGATTGGTTAGGGATGATCATAAGGAATACAACAACACCAAGTTTGATGCTATTATCTCCAAAGACTATGGAGATATCACCTATTACTTTCTCCATAAGCCGAATGAGTGGGAGAGAGAAACTTTTTCTGGCGGGTCAATAAATTCTCGCACTCAGATAACCGTATTTTTTCGATATTAGCAAATAATGTAAGTGATATGCTAGTATTCACTTGATACACAGGACCTCCACTTACAATAGCGCCTCTGGCGGGAGCGAAATCGTCCATGTCTGTCATTGTCTGTTTCCCACAATTGATTTTCATGTTAGAAATTAATTTTGAATACTTCATTATGTTATTGGACCTATGTCAAGTTATTTTAGTGGAGTCAAGGAACAAATCCCCCACCTGACACCAAATTACAGTCTCGCAGAAAGCAACAAATTTCAGGTTAACTCCTCACGCTCACGTGTCCTCTTTACTCTTGTCACTCGTTCAGAAATTCATGCCACAGAATGAGGGGCACACTAGCATTTGAATTCATAGTTTATTCGAAGGAGTATTCGCACTGCCATAAATAAGACGCACGAACTACCGTCCCACGAATCCCTCACCTGACAGCATACATATTTTTGTTTGTCAGAAATACTGCGATACTTTCAGTTCTGGTGTAAATAACAGCTTTTTACGTGCTCTGAATCCGAAAAGGGCGGAATGCGCCTCACATATACGGCGTTTGTAACAGTAGTCTGGTTCACAAGGGCTATTTTGTCAAAAGGCTAACCTAGACCACCGAAAATTATGATTTTGGTCTCAATCAATTCAAAATGGCGTCTAGAAAAAATATTTAACTGGAAATTTGAGCCGGGAAAATTGCTAAAGTTATAAACAATTGAGAACAAAAAAAATGGTGTGCTTTGCTGCAAATATTTCAAAGGCTAGTGGAGATATTCAAAATTTAAAAAAAATATACTGGAAGAGCAGGAGAACTTCCAAAAAGGGTGCCTCATTGCGGAACTATATTATTTAAATTTGGAGGTGAAAATTAGGATAAAAACGGGTAGTGGTCGTCGCATCGACCTAACCAGATCAAATTGAATTTTAACCGAATATATATGAATAATAGGGAAAAAAATTGTTGTACCGTCTAAACATATAAAAAAAATATTTCCTCTTTAAAAATTATTAATTTATCACATTGATTCATTTTAAGAATTCTGTTGCTTAAAATATGTAGTAATTGTATTTTGCAACTTTTGAACCCTCATAAATCAACCCCCACTGTAGCTTAATTAAAAATATATATATTTCATCATTTATTATAGTGTTTTGATTCAAGAATGTTGTTGTTTAAAATATGTACTAATTTAATTCCACAACTTTTCAACCCTCATATATCAACCCCCATTGTAGCTTAAAAAATGTACGAATAAATAATGAAATCATTGACGCATTTGAACAAGAATTATAAAACTCAGATACTTAAAATAAAAAATATAATTATGATTTTTTTATGCACTAACCGATTTATTTTTATAACTATAACAAACACATTTGGGTTATTTTTAAAAAAATTGTCAGCACACGTACTATTTAATTCCAACTTGAGAATACACGGGCGGGGACACATTGAGCAGATGTTTCTCCACCTGTATTTTGGAAAAAATGTGAGTGTGGTTTTTCAAATAAAGCTCCATCATTTTTGATGATAAAAAGTTCATCCAAAAATCATTTCGTAAGGATTTTCAAGAGCTACAGGGATTTGTGAATTCAATTTTCACAAATTACTGAGTTTTGAAATGGAGTGAGTTTAAAGGGCTTGAATAAGATGGTACTCGCTTGTAAGTAGAGGTCTGAAACGGCCATATTTCGCCAAATATTGATCTCACAGAAAATCTATCTGGAGAAAAATCTTTGCAATTGAAAAAGCTAAAATTCGATACTCCAACATTTTTTCGTATCTCCAGTATTTTTTGAGTTATTTTGAAGAAAATGGCTTTTTTTACGAAATGACAGAAAATTGTTTTTCACTTTAAGTTCAAATTTTTCAAAAATTAGGCATTCTAAATTGGTCCAACTTCTCTTAAATTTAGAATTTGACTAACAAAAGATAACCATTAGCCTAGTCCGTATTGGTCTTACAGAAATTATATGAGGGGATATTTTTTGTTATTTTATTGGCTACAATTTTGTTGAGAGTTAGGACTGTTTTATATGTCTTGTTTCCTAAGTAAGTATAATTTTTGAAATTTTTGGATATCTCGAATAGTTTTTGAAATATTTGAAGAAAAAAAAAATTTTTTTTTTCAGTTAATTGTTTTTAAATTTTGCAATTTATGTCAGCAGCAATTTTTTAAATCAACATTTTTTCTAGATGCCATTTCATATCGAATGAGGCCATTTTTTTGACAAAATAGCATTTGTGAACCAGACTATCACATATAGATACTTCTCCGGCGTTTGTAACAGGACTCTCAGCAGACTATTGCGATATCGAGCACCGTCATTAGTTGTTCTACTCCTCTAATTACTTTCTTGAATAAATACTCGAAATACCTCGGGTAAACGAAGAAAAACTCTAATACGATACCGAACTTCATAATTAATCTTGTTTGGGAGAATTTTCTACTGGGAAATTGATTAGCGCGGTCTGGGGGTCATGTTGAAGCTCTGTAATGATTTCTGTTCTTTTTCCAAGTTTTTCGAGCAGTCTGTGAGGGGAATGTCTGATGGAAGAGGGTTCGGATAGAGACTTTTTATCCAGTTAGTAGAATCGACTAGGCGATGTTAACCTCGACTGTTTATTATCATAATAAAATGCGAAGGTTTATCGTTGAAATATAGTGAATCTTCTTCATAACTTTCCGAAACTATGCTGTTGTTACAATGTAGGTAGATAATTCCGGCGAATATTTTGGGGACCTGTGCCACTGTCATACAATTAAAGTATAAGAGTTGAACAGATCGAAACTTTTGTCCCTCCCTCTCCCTCTCCCTCTCCCTCTCCCTCTCCCTCTCCCTCTCCCTCTCCCTCTCCCTCTCCCTCTCCCTCTCCCTCTCCCTCTCCCTCTCCCTCTCCCTCTCCCTCTCCCTCTCCCTCTCCCTCTCCCTCTCCCTCTCCCTCTCCCTCTCCCTCTCCCTCTCCCTCTCCCCTCTCCCTCTCCCTCTCCCTCTCCCTCTCCCTCTCCCTCTCCCTCTCCCTCTCCCTCTCCCTCTCCCTCTCCCTCTCCCTCTCCCTCTCCCTCTCCCTCTCCCTCTCCTCTCCCTCTCCCTCTCCCTCTCCCTCTCCCTCTCCCTCTCCCTCTCTCCCTCTCCCTCTCCCTCTCCCTCTCCCTCTCCCTCTCCCTCTCCCTCTCTCCTCTCCCTCTCCCTCTCCCTCTCCCTCTCCCTCTCCCTCTCCCTCTCCCTCTCCCTCTCCCTCTCCCTCTCCCTCTCCCTCTCCCTCTCCCTCTCCCTCTCCCTCTCCCTCTCCCTCTCCCTCTCCCTCTCCCTCTCCCCTCTCCCTCTCCCTCTCCCTCTCCCTCTCCCTCTCCCTCTCCCTCCCCCTCTCCCTCTCCCTCTCCCTCTCTTCACGATTTTCACGCTTATCAAAATCATGCCTACAAGATAAATAGAATTGCCAAAGGCTCAAAGGATATAAGTGGAGGATTCTGCTCACCCGAAGAAAGTGTGGTTAGAAAGTGAGGTTATGGTCCCATATTGGGTATGCTTTCAATAGTCGACTAAAATGTCGACAGTCCACAGAATAGACAGATATCACATATCCCAGACCGATATCCAGAATCTTAGCGGATTTGCCAAATAACTTCATTCCTCGAAGTGTCAAAATGTCAACAAAGGATTCTAAAATGTCAGCACCCAACATTATCTAATATTCCTTGTTGCTCGCGTAGATTTCTGTCTATACCCCAGATGAAAAGTTTCCGATACTGTATAGCTCTTAAGTCACTCACTGGCTGTGCTTGCTCGTAGAAAGCACTCATTTGTCAACAAATGGGAGTCGCTAGGTTGTGTGGAAAATACAACCGGGTAGCTTGGTTTTCCCCCAGCTAGTCTCAAAGTCGCAAAATTTATTTTGATTTGGAACTTCTTGGAATTTATTTGCTCTAGTATTGCCTTGAAAAAGTCTAGAGCCGGAGAGTGTGTATTGACACGAATTCTTTTATGATATTTATTTTGTTTCCAAAAGTTTTCACTTTGAACAAAATGCCAGGCCGAAGATTTCTCAAACACCCGAATACTGATCACTTTAATTTAAATGAAAGTTAGAAGAAGCTCCAGGAGATTTACCACTAGGAGAACTCGTGTTCTCCCCAAAGGAACGGTATTCCTCAGTGGCTGAGATCCGAGCCTTCCGAAGTCTAGCGGATAAGTCATATAAATAGAGCACAATGGCTTATATTTATACAAAAGCCGTACATTTACGTCGGCAAATAGGAAGCCGAGCCACCAGTGGGCGGGGCCTATTGGAATTCGCGACTTGGATATACTCCACTAAGTATTTCAGAATTAGATTTTTAATCTTATTCTGACGGAATAATTGGAAATACCAATTTTCCTCATCAGTATTTCGTGGAGAAGATGACACATTCAGTAAAACTTTCTTACCTTGTTTAATACACTATTATTGTCGATGACACCAAACAATGAGTACAACACGCAAATGCATTCCATAACCACGTACGCAGAGTCCTTCGCTCACTTATATGTTCAACTCGGTACATTTCCATTGGATCATGCCGTGAATCACTCTCCTGCTACCTGCCATAACAGGGTGTTCCTGCGAGTTCTTGCTGGCGTTCCTGCTTCAACCCACATGCGACCGTACACTGTATGTTCGCCAGACGTGACCGCTCTGAAGTGGGTTAATGGTGGCGGATCGAAAAAATTATGAAATATGTATCGGGTGGGTCTTTTATGTTTCTGAAGGTGCAAGCCACTTCATTCTCTATTCCGGACGAGTAGCGGAAGACTATCGACTGTTCTGGTTTTCACTCGACATCGAGGAGCACTACGTGAATGTGTAGGAGGCAATTCGAACGTTGTGTCCCATTTTCCGGGGGTGGAATGTGTCCCACTTTGATATGAGTAGCATAAAGACCAACTAAGCGGAGTTGTGAATTCTGAAAAGTTGAGGAAAGTACTTTATAATTGAATGGGAAGTGATTAGGAATTATAGCCGACATTCAAATCATTCATCTCTCATACATATCAAGAACGAATGCAACAGAAGAACAAAAGACAGTTTTCTTGATAGTGTTGGCAGATTGAGACCTAAGAGAGCTAGTGCCGAGCCCTGGAAAGTAGGCAGATTCAGACCCCGTTCAAACGCTCAGTATAAACTAATGCAATACAATGAATCGATTGACGTTCGCAGAATTCGTCTATCTCTAGCCGTTCTCAAGTTGGTCGGCTGTATCAGTTTTCAAATGTGTATTTTGGCGCCAAAAATATTTCTGATGAGTTTTCGACATTTTCGTTCAAAGAGTCGGAATCAGCACGTTAAAATATGTCCGAGGAGAAAAATTTAAAATTCGAAAAATGAAAAATCAAAAACCTCAGGAAATTGGATTTTCTACCTTAAAAACTCGTTTCCGGCTAAATCTCATATCTGAGCACATAAAAATCATACATTTCCAAAATGAGCATAAAATTTCACGTATACAGTGCAAATTTCAGGTCGATGTGACGACTTGGTATTTTTCATGATTTTTAGGGGTGAACCCCTTTCAAGTTTTTTCGAGTAATTTTTTATTTTTTCGATTGACTGGAAATATACGAAACATAGTATTTCGGTCATTCTGAATCGATTGGCGTTCGCAGAACTCGTCTATCTCTAGCCGTTCTCGAGTTGGTCAGCTCTGAATCAGTTTTCAAATGTGTATTTTGGCGCCAAAAATATTTCTGATGAGTTTTCGACATTTTCGTTCAAAGAGTCGGAATCAGCACGTTGAAATACGTCCGAGGAGAAAAATTTAAAATTCGAAAAATGAAAAATAAAAACCCTCAGGAAATTGGATTTTCTACCTAAAAAACTCGTTTCCGGCTAAATCTCATATCTGAGCACATAAAAATCATACATTTTCGAAATGAGCATGAAATTTCACGTATACAGTGCAAATTTCAGGTCGATGTGACGACTTGGTATTTTTCATGATTTTTAGGGGTGCTTTCAAGTTTTTTCGAGTAATTTTTTATTTTTTCGATTGACTGGAAATATACGAAACATAGTATTTCGGTCATTCTGAATCGATTGGCGTTCGCAGAATTTGTCTATCTCCAACCGTTCTCAAGTTGGTCAGCTGTGAATCAGTTTTCAAATGTGTATTTTGGCGCCAAAAATATTTCTGATGAGTTTTCGACATTTTCGTTCAAAGAGTCGGAATCAGCACGTCAAAATACGTCCGAGAGCAAAAATTTAAAATTCGAAAAATGAAAAATAAAAAACCTCAGGAAATTGGATTTTCTACCTAAAAAACTCGTTTCCGGCTAAATCTCATATCTGAGCACATGAAAATCATACATTTCCAAAATGAGCATAAAATTTCACGTATACAGTGCAAATTTCAGGTCGATGTGACGACTTGGTATTTTTCATGATTTTTAGGGGTGAACCCCTTTCAAGTTTTTTCGAGTAATTTTTTATTTTTTCGATTGACTGGAAATATACGAAACATAGTATTTCGGTCATTCTGAATCGATTGGCGTTCGCAGAACTCGTCTATCTCTAACCGTTCTCGAGTTGGTCAGCTCTGAATCAGTTTTCAAATGTGTATTTTGGCGCCAAAAATATTTCTGATGAGTTTTCGACATTTTCGTTCAAAGAGTCGGAATCAGCACGTCAAAATACGTCCGAGAGCAAAAATTTAAAATTCGAAAAATGAAAAATAAAAAACCTCAGGAAATTGGATTTTCTACCTAAAAAACTCGTTTCCGGCTAAATCTCATATCTGAGCACATGAAAATCATACATTTCCAAAATGAGCATAAAATTTCACGTATACAGTGCAAATTTCAGGTCGATGTGACGACTTGGTATTTTTCATGATTTTTAGGGGTGAACCCCTTTCAAGTTTTTTCGAGTAATTTTTTATTTTTTCGATTGACTGGAAATATACGAAACATAGTATTTCGGTCATTCTGAATCGATTGGCGTTCGCAGAACTCGTCTATCTCTAACCGTTCTCGAGTTGGTCAGCTCTGAATCAGTTTTCAAATGTGTATTTTGGCGCCAAAAATATTTCTGATGAGTTTTCGACATTTTCGTTCAAAGAGTCGGAATCAGCACGTCAAAATACGTCCGAGGAGAAAAACTTAAAATTCGAAAAATGAAAAATAAAAAACCTCAGGAAATTGGATTTTCTACCTAAAAAACTCGTTTCCGGCTAAATCTCATATCTGAGCACATGAAAATCATACATTTCCGAAATGAGCATGAAATTTCACGTATACAGTGCAAATTTCAGGTCGATGTGACGACTTGGTATTTTTCATGATTTTTAGGGGTGAACCCCTTTCAAGTTTTTTCGAGTAATTTTTTATTTTTTCGATTGACTGGAAATATACGAAACATAGTATTTCGGTCATTCTGAATCGATTGGCGTTCGCAGAACTCGTCTATCTCTAACCGTTCTCGAGTTGGTCAGCTCTGAATCAGTTTTCAAATGTGTATTTTGGCGCCAAAAATATTTCTGATGAGTTTTCGACATTTTCGTTCAAAGAGTCGGAATCAGCACGTTGAAATACGTCCGAGGAGAAAAATTTAAAATTCGAAAAATGAAAAATAAAAAACCAGGAAATTGGATTTTCTACCTAAAAAACTCGTTTCCGGCTAAATCTCATATCTGAGCACATGACAATCATACATTTTCGAAATGAGCATGAAATTTCACGTATACAGTGCAAATTTCAGGTCGATGTGACGACTTGGTATTTTTCATGATTTTTAGGGGTGAACCCCTTTCAAGTTTTTTCGAGTAATTTTTTATTTTTTCGATTGACTGGAAATATACGAAACATAGTATTTCGGTCATTCTGAATCGATTGGCGTTCGCAGAATTTGTCTATCTCCAACCGTTCTCAAGTTGGTCAGCTGTGAATCAGTTTTCAAATGTGTATTTTGGCGCCAAAAATATTTCTGATGAGTTTTCGACATTTTCGTTCAAAGAGTCGGAATCAGCACGTTGATATACGTCCGAGGAGAAAAATTTAAAATTCGAAAAATGAAAAATAAAAAACCTCAGGAAATTGGATTTTCTACCTAAAAAACTCGTTTCCGGCTAAATCTCATATCTGAGCACATGAAAATCATACATTTTCGAAATGAGCATGAAATTTCACGTATACAGTGCAAATTTCAGGTCGATGTGACGACTTGGTATTTTTCATGATTTTTAGGGGTGAACCCCTTTCAAGTTTTTTCGAGTAATTTTTTATTTTTTCGATTGACTGGAAATATACGAAACATAGTATTTCGGTCATTCTGAATCGATTGGCGTTCGCAGAATTTGTCTATCTCCAACCGTTCTCAAGTTGGTCAGCTGTGAATCAGTTTTCAAATGTGTATTTTGGCGCCAAAAATATTTCTGATGAGTTTTCGACATTTTCGTTCAAAGAGTCGGAATCAGCACGTTGATATACGTCCGAGGAGAAAAATTTAAAATTCGAAAAATGAAAAATAAAAAACCTCAGGAAATTGGATTTTCTACCTTAAAAACTCGTTTCCGGCTAAATCTCATATCTGAGCACATAAAAATCATACATTTCCGAAATGAGCATGAAATTTCACGTATACAGTGCAAATTTCAGGTCGATGTGACGACTTGGTATTTTTCATGATTTTTAGGGGTGAACCCCTTTCAAGTTTTTTCGAGTAATTCTTTATTTTTTCGATTGACTGGAAATATACGAAACATAGTATTTCGGTCATTCTGAATCGATTGGCGTTCGCAGAATTTGTCTATCTCCAACCGTTCTCAAGTTGGTCAGCTGTGAATCAGTTTTCAAATGTGTATTTTGGCGCCAAAAATATTTCTGATGAGTTTTCGACATTTTCGTTCAAAGAGTCGGAATCAGCACGTTGAAATACGTCCGAGGAGAAAAATTTAAAATTCGAAAAATGAAAAATAAAAAACCTCAGGAAATTGGATTTTCTACCTAAAAAACTCGTTTCCGGCTAAATCTCATATCTGAGCACATGAAAATCATACATTTTCGAAATGAGCATGAAATTTCACGTATACAGTGCAAATTTCAGGTCGATGTGACGACTTGGTATTTTTCATGATTTTTAGGGGTGAACCCCTTTCAAGTTTTTTCGAGTAATTTTTTATTTTTTCGATTGACTGGAAATATACGAAACATAGTATTTCGGTCATTCTGAATCGATTGGCGTTCGCAGAATTTGTCTATCTCCAACCGTTCTCAAGTTGGTCAGCTGTGAATCAGTTTTCAAATGTGTATTTTGGCGCCAAAAATATTTCTGATGAGTTTTCGACATTTTCGTTCAAAGAGTCGGAATCAGCACGTCAAAATACGTCCGAGAGCAAAAATTTAAAATTCGAAAAATGAAAAATAAAAAACCTTAGGAAATTGGATTTTCTACCTTAAAAACTCGTTTCCGGCTAAATCTCATATCTGAGCACATGAAAATCATACATTTTCGAAATGAGCATGAAATTTCACGTATACAGTGCAAATTTCAGGTCGATGTGACGACTTGGTATTTTTCATGATTTTTAGGGGTGAACCCCTTTCAAGTTTTTTCGAGTAATTTTTTATTTTTTCGATTGACTGGAAATATACGAAACATAGTATTTCGGTCATTCTGAATCGATTGGCGTTCGCAGAATTTGTCTATCTCCAACCGTTCTCAAGTTGGTCAGCTGTGAATCAGTTTTCAAATGTGTATTTTGGCGCCAAAAATATTTCTGATGAGTTTTCGACATTTTCGTTCAAAGAGTCGGAATCAGCACGTTGAAATACGTCCGAGGAGAAAAATTTAAAATTCGAAAAATGAAAAATAAAAAACCTCAGGAAATTGGATTTTCTACCTAAAAAACTCGTTTCCGGCTAAATCTCATATCTGAGCACATGAAAATCATACATTTTCGAAATGAGCATGAAATTTCACGTATACAGTGCAAATTTCAGGTCGATGTGACGACTTGGTATTTTTCATGATTTGTAGGGGTGAACCCCTTTCAAGTTTTTTCGAGTAATTTTTTATTTTTTCGATTGACTGGAAATATACGAAACATAGTATTTCGGTCATTCTGAATCGATTGGCGTTCGCAGAATTTGTCTATCTCCAACCGTTCTCAAGTTGGTCAGCTGTGAATCAGTTTTCAAATGTGTATTTTGGCGCCAAAAATATTTCTGATGAGTTTTCGACATTTTCGTTCAAAGAGTCGGAATCAGCACGTTGAAATACGTCCGAGGAGAAAAATTTAAAATTCGAAAAATGAAAAATAAAAAACCTCAGGAAATTGGATTTTCTACCTAAAAAACTCGTTTCCGGCTAAATCTCATATCTGAGCACATGAAAATCATACATTTTCGAAATGAGCATGAAATTTCACGTATACAGTGCAAATTTCAGGTCGATGTGACGACTTGGTATTTTTCATGATTTTTAGGGGTGAACCCCTTTCAAGTTTTTTCGAGTAATTTTTTATTTTTTCGATTGACTGGAAATATACGAAACATAGTATTTCGGTCATTCTGAATCGATTGGCGTTCGCAGAATTTGTCTATCTCCAACCGTTCTCAAGTTGGTCAGCTGTGAATCAGTTTTCAAATGTGTATTTTGGCGCCAAAAATATTTCTGATGAGTTTTCGACATTTTCGTTCAAAGAGTCGGAATCAGCACGTCAAAATACGTCCGAGAGCAAAAATTTAAAATTCGAAAAATGAAAAATAAAAAACCTTAGGAAATTGGATTTTCTACCTAAAAAACTCGTTTCCGGCTAAATCTCATATCTGAGCACATGAAAATCATACATTTTCGAAATGAGCATGAAATTTCACGTATACAGTGCAAATTTCAGGTCGATGTGACGACTTGGTATTTTTCATGATTTTTAGGGGTGTTCAAGTTTTTTCGAGTAATTTTTTATTTTTTCGATTGACTGGAAATATACGAAACATAGTATTTCGGTCATTCTGAATCGATTGGCGTTCGCAGAATTTGTCTATCTCCAACCGTTCTCAAGTTGGTCAGCTGTGAATCAGTTTTCAAATGTGTATTTTGGCGCCAAAAATATTTCTGATGAGTTTTCGACATTTTCGTTCAAAGAGTCGGAATCAGCACGTTGATATACGTCCGAGGAGAAAAATTTAAAATTCGAAAAATGAAAAATAAAAAACCTCAGGAAATTGGATTTTCTACCTTAAAAACTCGTTTCCGGCTAAATCTCATATCTGAGCACATAAAAATCATACATTTCCGAATGAGCATGAAATTTCACGTATACAGTGCAAATTTCAGGTCGATGTGACGACTTGGTATTTTTCATGATTTTTAGGGGTGAACCCCTTTCAAGTTTTTTCGAGTAATTTTTTATTTTTTCGATTGACTGGAAATATACGAAACATAGTATTTCGGTCATTCTGAATCGATTGGCGTTCGCAGAATTTGTCTATCTCCAACCGTTCTCAAGTTGGTCAGCTGTGAATCAGTTTTCAAATGTGTATTTTGGCGCCAAAAATATTTCTGATGAGTTTTCGACATTTTCGTTCAAAGAGTCGGAATCAGCACGTTGAAATACGTCCGAGGAGAAAAATTTAAAATTCGAAAAATGAAAAATAAAAAACCTCAGGAAATTGGATTTTCTACCTAAAAAACTCGTTTCCGGCTAAATCTCATATCTGAGCACATGAAAATCATACATTTTCGAAATGAGCATGAAATTTCACGTATACAGTGCAAATTTCAGGTCGATGTGACGACTTGGTATTTTTCATGATTTTTAGGGGTGAACCCCTTTCAAGTTTTTTCGAGTAATTTTTTATTTTTTCGATTGACTGGAAATATACGAAACATAGTATTTCGGTCATTCTGAATCGATTGGCGTTCGCAAAATTTGTCTATCTCCAACCGTTCTCAAGTTGGTCAGCTGTGAATCAGTTTTCAAATGTGTATTTTGGCGCCAAAAA
Organism: Chrysolina haemoptera; assembly: GCA_958298965.1. Lineage (NCBI taxonomy): Eukaryota > Metazoa > Arthropoda > Insecta > Coleoptera > Chrysomelidae > Chrysolina > Chrysolina haemoptera. The sequence continues at coordinate 35,977,449 of OY282589.1, read as the reverse complement.
TATTTCTGATGAGTTTTCGACATTTTCGTTCAAAGAGTCGGAATCAGCACGTTGAAATACGTCCGAGGAGAAAAATTTAAAATTCGAAAAATGAAAAATAAAAAACCTCAGGAAATTGAATTTTCTACCTAAAAAACTCGTTTCCGGCTAAATCTCATATCTGAGCACATAAAAATCATACATTTCCGAAATGAGCATGAAATTTCACGTATACAGTGCAAATTTCAGGTCGATGTGACGACTTGGTATTTTTCATGATTTTTAGTGGTGAACCCCTTTCAAGTTTTTTCGAGTAATTTTTTATTTTTTCGATTGACTGGAAATATACGAAACATAGTATTTCGGTCATTCTGAATCAATTGGCGTTCGCAGAACTCGTCTATCTCTAGCCGTTCTCGAGTTGGTCAGTTCTGAATCAGTTTTCAAAAAATTATCTATCATGATGTACTCGACTTTTTTGTACGTCAATTTTTTTCATTCAAATTTTTAGTATATACTAATTCAACCATTCTGAATCGATTGACATTCACAGAATTCGTCTATCTCTAACCGTCCCCGAGTTGGTCAGCTCTGAATCACTTTTCTAAAAATTATCAATCATGATATACTCGACTTTTCTGTTCGTCGATTTTTTTCGTTCAAACTCACAGTACATACTGATTTGACCATTTTAACTCGATTGACGTTCGCAGAACTCGTCTATCTCTAACCGTCCTCGAGTTGGTCAGCTCTCAATCAGTTTTCAAAAAATTACCTATCATGATATACTCGACTTTTTTGTTCGTCGATATTTTCCATTCAAATTCTCAGTATATACTAATTTGGCCATTCTGAATCGATTTGCGTTTGCAGAACTCGTCTATCTGTAACCGTCCTCGAGTTGGGCAGCTCTGAATCAGTTTTCAAAAAATCATCTATCATGATATACTCGTCTTTTTTGTCCGTCGATTTTTTTCGTTCAAACTCTCAGTATATACTAATATATTCATTATGAATCGATTGACGTTCGCAGAATTCGTATATTCCTAACCGTTCTCGAGTTGGTCAGCTCTGAATCAGTTTTCAAATGTGTATTTTGGCGCCAAAAATATTTCTGATGAGTTTTCGACATTTTCGTTCAAAGAGTCGGAATCAGCACGTCAAAATACGTCCGAGAGCAAAAATTTAAAATTCGAAAAATGAAAAATAAAAAACCTCAGGAAATTGGATTTTCTACCTTAAAAACTCGTTTCCGGCTAAATCTCATATCTGAGCACATAAAAATCATACATTTCCGAAATGAGCATGAAATTTCACGTATACAGTGCAAATTTCAGGTCGATGTGACGACTTGGTATTTTTCATGATTTTTAGGGGTGAACCCCTTGCAAGTTTTTTCGAGTAATTTTTTATTTTTTCGATTGACTGGAAATATACGAAACATAGTTTTTCAGTCATTCTGAATCGATTGGCGTTCGCAGAACTCGTCTATCTCTAGCCGTTCTCGAGTTGGTCAGTTCTGAATCAGTTTTCAAAAAATTATCTATCATGATGTACTCGACTTTTTTGTACGTCAATTTTTTTCATTCAAATTTTTAGTATATACTAATTCAACCATTCTGAATCGATTGACATTCACAGAATTCGTCTATCTCTAACCGTCCCCGAGTTGGTCAGCTCTGAATCACTTTTCTAAAAATTATCAATCATGATATACTCGACTTTTCTGTTCGTCGATTTTTTTCGTTCAAACTCACAGTACATACTGATTTGACCATTTTAACTCGATTGACGTTCGCAGAACTCGTCTATCTCTAACCGTCCTCGAGTTGGTCAGCTCTCAATCAGTTTTCAAAAAATTACCTATCATGATATACTCGACTTTTTTGTTCGTCGATATTTTCCATTCAAATTCTCAGTATATACTAATTTGGCCATTCTGAATCGATTTGCGTTTGCAGAACTCGTCTATCTGTAACCGTCCTCGAGTTGGGCAGCTCTGAATCAGTTTTCAAAAAATCATCTATCATGATATACTCGTCTTTTTTGTCCGTCGATTTTTTTCGTTCAAACTCTCAGTATATACTAATATATTCATTATGAATCGATTGACGTTCGCAGAATTCGTATATCCCTAACCGTTCTCGAGTTGGTCAGCTCTGAATCAGTTTTCAAAAAATTATCTATCATGATATACTCAACTTTTTTGTCCGTCAATATTTTCCATTCAAATTCTCAGTATATACTAATTTGGCCATTCTGAATCGATTGGCGTTCGCAGAATTCGTCTATCTCTAACTGTCCTCGAGTTGGTCAGCTCTGAATCAGGTTTCAAAAAATTATCTATCATGATATACTCGACTTTTTTGTCCGTCGATATTTTCCGTTCAATTTCTCAGTTTTTGATTTCATGGTGTGTCGCCAGCCTAAGACCGTGCCATATCCCAATAAGTTGAATCGTTATTTTCACCTACCATCAAGTGAGTGTCTTTTGAAAACGATGCTAATGTTACCTCATATTTATATTTTTTGCAGTGATTGTTTGAGTTCTGCTGATAACTTCTTCAGCTTCAAAAGAACATGAAACATCGCTTTGAAAGCTGCATTGAACATGAAATCCGTGAATGATCACCTGGAAATTTCAAGTAGTTTCCGAAAAAGTAGCAATAGGTTTTATTCATACCTCAGTTCCAATCCGAAGAAAACCCCTTCTCTCGCAAATTCGTGAAGTGCAAACTAAAAAGTTATCATTGCCATACCGTCTGAAATTCTATTATTGCCAATTCCAGCTCATCCAATCAAGTGGAATCCGATTTGATCTACCATTGTGTAGACGAGCTATCTTTCTCTGCTCCTACGAAACTTTTCAACAACGTCTACTCGAACTTCGTTATCTCAAATTTCTGACATTTACAAACTTTATGATATTCAGGATATTCGAGGTAAGTTGAATTAGGTAAATATTAGCTGAAGAGGAGAGTCAGAATGGGAAGTAAAACTTTCCGAAGTGTGGATCAATATTCGCATAAGTAGTTTTCAGCAGCGGAAATATGAATTCTTAAGCGCTTTATTATGTTAACTGTGGAAAGTTGCCAGATTTCCGGGAAAAAATTGCTTTTTGCGTAGAGTTTTGATTGGCAAAAATATATATATATATATACTGTCCAAAATTTTTTTTACTTTGTAGCCCTTGAAAAAGCCATCAAACATTGACGAAAGCTCGGGAAGCAGAAAAGAGTAATTTCTTTTTCATCTGACCGAATCTGTTAGATTTTCAGCTGGATTTTATGGATTTTATCTAATACCAGGCAGTGATGTTGTTCACGTATATTAGATTTCACAACCATTTTCTCTTTTTCACGGCTTGGGATCAACTCTATCGATTTTATATCGACTCGTAATGCTTCGAAATATTCACATAGTTGCCAAAATTGTCCATATTTTCCTACATACCTACTGATCACAAACAGCTTCATTATTAACTATACTTTCACTGCTGAGTTAATATCTATTCAAACATTTTCTGTTCTTATTTCATTTCATATCGCTCATTTAGGTATAGTGTCCTTCAAGAATCATCAATGAAAAAATGGATAATCCAGTATGCGCCTAAACCGATCTTATTCAACGATTTATCGTTTTTATCTCATCGTTTTTAAGATAACCTTGTATAATCGAAGGACTTCTGGATGAGCATATGAAAAGTGAAGATCACTTGACATAAAATAATAACAATGACCAGATATATGTTCGCTTATCCGCAGGAGACACGATTCCATTGTACGTGGCTCATAACTAACCCAACAGGAGGCAGCCAATCACGAAATACCGTTTGCACAATACACTCTTTGGCGCTAAATAATAAGCCTATAAATCAGAACGTTGACATTACGATCCAGGTTTTTGTCGGGGAGTTTCTGACGCTTGGTAAACACGAGTGTTGATTCACGGACCCTGGTTGTGTCGTAGATTACGGCGATGTCAGAGGACCCCTGGAAGACCCCTTAAAAACCGGTAATTTGTCATCAAGAATACACAGGTGTGGAAGCAATGAAACTTGCTGTTTTTGTGAGAAATATCTTGGGAAATTGTTCCGAACGGAGAATATGTTTCTATTATCGCTTCGTTCAACAAATGGTGTGATCGAAATGGGTTGGTCCTGAATCTAGAAAAAACAATATTTCTCCAATTCTCATACGGCGGTAGCAGAATAGAACAAAGGACTATTGACATAAAAGTAGAAGACAAAAACCTATCAATAAACTCCGTCTGGCATACACGATTTCTTGGAACATTCATCGACTGTAATCTAAATTTCAGGGAACACATAGAACATATTTGCAAAAAATTAAACAAAACATACTTTATGCTACATTCCCTAAAAAATGACATGTCAATAAAATCCTTGATAGAAATCTACTATGCTCAAGTTTACTCAATTCTGAGTCAAAGCATTATCGTCTGGGGCCAAGCATCAGAAAGCTCTCGAATATTTACAATGCAAAAACGCATACTTAGACTTATCTTTGATATAGGCTACAGAGACAGTTGTCGTAACACATTTAAAAATAACAAGATTCTAACCCTATCGTCAATATTTGTGTACAAGCTCTTATCGTTCATTTTCGGAAAAACAAATATTTTATTGAAAAATAATGAAATACATAGCTATAACACTCGAAATGCCCAGAATTTACATCAACCACAGTACAATCATGCAAACTATAAAAAATCACCTGTCTATGCTGGTTCCTTGATCTATAATAAATTACCCCCACACTTTAAAAATCACGGTACACTGAAGAGTTTCCAAACATACCTAAAGCGATATTTGGGTAATAACGTTTTCTATTCAATAGACGAATTCATGGAGCACGTGTCCACTAAGTGATATATGGAATTTCTCTTGATATTTTATTGATATTTTATTTAGATTATCAACTTTTATATGACTATCATTTTATGTAATTTGTTGTATTGTATATCACACTGATAATTATTTGTTATTTATTTATTTCAACTCACCATGCGAACTGACATCCCTTATTCATATGTATATGGCAAACAAAGGTGAATAAATATTATTATTATTATTATTATTATTATTATTATTATTATTATTATTATTATTATTATTATTATTATTATTATTGTCATACAATTTCAAAAGGAGCAAAGACTATTTGAGTTTCACGATACTCAGAATGGCAGAGATTTTGTTCGTCTGTACAAAGCAGCGTGGCTGGAGAGGATAATAATTTTCTTTCAACCGGCCGAATAGGTGGTGAAATCATTAAAAAATATTTTTAACCATATTTGCAGAATGCGACAGATAACATACACTTTCTAAGTGAGGCACGAAAGGAAGAGATCCCCAGCATTATAACATAGAGAAAAAAAACAAAACGTCCCTGAAACTCTATTCGCTAGAGAGTTCAATGAATATTTTGTGAATGTGGCTGAAAAAATAATAAATGATATTCCAGATTCAGAAACTCACTATGCATCCTATTTGACAGGAATTACAAATAACAACAGTAATAACGACAGAAACAGAAGTGTCAGATATTATCAAATCATTCAAAAATAGTAATTCTACTGATATATACGATCATTCAATAGATTATTATAAAGATAATCTTGAATCGTTGACAAAACCAATTGCTCATATTGTCAATAATATTCTAACGACGGGTATATTTCCAGACAAACTAAAAATCGCTAAAATTATACCTATATATAAATCTGGAGATATTAACATCCTAGCGAATCATAGACCCATCGCTCTCCTTCCTATACTAGGTAAGTTGACCGAAAAGGTGATTGCTTTGAGAATAACCTTGTTTCTCGATAAAAATGATTTATTCACAAATAGACAGTTTGGATTCAGGAAGGGGAAGAACACAGCAAAAGCAGTTATGGATTTGGCTAGTTTTATAGGTCAGGGATTTGAAGAAAAACAGTCAACACTGGCGGTTTTTGTTGATTTGAGTAAAGCTTTTGACTGTGTTTCAAAAAATATTCTGTTAGAAAAACTTGAGCACTATGGTTTAAGGGGTACTGCAATCAACATTATCTCATCTAATCTGTCAGGTCGTAAGCAAACAGTGTTTCACAATAATGAATATAGTAATCAACTGTTAATAAATAACGGAGTTCCTCAAGGCAGTGTTTTAGGTCCCTTGCTGTTCTTAATCTATATAAATGATTTACCATCATCCATGAATATTAATACAATTCTCTTTGCTGATGACACCACTTTTTAGATGAGGATAGATGATAGAAACGAAGCTGATGCAACTGTTGAGAATATTATTGCAACAGCTTCAGATTGGTTTAGTGCTAATAAATTAAGTCTTAACAAAAATAAAACGTCGTCGATGATATTCACCACTCAAAAATGCGATTCACAATCCATTAAATTCATAGGCATTCACTTAGATAATACTCTTTCTTGGAAAACACATACAGAGAACCTAGCGAGGAGGTTATCGAGTACAGTCTATGCAATAAGACATGTGAGATTGAATATAGGTGTGGAAGTTGCACTTCTAGCATATCATTCATTGTTTCATAATGTAATGACGTATGGATTAATTAACTGGGGACACTCCTGTTACTTGAAGAATATATTCATACTCCAAAAACGAGCAATCAGAGCAATAGTAGGAATAACTAGGGTTGAGAGTTGTAAGCCTTGATTTACTAAACTTGGGATTCTCACTTTACCATCAGCTGTAATATATATCAATCTTCTATATGTGAGGGAAAACATCATACAGTTCCAAGAAGTGGGCTCTAATCATAACTATGGTACTCGAAATAGACAAAATCTTCTTATTCCTTTTTTTTATTCAAGTTATAATATCAGCCTACGAAGGTTGCTTTCTTCTTGCAAAAAGTCCGGCAAGGTATCACAGACAACATTGCAGAAATCCGAAAAGAATTCGCATTGCATAAAAGTGGCATAACGGAAATCCAGCGCCAAGAAGAATTCAGAACCCGCTTTGAAACTTTATCAAAACTATGCAGGGCTCCGAAAGCACATTTTCGATTAGTAATTTCGAGATACTCCCAATAAGCGTCGAAGCGATCTTCTTATAAGCTCCGAGCCAGTGTGTTCTATGCAAATATTTTCATTTAGCCTCGCATTTAACGCCGAACAATAAGCGGACTTTTCTTTTGTGTGCAGCTCAGTTTATAGCCGGTTATGTAGTTGGAACAAAAGACCAATTACGACTCACTTTCCTATCAAAGACGTTTACGTCCTGGGCGAAATACAATTATCCAGGCTACAAAGTAAACAGGTCACTTTGACACAACTCATCAGCTTCTCCGGCGAACTTCCATGCTATCTCGTAGACTTGCTTCTTTTGTTACCGTTTTATTGTTTTTAAACTGTCGAAATTTGTTAGAGTTGCACTGAAACTCTTCTTTTGTCTTTGATACAGGCTGGGAAGTCTGGAAGAGCATTTATATTGTTTTCGGGGGAGAAAAACGGATTGAATTCATTCGAACGGGAGTTTTTATTGACTGCAAACTTTCGTTTTCTTCAATAATGCTAATCTCAAAATGCTCAGAACGACAAATAAAATAAAACATTCCAATCTTTGTTATCCATGGTTGATGAGAATATCAACAATAGCTCATGAAACGCACGTCTTTTGTTACTACCCCTTAATGTCACGAGCATAACGAATTTTCAATAAAAAGGCCAGTCCTTGAAAGAGATAGCATTGACAACATTTATAGACGAATGGACGAACTAATTGAAAGGCTTATGCAATAGATATAATCGACGGGTGGTGTAAAGAGGATGAGCTAACAGTGAACTCTCATAAACCAAGAATAGTAAAAAAAAAGTACTGGAAGGCCTTAGGTCACCTGTACTGAACGGGATAGAAATTCCATTTGCCCAAGTGGCAAAATACTTAGTAATCTTCGACCATAAGTTAACTTGGAACCAACATCTACAAAAAAATACAGTAGCCTTCAATCTGTGCAGGAGAATGTGCGGAAAAATTTTGGGGCTACAACCAAAAATGACTACATGGCTCTATGCCAGAGTTATCAGACCCAAGATAACGTATGGGTCGTTGGTATGGTGGCCAAAGACAAAGCAGGTAGGAATAGTTCGAAGGCTCGGAGGACTGCAAAGACAAGCATGTCTGAGTGTCATCGGGGACATGAGAACAACCCCAACAGGCGCCTTAGAGGTCTTGCTCAACCTACTTCCCTTACACATATACATACGAGGCGAAGCCAGGTCAGTCATGAGCAGGCTGCTAAGAGGACAAGCACCCATAAGCAATATGCACGAGAAAGACTACAAGCTACGCGAAGAGTTGGAAAAAGACCCGGTAACAAGAATGCCATCAAATGACATACTTCCCAGATATAGCTTTAGCAAAACTTTGAAGACAAGTATAACGGACAAGAATGCGTGGAAAGGGGGGCCTCCCATCAATGCGGAATTTGCTGTCTTCACTAATAGCTCAAAAACTGATGAAGGTTCAGGACCTGCATTTACGGAACCAAGCCGAAGATGAAAAGCTCATTGAGCCTGGGCAAACAAGCGACAATATTTCAAGCGGAAGTCGTCGCAATACACCATTGTGCACAAGAGGTTATAAGACATGAGTTTTTAGAAAAAAACATTGTTATATACCCAAAGAGCCAAGTTGAAATAAACCTTAATACTCGTTTGGGGCTGCATAGAAGCTCTAAAAGAGCTTGGAAGTCAGAACAGACTGTCCCTAGCCTGGGTACCAGCACACACAGGCTATAGAGGCAATGAAGAGGCCGATACACTAGCCCGAAAAGGAGCAAGTAATGCCCTGAATGGCCCGGAACCGATTTGCGTTGTATTAGACTCCCAACACTCCTTTCTCATCGCACTGCTACTAGTAGTCATCGACATAACCTCAAACAAGACTGTCAGATGAGTACTTTGATTGAAACTGCTCCAATGACGAGCAAGAGTAAAAATACTTTTTTTACTTTCAGTTTTATTACAATATAATTCCTTGAGAAATTCAGTAAAAATGTAAAATGTCATTAAATAATCAATAATAGTTTTGGAGTGATGAAAAGTGGGTGTTTGCTGAGGGGGCAGAAATACGCCAATTTTTGGTTTGGCGTTTGAGGCCGAACTGTCTATCGAAAAAAAAAACTAAACAGTGGAGTTTGTAGGAAATTTGATGTGTTTTCATTTTGAATGAAAAAGTTATTAACAAAAAAATTATAGTTTTCGGGTTATAAGCAAAAAAACTACAAAGAAATAGATTTTGTACCATTTTTTTGCATTTTTTTTAATGTTCCCTCAATAAATTTTGTTAGCGAACTCCAGATTCGGATTCAGCACTCCAAAAAACGTGTTAAATGAAAGAAATCAGAACTACCCCAAACTTTCCCGTGAAGGGCCCTGTCGAATACAAATTTACTGAATTATATGTATATAGATAAAAATGCATCAATGAAATAATAATACCGTGATATTAGCGTTGAAAAATTATCGAACCGGCTCTGTATATTTCGAGAGTGCCGCCAATCCAGGATTGTTTGTGTTTGACAGAGAAAGTTAACGAAGCGTTCAATCACGTAGAATTTCCTGTGGAGTTTGTAGGATATTTTTCGCTTCGGAAAATACTTTCAAGGTTCATATAGTTACCTGATTTGGCGGTTTTTTTCTTTTCTTTTGAACGCTTCTCTCCGAAGCCACTATTACCGACTTTTTAGTGCGAGCTCGAAACTTTTTAATTACGTATCATTTGAGGACACTAAGGCTGACATGTGAATATGTGTTCAGTCCGTAAAAATGCCGGATAAAAGTTTGTAATTCAATTATGGCTACGAGTTTTTTTTTATGTTCACGTTTTGTTAATGAAAGTGCTAGTAGTGAGCCTGCCTTTCTGATGGAAGTTATGAAATATTCATTTCAATTCCATTATTTTCTTTTCAAGCTGTAATTTTTCCATACTTGCCATAGGCAGTATGAAAATTTACACAAATGTCGATATGGCTTGTTATTTCTTCCAAATGGAAATGGTGCATACAAAACTCAACTGACTGGAGATAGAATCATAGTACAATTTGTATCCAGTAGTAACAATTGACTTTAATTTCAAATACTTCCTGTACAAGACACATGATATTCGACATTTCTGCCGCTCTATCGATTTGGCAACGGTTCCTTTTCTTTTGGAATTTTTGTAACATTTACTAATTATTCATTATAAAATAATTAAATATATTAGAATGAAGATATAGTTAAGTTCGAGCAATTTTCGAAAAAGATTCACAGTATTTTTAATTTTAATATTTCTTGGAAAGTTGATTTCAATACTTTACCAGATATTTTGATTTATTTGGAAGGCAGATAGACAACTACAACTACCTTATGGAAAATGGCCTTTGGTCAAATTTCTTGAAATATCAGTATATTGTAGTTGAAACAAAAGAAAGAAATTTTTATATTGTTAAAATAGTCGAAACTTGTGCGAGCGAAGGATTAACGAGGTCTAACCTTTTACCGTCGCTAGGCTTTGAAATCGTGAAACACCGCGTCTACGACATGGCGCCCAACGTGGGGCCGCGTCAATAAAAGACGTTTCTCGGTAAACGTCTGCTATGTGTTGACATCTGGAAGCGTTAAGGACTACTTTGGTAAACATTTGTTCTGTTCTGTTATATTGAGTGAGGATGTCAATAAACTGCGACCTATAAGATCTATCGTGTCCCCTTCTACTGCTCAGCCGTTTGGGATATCTCAACAACTAGAGCAGTTCCTTCAGTACCATGGCTTTTAAAAAGTTCAGGATATCGAACGACTTCAGGTTAGATAGATTTTCCTCTTCTATTTGGTATTATAGTTTTGTTAAAAATTATGTTAATGAAGTGGTAGAAAAAATGAATTTTCGTATCCTGCAATAAAGCTGTTTGGGTCTTATTTCCGTTTTTCACAAGCAATGCGTATGTAACTGTCATATTCCTACTCTTCACCAAAGGTCACTTCACTCTTCACATTCAATTCGATATAAAACCGACGCATAGACGCTAAACTCGAAAGAAATATTCACAAATCCATCGCTATCTTGCAAAAAGTCCCACACAAAGAAATATTTCCAAAGGAGTTACAATAGCAGATATTGAAAGACGAGACCGATTTGCGTTCCTCGATGCTTTTAACTTTTGAATAATATCATAACCTTCACGAGTGAGTTGCCTGAATCTCGAACCACTTCTGCCATTATTATTGAGGGAGTTTTAGACAGTTTGTTGACTCACTGAACTCCTGAATGCACAAAAATGAAGGGGAATGGAATATTGAATCAAATTAGTTCGTAAAGTTATGCGGAAAAATTATCTTTTAATTCCAGTTCAATTAAATTAAATTTAAAATATTTTTCAATAACGAAGGAAATATTGAAGATTATAATGTCAAAAATACCATTGAAACATCAAATAAGTCCAATATCAAGGAATAGTATTTGCGCTTACAACGTACGAGTTGTGGTGAAAACATTGTATTGCAATTCATGTCTAATTCATTGTTTGTATGGGGTCGGACTAAGAATAGCAACATAGTTGATCCTGCCTATAAGAGCGACTAAGATGAGAAATATAGGTGGTAGAAGGTCTCCACCATCGCCCGGTGCAATACCACAATATCGACTATTATATGCTGTGAAATAGATAATTCTGTGTTTCAGTGTTCAGTGGTCGATACATTTTTAATAAAGATGAAGTCTCCTCGAGTAAAATACTCCAGAAGCAAAATACCTCTCGTCATTCGGATTTCCGGTCAAGAGGTACTCGAGCTGACACACCATCACAAAATTTAAAGATTCGCTTTTCTAACATCCAAGACTAACCTATCTTGCTAACGCGAAGAGAGTTTGGAGCTGAAAGACTGACGTGATATGGCTAGCTAATACCAAACAGACCAAATTCCTCTGCTGCCTTCACCTATCTCCTGATGAACCATCCTGTAGCAACCTCTTTGAGTTTGTAACACTCAAATTAGACTTTATCCAGCAAAGCCATCAAATTTGTCAACAAAACAGACGAGACAGGTCGTCAAGCTGAGGCCTTTGCTATGACATGTGGTGTAGAGCAACTGGTCGAACAACACTCATGCATTCCCGATATCAAAAACCAGTATGCCTAAAGTATTGATCGTTTTCTCACCACCAATCCTGATTCATACAATATAGAAGTTTGTGGTCCACTTGGGTGCTCCGACCACAACCTCATCTCCACTATTTGCTCTTTTTCTACACCACCTAGGATGGTCTTCGCATGTTTTCTCAGCATTTCCATGCAAAAGAGTGTGTTTATCTTTTGGAGATTCAACACAATAAGTCACCGAGACTATTTCTGCGATCATAATGCTGGGGATGTGACCATATACAGGTCAAGAAGAACATTATCTGATGAACCCTGATCCAGCCGAAGGTACCCCAGAGCTATCCCCTTCGCCGTGGTAGGTTGAAAATATGGGACGCATTTGGCACTAAACTTCCATCTTACATCTTGCCCCTCCAGTTGTGTTTCTCACTATCCAACTCTCTCTCAGACTAATCTCTCCACCTAGTGGTCGATAGAGAACATTCGACACTCTACCAATGAATATTGATATTTCATAGGAATCAATTCTAGCACCAACACTGTTGGCAGCTTCCTCATGTCCAGTTCACTGCTTTGCGGATGATAGTACCCTTTATAATAATTTTTCTTCCATCAGCCAGTGAAAACAGAAAGGAACGGGGAAAGATCGTCAAAATAAATATGGACTTAACAGAAAATTGAGAACGGGGGGGTCCAATTACTACGTATAGTTCAATGCGAATAAAACCCAACCATGGCTTTTCTCTAAAAAGGCCGATCTGACAATGGCCAGTTTAAAGATATCAGAACTATCCATACCAATGAAACCTTTCATCTCAGTATTACCATCGGCAGTACCCTTTCATGGGAAAACCAGGTGAGGTCCATTCCCAAAAGTTTCTCTCAAAAACTTTGTTTTTTGTTTCGTGCCAAGAAATATTTCACCTCCCTTCAACCGATTATGATTTATAAGGCACAAATCTGACCTTTCATGAAATACTGCTGCCTCATATGGATTGGAGCAGAACACACATTGAAACTTTTAGACTCTATCCAAAACAAAAAAGAGCCATTCGTCCCGTCGGTGATACTTCGCTCACAAGCTCGCTCACTTCTTTGCTCTAGATCTCGCTGCTTCGGGATGTGCTGCCTGGGGTTAACAGCTAAATAGATTTTCGTCGACAAAAATGTATTAGGGATTGAATGCGAGAGAAGCGAATCTTGCTTCAATGAAATGAACGATTTCTGTGAGTGATATTTTTAATTACATTCTCCCTATCTAATTTATTCAATGAATTTCCAATGAAAACTAAAGATAATTAAAAAATCAAATATCTGAATGAAATGAGTCTTTTCACAATATCTATCTGATGTAGTTCAGTATCGAGCGTGGCTTTAGTCGGGAAAGTAGTTGTTTTCTGTTAGATATTACAAAAAAATTAAATTTTTTAATTTTTAAATTTTCATGGAGAATGTT